>CM023831.1:1227500-1712500 GCA_013266295.2 Branchiostoma floridae x Branchiostoma japonicum | reverse complement strand
AACAAACAAAAACAAACCCGTGAGATATTTGACGTCACATTGAAAAGACTTCCAGCCTCCCAGGTCGTACTCAGGTAACCGGATGTTGCTGTTGATTTCCAGAGGTTCCGGTTCCGCCCATTCCAGAGAGAGATCGTCTGTCGTGTATCCGTCTGATGGGAAATCAGAATATTTATGGCTTTCACATTTGATGTAATATATATATGTAATAATATATCTATCATGAAATTTCATCTGTGTTGGTAATTACATGTTTAAAGTTAAATCTTTTCCTCGAACACAAAGGATTGTCCTCACCTAGAGCTTTCGACCAGTCACTCTGATCTTCTTCAATAGACTGACCCAGTGAGACTTGTCACGTGGCTTCTCTGAAGTGTGACGTCAACACTGGGTCAGTCTATTGAAGAAGACCAGAGTGACTGGTCGAAAGCTCTCGGTGAGAACAATCCTTTGTGTTGGAACAAAAGGTTTAACTTTAAACAGATAGTGGTAAAGTTTAGCTTTAATCCAACACAAAACGGGAAGAAACTCACAATAAAAAGCATTCTTCTTCCCGCCACTTTCGATTCACTGCTGACGTCATCACACTTCCGACTTCCGGAACGACGTCAGCGAGTGGATCATTCATCTGACGAAGGTTGACGAGATCGACCGAAAATTCATGGTGAGTTCTTCTTTTGTGTTGGATTAAAGCTAAACTTTACCACTATGGAATCTACCAACACAGATGAGCTTTCATTCTAACTTTAAACAGATATGTATACAGTATCTATATACTTTTCTGTCACTATCGATTCAAACAGTCACCATTCTACTCACAACTTTCCATCTGGATCCCACAATTCTGCGTATCAAAAGGGAACCTTTGGAAGTTCATAGGGCAGGACAGTAGAAATGACAACCTGTGGAAACAAAACACAAATCTGGTGAGAAAAGGCTTAGGCCTAGACTGGGTCTCTCAACATTCATTATTATGTTTACCGAAGGAAAACATATTGTTTTTGCTACGTTTCTTGTTCCTCCTCCTCTTCTCCAAACAGTGACCTCTGATCTGGTCAATGACCTGAACCAGACTGTCTGTTACCATGGTAACTGGTGTTGGGTTACATCATGTTGCAATTTTATAGCAGGAGGGATTTAGACTCCTGTCACCATATATGTGAATGTGTTTGAGTAAGAATTAAAATAACAGAGCAGACCATATGCGAAGGTAAACATTGTGCATTTGCTTTGCAAATGTTACCTTTCTAGTATACAGTATAATGCATTAAGTCCTCTGGGTATGGATATGCAATATTGCTCATTGCCATTGCCTATAGAATTCAGCGCATTCATTTTTATGAAAAAAGTACGGTTGCCTTTCAAAATCTCATTATGAATAAACCCTTACAAGAGGAATGGCGAGATTGAACCTGAAAAAAAACCTCTTTAGTCGTGTAAAAGAGGCAAGCATCTATGAAGAGAATTGGATATACAACATTGTGCTGATTTTGCCATGTTCTGTTTCTGTCCTTACTTCCTTGTAAATAAGATATCCCCTTCTGGGTAGATCCGGATGAGCGTGGTGTGTTCCTTTCCCTCCGGATATGCGGCGCCCTTCCCGTTCTCGAAGAAGACATCCGGAACCCAGATATCCGCCAGGGCTGACTCGTCCAGGGTGACGAACGGTTGCGTCACTTCCGGTTCGTAGTCCCCATAGCGCAGGCGCGGGTCGTTCCATCTTTGTCGTAGGAAGAAGATGAGTTTGTAATCCTGGTTTGAAACGTGAAACAGTGTTATTGCCACTGAATAAAGAGACTCTTTCTACACAACCAAGTGTTTTATTCAGCCGACGTTTCGGTGACCATCTGTCACCTTCCTCAGGGCAATTCTGACTGGCAATTCTGAATAAAACACTTGGTTGTGTAGAAAGAGTCTCTTTATTCAGTGACTTACCAACCTGATGAAACTATTCACTGAAGTGTTCTCGCCAAATTGTGATTGGGTGTTTTTTTTTTATGCACGAGATGGGTTAGAATATAGTTTATCAGTTCGAGACAAATCGTATTGAAAACAGAAAGAACTTGCTCATTCGTTAACTTCAAGGTCATTCTGAAGGGAGAAACTCTCAGTTGAAAATTCATGTGAATCAAGATAGATAGATAGATAGATAGAATGGTTTATTCAGTTTAAAATCCCTTGCAGCCATCAGGCTGAATTGTGGACTTAATTACAAATTTAAAACTGGACGGGTACATGGTACAAACATTACTGGTGACATTCTAAAACAATCGTAGCATATACATTAAATAATATTAGAGTTCATTTCGTAATTATTTACAAATTTACTTGCCAGATGAATTATTCAAAGTTTCCATTACAAATAAAAAAAAACGGTAAAAACATTAATTTCTAGATGCACACTTCTTACGCAAACATTATACAAGTCTGGACGGTTCAGAGTCTAACAAAACTCTAACTGCTTCTCAAGCTTAAGGCGCAAGTCCATACTTCTTGTTGAAGTTTCTAACGACTTGTGTCTGATTAACAGTCATTCATTTAAGAGACGGACTAAATATGGGATGGTAGATCTTAGTACGTTCAAAAAGAAGGTCATTAAACAAAGCTCTAATCTGAATGCATTTCCATAATCGATAGTACCGTTACTTTAGCCAAAATAGATCAATAATTCCGACTTTTAGTTCCGATTATTCTGCTCACGAGCTTACAAAGAACGACATGACCTTAATACATGCCCTTGGTGCTGACGGGACATCTAGCGGTCACGTAGCAGCTATCGCCCAATACACGAATACTGATGTGCCTCAAAATAATACTATGAATGTGACTTACCATCGCTGAGTCAGATATGGAACTCAGTCCATTCACGTACATTTGAACTGTGGCCTTTACGTTGGAGCCTGTAATACATACAATCAATGGCAAGGAGGTTGAAATGGGATCCACTTCAACCTCCTTGATCAATAGGGAACGTTGTTACGACTTAATAAGTGCTAACATGGAAAGAGTCAATGACCTTTCTACTTGCTACACATATGCATACGCATAAAATAGCTCCATAATTCTTTTATTTATGTCCAGTGCCCACTTTCATTAGACAATGGCGTGCCCTTGGCCCTAATCATAGGTCTGTGTATTGATTCCAAGATAAAAGTACCGCCTGGAGCGAGGCGGCCAGGGTAACTATAGTTCATCCACGCACCAACGAAGTGCATTTGAACAGAATGTTGATCGCAAAACTGTAGCAGCCCCGTAGATTGGGATAAAGCCTCTACCAGGCTTTGGAAAGCGGCTGGAAAGAGTAGAAATTGGCCAAATAGACAGATATACACGCCAGGGGATTGATCCGGGAGAGAGTACAGTTTGCCGCCCCAAAGACCCCAATAAAACACGTTAAATCGGGTCAAACGACCAAACATATGGGTAGGCAAACTGTACTCTCTCCCGGACCAATCCCCTGGCGTGTATACCTGTCTATTCGGCCAATTTCTACTCTTTCCAGCCGCTTTCCGAAGCCTGCTAGAGGCTAACATACTTGTACGGTGAGAGGGTGGTGAGCTTTTAAAAAATAATAGGTACTCATAGAGGACTTTGGTGAACTAGTGTACAACGTATATGCTGATCAAAACAATCACTTTATAATGGATAGCCCTCCTTTAGCGCTTTTTAAGCCAAAGTGCTGTATTTACCTCTGAAGTTGGGTCGGAACCTCTTGTCGTATTTTCTGAGGAGGTCGTACAAAGCAAAGGCTCCTGTCTTGTTCTGTGGTAACCTGGATGGGAAGCATTCATTTCAAAATGACGTTCATGTCGTAGGCTACTAGTATTATTAATAAAAGATAGATAAGGTTTAAACATTTGATTAGTTATGTATGTTATTGCTTTGCTTGCCTTATGTTTTTATTATGTATTGTTTTTTTATGTTGGTGGTGGCATGAAAATAAGTTGTTAATTTGAGTGTGCCGTCACCATGTCTTGTCATTTAATGTTGCAATAAATAAAACATGTGAGAACATAGACGCTACCTTGAATGCCTTAGCCTGCTGTAAAGTGTCATGTCTCACGCATATTGTTTTGAAGGAACCCACGCAAAACCACTGACCCAAGTGTTATGTTTCCTTTTGCACCTTACAGTGATCTGTTTCTCTCTGACTAGACTATTCAAAGACAAATAACGAAAATGATTCGAAACAAATACTTGAAAGTTGCTATAACTTGTGGTTTCTAATGTTTCCCGCAGTATTTCTAATCGTAATTCCTTCCTTTTTTTAGACAGATTCTAAGTTTTTGGTTGCAGATATTTACCTGTGTTCCACCACTGATGTTACATTGTGATGATCTGTAACGTTAAAAAACAACCATATGTAATATCACGTCCACGTCACTTCAAAATGGAATAACGTTAACTATGATATGTTTAGTGCAAATACATGCCCGAAGACTAATTGCAAATGCATGTAACATAGATGATATTCCACGCAGTAATGTTTTCCTGTTATAGAAAACTGCGTGAGCATACAACTACGTTGAGTATTTCAGGTTCATGTTACGGAAATGATGTTGTTTATACTGCTATTACTACTACTATCATTTTACATAGGCGATGCTTTCAACTCTGAAGCCACTTTGAATACTGTTGTAAAATATAACTAACGTTAGCAATCGATGATCTTTCATAGCCTTCCTTTCTGGCTCGGTAGTTTAACACTATTTCTTTAGCTATGTTGTCTTGTGTACATGTTATACGTTTGTATTTTTACGAACTTTAAAGTGCTGCCAGCCAGTATCGTGGTTACGATACCTATAGTACCTACCTAAATAAAGATAATATGGCATCAATTTCACGTGAGTTACCTTGTGAATCTGCCACGGCTGCCTTTAACGCGACGGTGAGACACAAGACGACCAACATTTTCGTGAGCAGCAGGCACCGGCAAGTCCTCTCTGGCCCGTAGGTTTCCCTAGATACAAATGACATACACCGAAAGAGCGAAGGAAAATCACGCTTGCACGTAGGTTTCCAATTCGAAAACCTCCTCCTCGAAAACCGTCGGTAGACCACAAAATGCACACAACGACTCCTGCTATCAACACAACTCATATATCAATCCCCAAACCCATGTCCAGGTTGATTTTTCTTTCTTCCCTTATGTAAATAGTAACAGATGTCGATATTTGTACCTTTACAAAAACCTTCCTCTGTGGAACTAACAAAACTCCTGGTGGTTTGTTCTTCACAATGGAACCTTTATGATCAGCGATATGCCTCGCCCTCTAAAGAAAGGTCATAACAACAAAGAACACCAATATCCGCATTCTTAGTGATCTATGAAATGCTGACCAAGTACGCAAACGATCTTTTACGAGTCGTGACATGGTGGGTGTTAAAAGATAACTATGCAGCAGTGGCGAAACAGTACTGACAAATCCTTCTTGTTTTTTGCTAGTCAGCCGAAAGAAAGAAAGCATACAAAGTAAAAATCTGCATGAGCCATAATATTCATTGATACAGTATCAGTTGTCAGGAAAACTGTACATGTATTGTGTGATTTTGAAGCCATGTATATCGACTGAAGTCAGGGCTTTTGTGTAAGATTTTCTTTCTCCTTGGTGAAAAGCATTGTTCTCAAACATGCGTTCTCAAACAAACGGAAATAGCTCAAATGCTCAGGGAAGAATTCATCTTAAAAACAAAGAGATGAATCGTAATAGAAAAAGTATTCTATCTTATTTTATTTTCTAAAAGTATCGTCACTTACCTAACTGGTGATTGGACGCTCTTCAAAAGACGACGGTAAATCTGTACCTAATACTTTGTGTAGATCCTATTCAAAACGTATTTTACACCGAGAAAGCATCTAATTTGTCAAACATAAGTTTTTGACATCCTTGCTAGGGTTGCTTGCACCGCGAACCCTCAGACCAGCTTGCGTGTCGCTGTCAACGCGTGACACCAAGCAATACATCACTGCTTTGGTCAAATCATGGTTCATGTACGCACTTATTCTAATTGTGACCCAGAATTTGATATTAAATGTTACACGAAAACATTAATATTTAATAGCAAGCGTTTGGGAGGACGTTGAGAGGGAGGCCCAGAATCGAGCTGGATGGAGGAAAATCGTCGGTGGCCTATGCTCCCTACGGGGCCAAGGGCCCAAGTAAGTAAGTAAGCAAGCGTTTGAATTATTTATTAAGTGGGGATGATTACTGTTTTTTCGATGACAATTTCACTTGCTGTGTGCAACATGTGGGATAAGAAAAAAACGCATACTGGTGGTTTTCTAGGTCGTAAACTTGCATATCACTCCTCAGAGGGTGATAAAAACTTTTACAAGTGTAGTTTCTTTTCCAGAATTGAATGCCAACTTTGCAAGGACGTAGCTTCTTGTGGATTGATCTGGAAAATCTCAAAAGTTGTTCTTTCGTTTCCAAACAAAGTCACTTCAGCACTATATCCCACGGTAATGTGACGAAAGAAGCTTCACTCATACCTTAACTACTACAAAGCTGACTCCATAGATAACACAAACGACGTATTGAACCCCAGGCCACTCGGTACATTTAGAAAACGAATCATGTTTATTAAATCCTATTGCAATAGATGACAGTTCCATCACCAGAAGTTGAATATTTACTCTAAAATTCATTCGCCGGTTAACAGATGCGAAAATCGTCGTATAAAGCACAGCTATATCGGTCAGTAATAGTCTTTCCTAACACCAGCGTTCCATTAACACCCTCAAACCACCGTATGGGGTCAAAATTGACCCCAGGCGTATATAAATATGTGCCATTTCGAAAACAAAATTCCTCCTTTGAGTTTGTTTGTATATATGTCTTACAACTTCTCATACGTTTTTACTGAGATTGGCTCATTATTGATTGAGTTATCCTAGAAAGTTTATGCGTGGTCCAGTTGGGTCAAAACTGACCCCAGCGAAATGTTATGCATTTTTTAACACATGTGAGTCTTTTGTTGTCCCCAATATTTCTCCCAGATGATATTTTTGCTTGAATTTTATGCTATCCTTTGAATGACCTCAATGTTGAATCAGGAAACTCAATAGTTGTAACCCTTGACCAAGTTGCCTATGGAATTGGGGTCAAAGGTCATCAACATGGCTGGCTGTATGCCTCTTCTGAAATAAAATAAAATTATGATAATGAGCAGAAATTATTCACACCTAATTATATCAAACTGTCCCTCCTAGATCAATGAAACTATACATACATATAAATCACAAAAAGAGTCACACAAAAAACTGTATTCATGCAAAACATTATGGGGTTAGTTTTGACCCCATACGGTAAGATTTGTCGCAAAAAACCTACGGTGGTTTGAGGGTTAAGAGAATGTCTTGGGACAGTTAAGTTCAGTCTAAGATATGTGAAAGCGTTGCTAGTCCTGTCAAATGTCGGAAAGACCGTTCACTAGCTGCAAGTTGATGCTGCATCGAAGTATGCAGAGGTAGAGGTCTATCTTACAGGCGTTGCTTCTCAGTATATTCTGCCGCTTGTACTTGTAGGTAAATATTGTAATTATGGTTGTTATTCACAGAAAACATGTCACGCTGCTGTTGTTCTTTTTTGTTCATTCATTGTTCGTTGTGTCCTTAGTTACAAGAGTCGTCATGGTTACATTGTCTGGATACCATGAATCGCCCAACACAATGTCCAAGGCCACGTGATGTATAATCTGCAGGCATATGTAGTCTGGTATCGATGTCATTTATCGTTGATACGGTAGCCTACAAGTACACTCGAGCTTGTCCAAGCGGCAACAGAATTGTACTTGTGGGCTATCGTACACTCATGTTCCTCGCCAGCTTCTCTGCGGCAGGCGTGTTTTCGTCGTCTGTCCGACGTTGCTTTCGAGCCCTGATACAGTAGCCTACAAGTACACTCGAGCTTGTACAAGCGGCAACAGAATTGTACTTGTGGGCTATCGTACACTCATGTTCCTCGCCAGCTTCTCTGCGGCAGGCGTGTTTTCGTCGACTGTCCGACGTTACTTTCGAGCCCTATCTCAGGGCGTACTACCCCTCAAGACGTACAACTCCTCAATTAAGACGCACGACTGACTCCTCAATACTCAGTCTCAAGACGCACGGCTCCTTAAAGACGTACGGATCCTCAGGCGTCATACGCCGTACTGTACACGAGCCAGTAGACACTGTTGAAGAAGAAGAACAAGCCCGGGAAGAGGAATCTGGAAATGATATCCATCCTGCGCGCGAAGTTCTGGTGAAGTTTGGCGACGTCCTCTTGCGTCATCCTGGCGCGCGGCTGCAGCTGGCCGTTCACCAACTGGGGGTTGCTGGGATTGATGTAGCTGGTTTCCGGTGTCGTCGACGCGGGGACCGGCTGTGTAATAAAGTACAATAAGGTACAATAATGGGGATGCAATTCAGAGTTGCAATGTCTGTTTGTTTGTTTGTTTGTTTGTTTGTTTGTTTGTTTGTTTATTAAGGAATCTCCATTAGTGTTGACAATACATCCACTACTCTTCCTGGAGTCTTCTTGTTTCTTGTTGCATAGAATAAAATACATACATTATAACTACTATTTGCATTCACTTCTGACTACTTTGAAAAGGAGCGTTGTTTTACTAACATTTGCCATCTGATAATGATAATAATAATACAATAAACGTCATTAAAGTAAATTTTACACATTTAACATCAGTCAATAACCTTATTCGACAATATTACATTATAAAATTATGACACACTAAGCTTCTTCTAGCCATTTCGACTCTTGGAGGGCGTCTTTTATTTGCAACAGTTTTGTCAGAAATGCTATACAGAAAGCTACCAGAGTTACCACGGCTAAGCTATTTTCCCCCAGAAAAGCCTGACGGATCTGACCTGTGGTGGTGGGTTGGCGGTGCTGGGGAACTTATTCCTGCAGAAGACTCTGCGCACGAATCTGGAAAACTTGGTCTGTCGCCTGAAGATGTAGTGCGAAACCGAGAATTCCACCAGAGCAGCGAAGACGAACACTGAGCACGCCAGCATCCAGATGTCTATAGCCCGTATATAGGAGTTCCTGAAGAAAACACAGAAAAAGAGCACGGCGTTTGAACACATATGTACAACTGTCTGTCAGGGTACAGACTCCGATATGGTAGAATCGGCGATTCTACCGGTAGAGATCCCGATCGGCTTCTCTGTCAACAGAAACTCCGATCGGAATCTGCGGGTAGAGATCCTGATCGGAGTCTCTGCTGGTACAATCTGTGATTCATGTTCAGTATCATACAGGTACAGCATTAAAAGATATTTAGGTTTTATTGCAACCACAGACTATTTGAATGATATCAGTAGCTACCAGTAATGTGATTGAATGTTTAACTTTTAGGATATGTTGGGCAATAGACATCCTCTCTGCTGGTAAAATCGGCGGATCGGAGTTTCTGTTGACAGAGACTCTTCTACCAGAGAATCTTCTACCAGATCGGAGTCTCTACCCTGACATATCTATGAACGTAGGATTGGCTTTGATGGTATTCTGCATGAGACTTTCGCTCATTTTCACTTTTCCTCCAGGTGTATTAGGACTGAAATTTTGGCTGATGACATAATGACACATTATTAACGTTCTTATATATTTCATATACGTGTTTGAAAGTCATGGCAGCCTTAGGGCTGAATGGTAGACTCTCCTTACATCTTAAACACTTTTAAAAGGTCCTATATCAGACTGTAAACTTCAAAACACATAGAACAGTTAAAACAGTGATCGTGCAATAAACTCTGACATGTTAACCGTCAAAATCTGTACAATTATAGGCTTTCGTTGTTGAACAACTTGGTCATGTAATAGATCGGGCTCTTTGTAAATCTTTCAGTTCGAGTTTTGAAAGCCTGTAACTAGTTTTTGTGTAGTTTTGTGTACTAGCACATTCTGCCACCCACCAGAGGAAGTATCAGTGGCCGGCACACCCATTCATCACACAAACTGAACCCTTTGTACGGCCGCACGGGTCGGTACACAAACAGTGCCCTACCGTCTATGATTGACCTTTTGAACCACAGCTAGACTTTGTATTGCCCTTGAAGATTTGTACTACTATACCTGCTTACTATATCGAATAGTTGCGCTGTAAGGATAGACTTTTAATCTTGTCGCATTTAATAATAGACAATTCTCTGTATATATCTTTTTTACTCCGTTTGCTGTATGTTTTACATGTTTTAATTAAGCTTCTGTTCGCATTGTAATTGTACTGACGCAATTCAGCCGTCTTGGCTGCCATGTCTTTGACAATGGTTCTTGAAATAAACCACTCATATAGCTATAGCCGGTAAAACACCCTGCAGACCTGGGCGTGCTGCCGTGGGAGAAGGCGGTCAGGGTCGTTGACGTCAGCACGGTGGTGATACCGAGGGAGATGCGAGCCGGAACCACGTCTGGGTTGATCCAAAACGTCAGCCACGAAATGATGACTAGGAGAATGCTGGGAAACAAACACCCAAATAGGCCAGTGAGAAGCTACTTTGCTATAAAAAACAATCCTTTAATTTCAACAGCATAGCTGATGATGTTCTGCTGACAGAGTAACGGAGTAGCTTTGATAATCTACTAAAAGGATGCCGACGTAAATCCATAAATCGATACAGCACACGAGGACTGACAGAGCCCCGATAATCGTTACATCAAAACTATTATATACTGCCGTGTTACCCGGCACCGTGTATGCCTCCGGGACATGCGCAATGATTTCGGATACTACAAGGCGTTCTACAGACGCCCCTGCTGCGATCAATGCAGTCATACCTACCTCGGGATGTAGGCTTGGATGAGGTAATATCCAAATCTCCGCACCAGCTTGAAGTATGCCTCCGTACAGGAATAGTTTCCTGTTGAAGAAATGATTACGTGGAATATTGTGTTATCCGTACGTTGTCAAAAATTAGAACATGCGGCTATCTTACGGTGATCTAAATCACCATGGCGCATTTTATGACCTCATATCCAAACTAATGTATGTTGGTAGCCTCTACCAGGCTTTGGAAGCGGCTGGAAAGAGTAGAAATTGGCCAAATAGACAGATAACATGCCAAGGGAGTTGGACCGCTAAGGGAGTACGTTTAGCGGACCAACTCCCCTGGCATGTTATCTGTCTATTTGGCCAATTTCTACTCTTTCCAGCCGCCTCCAAAGCCTGCTACAGGCTAGTCTGTTTGAGCTCAGTGCATTTCGAGATAGCTAGGGTTTAACCTTTGGCCTTAAAAGATGACCCCTGACCTGTTAGAACCTGGTTGTCACACCGACGTGTTCCCCACTGTTTCAGTTCAAACTCCGGCAAACGGATGCTCAGGTCGATCTCCATTTCCGGTTTGGCCCACTCCAGAACCAGTTCTTCCGTCGTGTGGCCGTCTGGAACAATACAAAAACTATACAAAAACCAGTTCTGCTGCAGTGCTGTAGAAAGCCCAAAGGGGGCCCATAGTCGAACATGTCCTTTGTTTTTCCAATCCCTACCCACATACCAAATACCAAATAGATCCGTACACAACTTGCGGGGTATGCTGTTCACAATAAAGCATGACAATATTCCAATAGTTGAGAATATTTCTAGGTCTTACGCGATTTTACTTTTGAAATTACCTCTTGCTGTAACTTTAGTTTTTTCTCAGATATAAGTGATAAATAGTTGAACATCGAACTCTGAAACAAGTTGGGAATGCTTTATAACACTGAAATATACTTTGTCATAAAAATCAGCTCGATTGGACATTGTAATGATTTTTGCTGAAGAGTTATGAGGGATGAATGCTCAGATGATTACACCCAGATACACAGACGCCTACACTTCACCGTTCTTACCATCGATTCCTTCATCATACAGTATATAATGCTGACAGATTTATTGTGCACGAACTTGTGTTTGACAGTGTCATAACTTATTTCATTATCCAAATGTGCTAGGGGACCTGCACTGCGGGATGTAATAACGCTATGATAGCGCTTACTTCGCCTGCGGTGTGTTTGATCAATGTGATCAGATAAAGTTAATTTTTTTTTCTTCTGGGAGGGGAGGTTTTGACTCACGCTATGTCTTTTAGGTATTTATATTTTCCATTGTAAAAGTGGCTGCGAGAATATAAGTTCCTCCTAACTTGAGTTCGCAGCCACTTAGTCTGTGTCCATTCATTTGTATTTATTTTAGTGTTTATGAATAAAACAATAAAAAAAGTTAAAGTAACATAGTTTTCAGCACCAAGGAGAAAACTGTAGTGTTCATTGTGGCGTTTATTATAATTATCCTTATTATTATTATTATAATTATCTTTATTATTATAATAATTATCTTATTATCTCTCTACGTATGTATCATCATAAATTTCACAACTGAGTTATTCTACTTCATTTCGAATGTATAGTAAACTAGTTTACAAGTATTTTCATTACCTGTTTAATTCAACGTTGTTTTGTAACAGCATTATATTTATATTTTGTTTAGGGTAGGCCCTAGATAAGCCTTTCAGGTTTCAGGCCTCTCCTGCATGTTTGTTATTGTCACTATTTTATTGTTTTATTATGTTATTTCTTTATGTGCGAACAACTAAATAATAACTAAACAAATAAACATTGTGCCATCATAGTGGCAAAAATAGGACGAAAGAAATGAGGACAAACTTTAAGGTCCCGGCATCCTGCATATAGTTAGAGATCAATGCACAAGAAAAGTTAAATTTACCGATGGCAGAAAATGTCAGTAAAGTCGTGTAATGTTTACTTTGTAAACGCTACCGGACTTTGCAATGGTAGTAAATAAAAGTCATTTACTACATTTGTTTGGGCTTGACGTTCATATCTACTACTATTGTAAAGTCCGGTACTGTTTACACAGTAAACATTACATGAATTTACTGGCATTTACTACCATTGGTAAATCCAACTTTTCGTGCAGTGAGACAAAACACGGCTATTTCAGCAACAAGGAGAAAATTGAGACACATTGAACACGCTATCCATTGATTTACCAGAGTGGTCGATGAGTCAACGTTGTGTTGCAAAAATTAGGGCGACAGAAATTAGGACAAACTTTCGGTAAGCACCGTGATAATTGTGTGAGGAAATGGCTTACAGCTCTCCATTTGTATTCCGCAGCTCTGCGTATCGAACGGGAACATCCGGAAATCCATGGGGCACGACAACAACAGCGCCATCCTGCGGAAAGAAGTGGAATTGCAAAGTGTTGCTAAGGGGTGGATGAATGTTAATACTAGTATCCAAGCAGATATTTTTGTGGCTACAAGACGGTATCAATTGACAAGACAGTATCGAATTGGCAAGATAGTATCAAATTGGCAAGATAGTATCAAATTGGCAAGACAGTATCGAACTGGCAAGATAGTATCAAATTGGCCAGGCAGTATCCAATACGACATCCCAGTGGCTGGCGTAAAAAAAGATACCAGTGCAAAAAACAAAGCCCGATAAAAAGGCCTAAAAACACGTCAATGATAAGCCGAAGCCCAAACCTCTGCTTGGAGAATAGGTAAATGTTGCGTCTGGATGAATAGTGGAGATCGGTTCAATCGATTTTGGAGCATATATTCATTTTGGATATGGTGACATGTACAAATGTAGTAAACGATGATATGTCTGTTTTGGTGGAGGTGGCATTTCGATTGGTGTCAACAAATACGTCTATGTCTCGTTCCCGTTGATTGAATCCATTCCATTTCATTATTACACAGGCGGTAAATGAAAATGTGGACAGGCTCTCAAAGTTTATAACTTTCTGTCAATGCCGTTTTTTATTTTTTTTTCATAGCAGCACATGTTCAAGATGAATATCAAATACTTTACTCTCTAAGAAATTTGAACATGTCGTTCGGTGTAATGTAGCCAGCTGCCGCTGCGCCGCGTGCCTGCGAAGCTGGTGTGTTACGCCAAAGGGCCGCTATACCGGCTAAACAGATACAGATACAGAAGAATTTGAAACATAACAGAGTGCTAAATAGCTCAGAGTTGAACTTTCTCCAAATACAAAATCGTCAACCTCTATTCTTTACTCTTTATTTCAGGCATCCACGGCCCATATAAACATGAATAAAAGAAAACATACATATATAGGCACACATAATAACAACAGACTGAGTTAAAATATGACTTTGAGTACAGACGGCCCCAAACATTACGGAAGAATGTGTTACGGAAGGTTGCATCGGATTTGATGACAGATTGGATGATATTATTTGAGGAGTTGTACAAACGAGATATGAAAGAGTAGCATTGTTTGCGCCATGTAGCGTCAAATGTGTCCGTCCTATGGTAAACAAACATTTCACTGGCACTGCAAAATCTAGGTAAAGACATTATTAAAGACGTACTATTAAAGGCATCCAAGTTTTTAGGGCTTGGAAACCAGATTTTTCAAAGTCAATATTTTAGTCACTTATCTACTGTCCTGAGTTAAAACAACACCGTCCCAATGTAAATCAACATTCATGGAGCAAAAATGGTCCAAATTCTGACGAAAAATGGTTACTTGAAGGACCCTAGGCTGATTTTTAGGGTACTACCCAGAAAATAAAGGACTCATCTTGGGACTTGTTTCTGCAGTTTTAAAAGCCCAAGTATGAAATACTGATTCAAATGTGCTAATGTGGGACAGTATGTGTCAATACCATACAGATTGCCTTATTCAGAATATTTCCAGTTTATCCGCCCTGAAATTGCGCTGGATGTAACAAGTACAAGATCGTCAAGCTTCGTTAAAGACGTACTCACTTTTGGCTCAGTAAGATGTCTCCTTGTGGAGAGATCCGCAGCAAGGTGTTGTGATCTCCTCCCTCCCGGTAGGCGGCGCCCTTTCCGTTTTTAAAAGAAATGTCGGGAATCCAAATCTCGGCTAACGTGGTCAGACCGAGCGTCAGGCTGGACTTGAAGTCCGTGTAACTCAGCCGTGGATCGTTCCATCTTTGACGTAAAAAGAAATTAAGAATGTAGTCCTGGAAAAAAACAGGAAAAAATTGAGTTTATTGAGTTTATTGAGTTAAAACTCTCCTTTAGCTGCTCACCCGAGGGTGACAGCTATTCTTCCAGGAGAGAGTATACACATAAAACGTAACAATACATCAACATGTACATGTACCTATATACATCAACATACACAATATAAGTAAATTTAAGAAAAATATGAATCTTCAGTACCAAACGTTGCTGATTGAATATTTACTAATTTAATCATTCAAGATTAAAAGATTCACTTTTTGCTGTTCTATGAATATTGACATTCTTGTCCAATAACATTACTTTATTTGTGCTTCTTGACGGACTTTTTGTAATCACCACATTCATACATGTCTGAAGCTGAGATCTCGTTTCTCAAATAGGCACAAATTTGTAAAGAGTGTACCACGTACCATGGATGCTTCTGAGACTGAGCTAATGCTGCTGACATATAGTTGAACCTCTACCCAGATCCGAGAAACTGGAATGAACGAACAAACACAAAACACTACAGGAAGCAATCTTAGTACAAGCATCGTGTTACATTCATGCCATTCAAAATATATTCAAAATAGCAACAGGACAAAGTAACACTGTATTCAAGTTGACCAACTTATTTTGCCAGCACCACTTAATAAACAAATATATATGTAAATACTAACACTTCTCGTGTTTTAATTGGTATCTATAAAACAAACCGTCTTAGGTGTAGACATGTAGCTGAAAACAGAAGTATCTATCGAACAATTCTTGGAGTCGTACGGTCTAACACACGGAAAATCGAAGGTTATTTCATTGTTTTCATTGTGCCAGTCATGCTAAGACAATAGCTTAAGAACGTACGATCTATATGGATGTATAAGACTCAAATCTGCAGATACAAATCGCCAATGTAACATTTCTGTAGTTGAATTCTCTTCATGAAACAAAAATGGTTCGCAAATTTGGGTCGAATTTTATGAAACTTTATGTTGAGACTGTTTGAGTCATCTCGTTTTTGTTTGTCTTTGTTCTTCTCTTACCTGCGAAGTTTGGCCGTATCCTCTTGTCATAATGCTGCAGACGTCTGAATAGCATAAATGACGGAATGTGGCCACCCGGTATGTCCCTGGTGTATTTTGATAAATAAACAAAAAACAACAACAAATAAACAAAAAACGAGACAATCAGTACACAATTGAAGTTACATTTGACTTTGTTGACTTCCCATCATGAGCGAAGCCACTGCAATTCTGGTCTACCTTCGAGACAACGTATAGCTATTATACTTTGCCCGCTTATTTGCATATCACAGTCCAGTGATCTCCCAGTGGCACTGCCAATATGCAAATAAGCGGGTTCGGAACGGTGACGTAAGAGTAAAGCATTAATCATTGCCATCGCGGCGGGCGAGCTAGGAGAGCGTTAAGTTCAAACGCGTGCACAGAGTATTATTTGGCGGACTAATGTAAAAATTGAAATATATCAACTTATTAATGTGTAAACTACTGGAAAATTTCATATTTTGTGTTGAGTCCCTTTAAATGAACCGTTCTCAATCTCATATCGAAAAGGCCGGCCGTACATCGATCCGGCCCATCTGTCTCTGAGCCGGTCCGTGCCCTGTGTCATTATTGGCATGTTTGTACGCCTGTCCGAACTTATCAGACTCCCTCAATTCATCACACTCACTTGTCATCTACATGCACACACGGGGAATACATCGATACACATCCATTTCCTCTCGCTGCTTTCTATCAATCATACATACATCCCTCCACCTGAGTCCCTACCCTCCTTACCAGCGCGTCGGCAGAACGTACTGCGCTTGCACAAAACCCAGATTTTTCACGTTTTTCGTTGGATGTTTGGTCAACGTTGCATCAAAATTTTGCCTGTTTTTTTTTTAATTCCAACATTTCAGGACAAGACGTAGTGACGGTAAACTCAAGTTTTTTCAACTTATTTGCCTGTTGCAAACGATGTCTTTTCCTAAACCACATCTGAAAACTCCAGACAGGCTGTCAACCTTATATGCTCTAATACAACCTTATATGAGACGTTCTGCCAAAGTGCTATGCACAATACATTACGGGTTGCGCGCGGGTGCAGTACGTTCTATCTGTCGACGTGCTCTCCTTACCCGAACTCCAGGCTATAGTTTCTCGACATGTGGGCCGAATTGCCTGGAAAGACAGAGATGGGAGAGGATTAGAGGCATGCTATGTTTCTGATGGGGGATTATATAGTCGAGACAGGTGGGCAATTGGCGTGGCAAGCACAGTAGTTGAAGCTGGCACTGCACGAAAAGTTGGATTTACCAATGGTAGTAAATGCTGGGTAATTTCGGAGTTATCAATGGTAGTAAATGAAATTACCGGACCTGAATTTTATTTACTACCATTGTAAATTTCGGTACTGTTTACAAATTAAACATTACCCGACTTTACTGGCATTTGCTACCATTGGTAAATCCAATTTTTCGTGCAGTGTAGCGTATCCAGGGCCTTTAGGCAACACTTATTTGACGCTCTTACTAAGTACCTCGGCGGTCAAGCCTGAGAGTACTCGGGGCAAGAAGGTCAGTCGATTTTTCTGGAGTGTCAATTCTTGCAAGCAAACACTCGAGAGAAGACTATGCCGAGAAGAGCTACTAGCTGCAATCCATCATTTGAAGTTGCAATTATTCTACGGAATCAGCATTTCCTTTTATTTTGATCTTGTGCTAGCCTCTACCAGGCTTCGGGAAGCGGCTGGAAAGAGTAGAAATTGGCCAAATAGACAAATAACATGCGTCCGGACGCGGCAAACTGTACTCTCTCGTGGACCCTGGCATGTTATCTGTCTATTTGGCCAATTTCTACTCTTTCCAGCCGCTTCCCGAAGCCTGGTAGAGGCTAATCTTGTGCTACCGAAATTGTCGCATACAAAAACTTTTAACTAGATAACACTGTCCTTGTAGTTTCTTCTGGTTTTCACATCTTCACCTGAAGATTAGCAGACTCATATGCATCTTTAATAGATTTAAGGAAGCCTTAAGTACACTTGACAGGTAGATTGACGTTAAAAGCCAAGGTGGTAAAGGTCACGTGAACTTTCACATGTCTTGGAGTTCCCTTGAAGAAACTTAACACTCAAGTTTCATTTATCTGAGAAAACTTTAAGTAAACTTGACACACGTAGATCGATCTCTGAGGCCAAGGCGGCAGAGGTCACCTGGAAGGTCACTTAACTGCCACCTGGCGATCTCTTGATGTTGTCTTCTACCAGATCAAAGGTGGTGAAAATGGGCATAATCACCTTGCCTGCACATCTTAATTTTCCCGTTCCATCTGTACATATAGGAGAAGAAGTGTTTAAACTTTCACTTTCACTTTCACTTTATTTATTTAACCAGAAATTACAGCTCAGGCCATATCGGCCTGTTTTTCAGGCAATCCTGGATACACATAGTGACATACAAAGCACTTTACGACTGGATAATAATTTATTTGTTCAAACGTTTCAGATGTCCTTCCAACATCCTTCATCAGTGAATACAAAAGATTTACGGAACAAAGAAAAGGAAGTATTCACTGATGAAGGATGTTGGAAGGACATCTGAAACGTTTGAACAAATAAATTATTATCCAGTCGTAAAGTTTAAACACTTCTTCTCCTGTTATAACCTGGATGACTAATATTCACAAGCGTATCCATACATATAGTTTGCTCAACATTTCCAACATTCCGGCAAAAACCTTTTGACACAAACAGCACTAATTTGTGCCAATGGAAAACACGATTAGAGTTTTTTTCTGTTTCGATTCAAACACATGGATACAACGACTTACTGAATAAGGTCACGCGCTTGAGCCAATTGGGTCAATATTCGTGAAGAAGGTCCTAAATAAGGCCGATAATCCTCAATTTCCTTGTGTTTGATCAAATAGCTGTTCACACTCCTTATTCGGATCGAAAGTCTAGATTTAATCATTGAAAATTCGTTCCGTTACACCAATTTTCCCATAGTGGCTGCCCTATAGTCTCTACCAGACTAACTACGCTGGCCATAATAGGGAGAATATTTGCCAGGGGAGTTTGGCCGCCTTGTGGTTTGACTGGCCGCGCGGGGGAAATTAACTCTCCTGCGGACTGACTCTACTGGCCAGCTATTCCCTTCTTTTGCCGAATTCTACGATCCGTACCCCCGTAGGAAGGCCTGGTGGAGGCTAGCTGCCCTACTTTTTCTTATTTATTCATAAACACTAAAATAAATACAAATGAATGGACACGGACTAAGTGGCTGCGAACTCAAGTTAGGAGGGACTTATATTCTCGCAGCCACTTTTACAATGGAAAAAAAAAGTATTTTACAAGACATTGAATAAATATAGATACATAAAAGACATAGCGTGAGTCAAAC
This sequence comes from Branchiostoma floridae x Branchiostoma japonicum, assembly GCA_013266295.2. Taxonomy (NCBI): domain Eukaryota; kingdom Metazoa; phylum Chordata; class Leptocardii; order Amphioxiformes; family Branchiostomatidae; genus Branchiostoma; species Branchiostoma floridae x Branchiostoma japonicum. The sequence goes on along the minus strand of CM023831.1, from coordinate 1,693,144 downwards.
CTCCCCTCCCAGAAGAAAAAAAAACAAAGCAAAGCAGGACCTATACAGCTAAAAACGTTTTGTTTCTGTTATGTAGTTTTGTGTGGCTAGCATAATTTCACAGTTAATATCATAGGAACAGGACAAACTACCACGAAGAACTAAAAGTTGTTTAGCATTGTCAGAAAGGGTGTTTAAATTAATAATGTGTCCAAGACTGCTTGAAAGCTTGCCAAAAAAGGACTGAGCGCTGGTAGACGTATATAGGCAGTGCAGTAGATAATGAGCTGCCCTACTTGAGATACGAATGCGCGGTGCGGTGCGGTAATAGTTGCCTCAGAGGCAGCGTGCCTCAGCTCGTTTCAAGTTCATTAGAAACTAGATCAATCTGGTCCCGGGACAATACCGCTTTATCAGACAGATGGCTTCTCTACTCCCTACCGTGGTTCGTAATTTGTCTGGCGGCCAGTTCCCAGAAGTCTGTTTTTGTCTGAGGGGGTTTCAGCCCTTCTAATTCTCGTTGTGTAATTAGAATTCGCAATTTAGGCGCTAATAGCAGTTCCAAAGAGATTCGGACAGGTGGAAGGTAGAAAACAGTTTGCGATGCCTTCGTGATCTTTTGTTTCCGTAGTAAGAAACATAACATTTGATTCTCAGTGTTTACATGGTTTCATTTATATCGCAATCTATGGAGGTTTTGTTTTCGATGTGTCTGTTTGTGTGTTTGCTTGTGTTTCCGTAGTTATTTCTGCATGCTGGACACGTCTGAGACACTGACAAGAACTTAGGTCAAAGGTCCCAGAAAAGGTCCCATGCATGTCCTGTCTTCAATTTCCTACTACAAACATGTCTGTTGCCTTATGGGAGCCAGCGGGAAAATGCATAGACAGAATCAGTGAGAAATTCACAACAATGAATTAAACAACAAATTTACAATTAAAACTCTAAATATTTCACTTAGGTATGGGAGCTTCGCTTTCTTCATACTAATTTGCACTTCTAACTAAACATGTCTTTCAACTGCCCTTTACTTGGATTGCTCTTAAAGTCGTCCACTTCACAGCGCCCGAATTCCGCCAGAAACGAAGGAGACTTACTTCCTCCTTTCAGGGGACCGAACATCTTTGTTTTCCATCGATTTTTTGCCGACTCCTCCGCGAGAACTAATCAAGCCTGACCAGTCATTAAGCGCGGGGTTTTCTCCAGTGATTGCGGAGTTAACAGCACTCTTTAATTATCGAACCGTCATCTGGAAGCGAGTCGACACAAAAATGCAGATTGTGGTTCGACAACCTAGTTCTGTCAGAAGTTGGCCCGTTGTTTTATGTGTGCAGTTTGACCGCGGTGCATTTGTAGTGAGACGGCACGAGGTATTGATCTTCCAATCAAAGTGTTCACATTCTAACGTCGTTTTAACGCTGGGTACGTTGAATATCTAAGGCCCTGTCACGTTCGTCGTCACTGAAGTAAAATGCAGATTGAGGTCCAACAACCTAGTTCTGTCAGAAGTTGCCCCGTTGTTTTATGTGTGCAGTTTGACCGCGGTGCATTTGTAGTGAGGCGGCACGAGGAATTGATCCTCCAATCAAAGTGTTCACATTCTAACGTCGTTTTAACGCTGGGTATGTTGAATATCTAAGGCCCTGTCACGTTCGTCGTCAAGTGAGGAAAGTTGTGTAAAGTGCCTTTCCCAAGGGCACAAGATCGGTGGCATGGTAGGATTCGAACTCGGGACCTCTTGGTTCCGTGCCCAACGCTCTGTCGTTACGCCACACGACCCCACGAAGTCAGGTTTACGACAGAAAAAAGCTGGGAACGTTCTTAGGAAAGTCGTGCATGTGTTGCACGACATATCTAGCTGTGTTGTAACGACAGGCTCGTACATGTAGAGTCTTCTCAGTTCTGTCATTAACCCTCTGAAAATCGCAAGACCAAACAAAAATTCTGAGTCTGTATTGCATAGCCGATATAACCACCCTTTGGCGTATTGCACCAGTGTAGAATATGAGCACAACAACAGTATACAGTACGGGACTATCTTGAAATCTTTCGTTTCTCATAGCAAGTGTAGTGCTGTTGAATATTCCAGGCCATAAATTACAAACAAACAGATTTATCTGTGAGCCATATCAAATTGAGTGAGCGATCCTTGGGATTAGAGCGCATTATTACATTTTGCAATATTAAACTAATGCATATTTACGGAAGCGTAAGTTAAAGTAAGGCAATTGATTATACTGCAGAATAGGGGAATTGAAACATCTAAAGGTGTGGTGGTGGTGTTATGCATTACCGTTTCAGTCAAAATACATACAAAATCAACAGATATGAAGAAGGCTAGTTGTTAAGGGGCCGTCACATTGTGCGAAAATCGATCGGCCGACGAGTCGGCGAGCTCTAAACGACATTTACGGCAGTTTCGCCGAGCATCGCGCGAATTTTAGGGATCGCCGGCGATTTTTAGGAGTCGGCCGAAGCTCGCTGACACGTGAAACGTGTTTTAAACATCAGCGACTAGTCGCCCGATTTTTGAGGTCATAGATGTATTTCCAAGCGATCGCCCGAGCCTCGCTCCATGTGACGGGGACGATTTTCAAGACAAAAATACGCGAGATCCTCGGTCGATCTAAAATCGGGCGACCTTTCGGCGATCAACAAATACGGCCGAAGCTCGTCGACAATGTGACGCAGGCATTAGTGACCATCCATGATCAGACATGGAATATATTTTAATGTAAACATGTCAAATTTGATCGGGGTCATTTTGAAATCCCCGGGTGGTTTCAAAGGGCTTACGGAAATCAATAAATTTACTGACTCATTTTCCAAAGGTGAGTGCCCTTTTCTGGAAAGGCCGGTCTATTGCCATTTTGTGGGCTTAGAAATCAGCCTTGCGGCCCAAATGATGTAGGAAGCTGAAATAGGGATCAGGTATTTAGGGGACAAAATATGGAGCTCCTGTATATTGGGTTAAGAATTATGTCGACCAATTTGCTGAGAAAACTTTGGGATTGCAACGTCTGTCTTTTCAAGTACTTTCTATGACATTTGCCCAATCTCTTCCACCTCCATTCCAGATGTGCAACATACAAACTCTCGCGAGATGTTCTTATAAACGTTGGTATGGTCACGATCAGAACGTACTGCGCCTGCGCGAAACCCGTAATACTAGTATTGTACATAGCACTTCGGCAGAACGTCTCGTTGAAGGTCGTATTCGCGTATTTAAGGATGACATCCCGTCTATAGTTTTCAAATGTTGTGTCGGAAAAGATATCGTCTTCAACGGGCAAATTCTGATGCAACGTAGACCAAACATCCAACGAAAACCGTGAAAAATCCGGGTTTTGCGCAGGCGCAGTACGAGTCTGTCGAAGTGCTACAACCACCCAAACAGGGACACTGGGAAGGGTGTGACGTCCATTGTCACTTTCTGACTTTGACAAGTTTAAAAGCCACACAGCGGGAAAAGTTTCGGAGTGGATTACGCTGAGTAGTGACCCACCGGCTCAGGCCAGAATAGATTACTTTCCTCTCCTCCCTCTTATAATCCCCTAAATCCATCCCCAGACCCCGACCGCAGCCAACCGTACAGAAAAACACGCTTTGAATGCGCCTGTAGTGCCAACAAGGGTGCAGTTGATGTGCCCATTATATGCTTCATCAGTGAGGGGCACCGCATCTGACGCAGGGTCGGGCCCCTGTCTGTCTGCTATCAGATCAGGAAACATAGCCATGAACCTCATGACTATGAAGCAGAAAGACTAATACATCATGAGATGGCATAACCGTCCCACGCTTCTCAAGCTGTCATATTTCAAGAGCAGACTTATATTTTACGGTGGGTTCCCTCGCCTGTCGCTCGCCCCACCAAGGCCCAGAGTGACGTAGTGTATTGTCTCTTGGTCACACCAGACGTGGCTATTGGCTGCTGCCTGATCGAAGAAAACAGCGCTCATCGCCGATCGATAATGATTCTCCCGTAAAAAGAGAGGAAAGGGGCATCAAACGGCGTTTGAGCGTAGATATTGTTTGTCATCTAACTTCTCCCTAATTTACTTGTAATGCTAGCACTGAGATAGGTTTGTTTGAGCTGACCTGTAACACACGCTGATATATATATGTACGTGTCTGCTGCTCACACCAGAAATATTTTGTAAATAGTGTTTGATACTACCAACTCTTAGCTACTGTGATTTTTGGATTTTATTTTATCATGTATCATGAATTTTATCCCTGGTTTTTAAAGGCGGCTTTGTAAGCAATGACGCATTTCAGGTATTGATTTTATATTGTACCTGCTATGTCATTGGGAATAAAATCTGAATCTGAATCTGTGTGTTCATTTGGTTGGGCTGGCGTTAAAAAAAAGATACCAGTACAAAAAACAAAGCCCGATAAAAATGCCTAAAATACGTCAGAAATAAGTCAAAGCCTAAACCTGCGCTTGGAGAGTACACAAAGGTCAGTACAAAAATAGCAAACGGCGCTGTGGATGGTGTTGAGCGATCCATAGCATACCACCCAATTTTTTTAGTCTCCACCAGACTCCTTTGCAGGCTGTATAAATAGTAGAAATCGGCCGAAAAAGTCCATGCAGGCAAATTGGAGCTTCTATGGCCGGCTAACTCCCCTAGCCAATTATATCCCCTTTTTCGGCCGATTGCTACTATTTATTCAGCCTGCAAACGAGCCTGGTGGAGACTACCGATTTTTGTAATAAATAACTGTCTTCATAGTGGAACCCTGTTCCATGTGGCAATAAGGCACAATGTGAATGCCAACAATTGCAGAAATGGTGGGCAAGGCATAACACATGACAAACAGATAAATTAACACTTTGTTCGTAACGCATGAATGAATGCTGCTTCACTACTGTTAATGATAACATCCTGTGGTTTAACCCTATCAGTGTGACGTTCCGGTTAGATAAAGATTTACAACCGAACAGAGACACCGAAGGGGCTAACCAACGTTACAGTATGATCCAGAGTAGCTACAAGTTTTGCTTCTACTTCCAAAACTTCTCCATATATAAAGAACCACAATCATTCGATGCCTCAGTGCTTCAGAAAATTCAAGACCATAAGCATTGAAATGAGCAAAAACAATGGCAGAAAAAGTTGTGCAGCTATGAGTGTCAAGGTTGAAGTTATGTTCGATGACTTGACTATATGCCAAGCCTCAGCCAACATTCAACCATTCGAATCACAGTTTAATTGTCTAGGCTCCATATATAAAGAACCACAATCATTCGTGAAACGTAATGTCCCAGTGCTTTGCAATGAGTAAAAACAATGGCAGAAGAAGTTACCCAACTGTGAGTGTCAAGGTCGAAGATTTGTTCGATGACTTTCGTCTCAGCCAAGCCTCAGCCAACATTCAGCCATTCGAATCACAGTTTAATTAACTTGACTCAATACACTTCCCTTGCCCTTGTCAATTCGCCAAACCTTTTCCCTGGCAGAAGAAGTTACCCAACTGTGAGTGTCAAGGCTGTTGTTAGGTTAGTTATGTTCGATGACTTTCGTCTCAGCCAAGCCTCAGCCAACACTCAGCCATTCGAATCACAGTTTAATTCTCTTGGCTTGATACACTCTCCTTGCCCTTGTCAATTCGCCAAACCTTTTCCCTCGCCGGCTTCCTCTACCGTTTGTTATCCTGGCCGGTAAAAACATTTCAAGCGACTATCCGATCACGAATCACGTAGAATCTAATCAGACATTGTAGTTCTGACCTTTAAGTGACGTGGGTTCCAATGATAAAACTCAAATAACGTCACGGACCTCAAGATTTTCATTATCTTACCATATATCACATTGACCTGTCTTTTATCTTCATACGAATATGACATTACCGTTGAGTTGCTTTCTCAAAACACTTAGTTTAGTCTGTAGGTAAAAAGGTAAAGGTAAAAGAAAGGTCACATAGCCTTTTTCGAGGCCAAAGAGGCAGTGGATTGTTAATCCACTGTGTCTAGGGCAGCACGTCGGCAGAACGTACTGCTCCTGCGTAAAACCCTGACTTTTCACGTTTTTCGTTGGATGTTTGGTCAACGTTGCATCAAAATTTTGCCTGTTGCAGACGACATATTTTCCTATACAACCTCTGAAAACTACAGACAGGCTATCAACCTTATATGCTCTAATACAACCTTATATGAGACGTTCTGCCAAAGTGCTATGCACAATACATTACGGGTTTCGCGCAGGTGCAGTACGTTCTGCCGACGTGCTGTCTAGGGCACGGTACAGGAAGCCCATCCCTCTCCTTCCACCGCCCTTTGCCTCCCCAACCGAAGTCAGGTGCCCATTTACACCCGGATGGAGTGAGGAAAGTCGTGTCTTTCCCAAGGACACAGCGTCAAGCCAAAAATGCTAGGAATCGAACCCGTGACCTCACGATCCGTTAGTCTAACGACTAGGTCATCAACAACACAAATCTATCCATGAAAAAGCAGTATAGATCCACCCAAATAATAACCAAACCTTCCAGTAATTGTGGGTAGGTCAGTTTTGTTCCTACTAACTGAATAGGCATGCCTTAATAACAAAGCTTGACTCCAATCTTTCCTACAATGTCTAATCTCGGCGTTACGGTCTAACCTCCCCCCAAAAGGTGATGATCAAATGAGCTTCCTGACCTTCGTCGTCGCGGCAATCAGAGGGAAACGCTTTCCCGGGTTTGACGGCGCGCGTCCTTTGTTGTATCTCAAGGGTCATCAGTATCCGCGGGCAAAAAAGGCTTGTCTGATCGAAGCGATCGCGATTCGATTTGCCGCCGTTCAACTCAGATCAGATTCTTTCATCAGTTTTGTTGCCTTTACGGTTGCACTTTGTGATCTAACTACGACCTATTCAAGAAGTTGATACCTGGTAACAAACCGGTTTTTCTAAAATGTCAACTCAGCCAACGAAGTTGGGAGGGAAGTAAGCATGTTTGTTAGAGACTATAACCACAACCTGAAGCTGATAGAAAGATTGCGACGTTTAGTTAGCTTTGTGCCATCCAAGTATACAGTAAAGGAATGTTTGCGGCCACATTGAGCGTAAATGGACGATTCCATTTCTGGCGAGTTATGAAATTTCACGCAACGTTAAGGACCACAAAGCACCGGTGCAATTTTTCCAGGTCAAAGATCGCGCACTCTTTCCGCATTTTACCTCCAACTCCTCTTCAGCGACTATTTTTAACCTCGATTTTTGTACAACCTCTCTCTTCTGTTTCAGAAAAGATCTGACAAGAATTTGCTGTTGTTTCAATGAGGTATATTTACAGAGTATGTAATACCACAGGATATCAGAGCGTATTTGTAGTGTGAAAGACACCCAAAACAATACCTCCGAACACGGAGGTAATACAATTAAATGAAGAATAGGCATCCTCGATCCCTATAGTTTATGCCTGATTTATTCCCGTCACTGTTAATGAATACAGCATTACTCTAGTGAGCCACAAACTGCGCAACACAATTGTACATTATGTGAGCCGATATCTGTAGATGGTATTTTTTACTGCCCCAAATCGGCACCAAGCGAACATACTTCAGAATTGCGTACATCCGGGTGATAAATCTATTCGCGACAGATATCTCGGTGTGTGTAATATTGAGGTGAGGCTTAACTTTACCGAGACCTAAATCGGCAAAAATAGTCAATATACAAATAGATGATAAAAGTCATGTGGGGATGTGGCACTCCAACAAACGTAATGGTCTTGCTTTTCATAATAGAAAACTTTGTGTTCCCATAGCGGTTTGTTGATGATACGTGATTTGTCAGTCACCCCCCCTGTTCCACTAGGACGGCGCTCTCTCTGCGATCTAAGATTTTTACAGAGCGCTCAACGAATTTCATAGATTAAGAAACAAATCTTTTTACGCTTTGTGTGTTTTGTTGTTTTTTCAGTCATACTTTTACACTTTACATAATATTCAAATTATGAAATGAAGGGCTACGCAAATTCAATTCAAGTCGCAGCGAGAGCGCCGTCCTAGTGGAACAGGGGGGTCAGCAAATATACGTTATATCCTTTCTATAGAAAAAAAAGAGTGAAATTGGATAGTTTGTGCCTTGTTAAAACTCTGCCCTGATACAATCTCAGTTTTACTGACGACCTTTTCCTTTCCGAACATCTCATCGATCGCCCTTCGATACCTGAATTTAAATTCCGGAGTTGCTTGAAGACATAAACCTCTACGTGAGGTCCTATAAGTTATGTGTCCAGCAGACCGGATAAGGAAACGTTAGGGTATGTTTGGTCATCTATTTTCGGAGGTCAGTGGTCATTATCCGGCCGTGCAGATATGAACGGGTGTTGGATTCCGTAGGACCAGGTACCCACTAATCAAGCCGACTCGACAATTCATTCACCGCTAGACCCCTCGGGAAATTACTCATAAAGACAGACCTAATTTTGTGACTTGTGCTATTTACTATTTAGGTTATGCAGCACACAGTAATATTTCAAGTTGGTTTGCTTGTCTGTTCGTGCAGTTCTGTGGGTGGGGAATTCCTTAACCACTGGCCACAAAAGGTCAGACACAGAAAGTTAAATCCCATAAGCTAGTCAGGAGCCAGCAGGAAGGCTGCTGGGAGTCTGTTTGCCGGATGCCAGTGGAAAATGCATAGAGATATTTATAAATTCACACCAATGAATAAAACCTAAAATTCACGAAAGCTTTCAGTAAGGTATAAAACCTCCGATTTCTTGTTGTGGTTTGTTGTGTGTGGTCTGGTTTGTTTGCTTTATTGTTTCTTCTCTGTTAATACATGACGTTCCTTGCTCTCTATACAAAGGCACATAATTGGACCAAATATTGGAACATGAAATTTTAAAGGTTTACAGCAAACGACCACACAATTAAGCACCGCATATATCCGGACTCCAGTTTGATATTGCACCCCCATGGTGGATACTTATTGATCCAAAGACAACGTCTACATGAAAACGTTGCAAATCGTCTTTCCATGATCGATGACACAGACGAACGTTGTGCAAAGTCATGATGCGTGAATTCCAAGTATGAGCACCTTGGAGTAAAAAAGACATGAAATTTATGTTAGGACTAAACTGTTATCCAACTCAAAATAAAGACTCACCAGGAATTTTCGACCGTATCACACAGTCTTCTTCAGCTCTAATGACCCGAGTGCTGTGAACACATGCTTTTGTAGACGTGTGACGTAAGCACCGGGTCAAAGGTTGTTAGAAGTCGGTATCGCCCCCCGTCACACGTCTACAAAAGCATGTGTTCACAGCACTCGGGTCATTAGAGCTGAAGAAGACTGTGATACGGTCGAAAATTCCTGGTGAGTCTTTATTTTGAGTTGGACAACAGTTTAGTCCTAACATAAGTCTATACCAACTCAGATGAACTTTCATGCTAAACTAAGACATGAAATTTATTGAAGTTTCTTAATAGCACTTCAACCGTAGGGTTTTATTTGTTTATCTTTGGTTTGGCTGCCTCTTAACTAGGTTTTATTAATTACGAAATCATTATACGAAAAGATTATAAAAATAAAGTGAATTGAAGGCCAATGCCCTTGATTTGCCCGGACTGTTGTGGTATAATAAGATATATGACCACTTGGTAGTCGGCCGACTGCCAGACAATTGGAATTGATGCATATATAAAGACGACTGACACTTGGTGACTCATAGATGGGATGTAATAAGATTTGGCGTTAGTATTTTTCACTGTTGAAGTTTCCAGTTGTTATTGCAAAGTCACTCCAGATTCATAACGCAGGGGCTTCCACAGGAAGTGCGTTGACCTAGGGAAGCGAGTTGACAAATGAATCTCATTTCTGAACCGCCATATCGACGAAACTAATCTCGCAAAAATCCATCTACAATCTGCAGTTGGCAGGCAAAAAGTGAATTTACCGGGTACACAAGTTAGAAACGTGCAATTCTGCCGGCAAAATGAATTCTAAAGTGAAATGTCGTACTACGAATCACCAAGATCCATGTTCAAATTTAAACCAGATTGTGTCGGTTATGTAACGTCATTTGCGATATAAGATGGCTGCCATGATCTCAATACTCGCACTTCTTTGGGTTGATATGTTATTCTCACATCGTCGTTGATGTGCATTCACACCTGCAAACCCATCAGAAGTAGTCCGGAAATACATGCTTCTCTGAAATAAGTACCTTCTAATTTTCTCTCCGGTCCAAATCGCTTCCTTGCTTCCGTCAATATTAAGTATGATTTGAAGTTCTCGCCGTGCGATTTTACAAAATTACATATAAAATTACGCCAGTCTGCAATTTTGTAAGTAAGATGGTAGCGTGGTTAGTGTTTTGATGGTTTATGGCCTTCCCAGAAACCCATCTTAAGAGCGTTGATTGAAGTGAAGAGTTCGTGCATCGGAAGAGGGCGGGTGGATAGATGTCCGGCTGACGTATCTTACATTAACCTGTTCACTGTGTGATCTAAATGAAATAGAGAATGAGTTCCACTTTATATCTTATTGTCCATTTTACGATAACCTGCGTCAAACGCTTTTTGATAAAATGTACAGAAAGAGCCCTAATATTATCTGGGAAAGAGATGAAACAAAACTCAACTGGCTGTTTAATGAGGGTGTATTTGAAATTGCTTTATACATACAACAAGCTTGGAAAAAACGTAAACACTACATTTATTCATAAAAAAACGATAGATACAATAAGTGGGTTTTGTTTCTCCCTTGTTTCTCCTATGGTTTTGTACTTTTGAGTTGGCGTTATGTGCCTTTGAGTTGAAATTTTTGAGATGACTTTGTGTAATTTTGAGTTGACTTTATGTATTTTCGATTTGACGTTTATGTACCAACCAAAGTTGGTTTTACATGAATGGGCACGATGGCAAACATACTACTCCCACAGGAAGACCTTTAACAAGATCACACAGCTTCAAGATGTCTGGAAAAATGAAGACTACTTTTCAAAGCAGAACTTTGTTCCCCCAGCTCTCCGATACAGAATATCGTCTTAACAATTTAAGTGAACGCTAGGTATTCATTTTGCGTGGCATTGACGAATAAAGGGCTTTACGTAGAGAAGAATCGAAGGTTTCGGTTCGTTTAAAGAGCAATATAAGGCAGCAATATTAGCTAGCTGTGGGGTATACAGACCTATAGAATGTCGTTGTGCCTGGTGATTATATCTGGGATGTGCTAGTAGCGGTTATATTGTCATTGAAAGGATTACATTATAGACACCCTAAACCTGTAACAGGGCAATTTCCTCCGATTAATCCCCGCGTCTATTTGGCAACACGGGAGAGAATAAATCGGTATTGACCGGATCCGACATGACGGCATGGTGGTGGCTACCTTAAAGATAAACCTGACAAATCCGGACCGTCATGCCGCACTGCGCGCGCTCCTGCCTCCGAGCTTTTTGTCCTGATTAATCCCTTCGCCTTGTCTAATTTTCATCGCAGGATCCTGTAGAAGTGTGCTATTGTATCCAGAACCGTGCTTTATCCAGAGCCGTGCTTTATCCAGAGCCGTGCTTTATCCAGAACCGTGCTTTATCCAGAGCCGTGCTTTATCCAGAACCGTGCTGTATCCAGAGCCGTGCTTTATCCAGAGCCGTGCTTTATCCAGAGCCGTGCTTTATCCAGAACCGTGCTTTATCCAGAGCCGTGCTTTATCCAGAGCCGTGCTTTATCCAGAGCCGTGCTTTATCCAGAACCATGCTTTATCCAGAACCGTGCTTTATCCAGGCACGGTTCTGGACAGTCCACGGGTATCCAGAACCGTACTTTATCCAGAGCCATGATCAGGCACGGTTCTGGATAGGCCACACGTATCCAGAACCGTGCCTGGAACGAATCTACGTTCTTGGATACACGGAGAGTCTCCAGAACCGTGCTTTATCCAGAACCATGCTCAGGCACGGTTCTGAATCATGGATAGGCCACACGTATCGAGAACCGTGCCTGGAACAAATCAACTGGATTTCATTTTCTAATAATCTATGTTTTTGTGATACGTAAGTGAAAACACGTCTTTGTAACTTGACTGCACTACCACTCTGTGTTGTCCTCAATGTTTGAATAAAAACAAACCTACGTTCTTGGATACACGGAGACTATCCAGAACCGTGTCTGACCCTAACCCATTGAGGCATAGAACTAGATATGCACAGCTCTGGTTACAACAAGCGCTCATCAATGCGTAGTCAGATGTGCACCCGAGAAGTGGCCTTAGGAGTTGTGCGGAAGAAACCAGGGTGCCGCACACAAGCCAGAGGGACAACAGTAGGAACGAAAGGCCGACTCAAGGTTCACCGGGAGAAGCTCATCTTTCCGCTCAGTCTCTCCAGGGAACAGCCTTGGGCAGCCCCGGAACCCAATATAGATTGAAAAATCCTAGCAAGGTTTACACGGGGGTTAAGAACTCTTAATCCATAATTCATGTTAAATCCCCTGGACGGATTTGAAGCCTGATCAGGTCCAACAGTGCGGAACATCAAAGTAAGAGCGGACCTTGTCAGTAGGCCGAGAAACATGAATAGCCTCCTGTGCAGGCCTCCGAGCGGATGGGAGTTTTGATACTGCGTTTAGTAGAATTGTTTAAAGCGTTCTTTTTTGCCGACCATCCTATAGTCTACAACCACGGAAGCCTGCTTACATTCGGCGCGTGGCGGGTTTGACCTGCGAAGGTCAGGATGTTGTAGGTTGTACGATGGCCGGCAAAAAGAACGCTCTTTATGTGGGGTCGTGTGGCGCAACGACAGAGTACTCGACTCGGAACCAAGAGGTCCCGGGTTCGAGTCCTGACCTGCCACCGACCTTGTGCCCTTGGGAAAGGCACTTTACACGACTTTCCTCACTTGACTCAGGTGTAGATGAGTATAATGTGTTAGGTGTGCACGCTATTAGCATACTTGCTGCCTAGTGCACACTTTGTATTGTCATGTTACAATTTCTGAATAAATAAAAAGAACGCTTTAAACAATTCTACTAAACGCAGTATCAAAACTCCCACCCGCTCGGAGGCCTGCACAGGAGGCTATAGAACAAGGCCTCCCCTACTCTTCCCCATGCCAGGCACGTCTGGCGACAAGGAAAAGGCATTATAATTTGTAGAGGATCCGCAGACAGAATCATTACACCACAAAGAGGTCATCAGCCTTCATTAGAAGGGTTTCATCCCCGTCCATCCAGCTAAAATAATGATCCCTGCAGGCAATAGACGGAAGCGTAGTAATTTTACCGTGCCTAGCCGAGTGTGTCCAGTGTGCCAGAAATCCGAGTACCTCGATAATAGAGGGACTTCCTAAAGCTCCCCGTACTGGGGAGACAATCTGCAGGGGGCCACGTACATGACATTTCTTTACTTCACATTATGCAGCCGTGCCCACATGGGACATATTTACCTTGCTGCAGAAGAGCTGCAACAGAGTTGCCGTGTAACATTGTCTTCCGTGTCAGCAGACACACACTTGGTCCTCAAGAAACACAGAAAAAGCACTCAATCGGCATATCAACCTGATTTCCAAGCAGATCATACGGTGGCAAGTCAGCATCCATTGCCCAGAGCAGTGTCCATTAGCCACCGAAGGCCAATGGATACTGCCTTACCACCGCATGATCTGCTTGGAGATTGTATCAACCATCCCTGAGACTCAGGTCTGATTTAAACGAAAACGTGAAAAACTTCTTTTAGAAACAGTTTACAAACAACTGAAACTGGTGCAAAGATGCTAGGCGGCCCCAAATTCAATATGGCCCCAAATAGTTAGATTTATGTCTAGATTTTCTACTTATATCATTTTCAAGGCAGGAAACTAACCAACCAACACGCAGACGCCAGTAAAAAGTCCCCCATCATTAGCACTTGATCCTGAGTTTCCGCTGAAAGGTCAGGAGGAGAAAGATGAAGAGGGCCTGATGAATGACCGGATATTGATAGATATAAATCACTTAAGGGTTATTGCAGGAGGTGGTAATTCTACGCTATATTTCCTCATGGTGAATGATTGTACTAATTGCACATCCCTCATTACGACGTCTCTTAAAGTCGCCAGGTTTGCACGCGCACGAGGGTCCGTTTAGACACTAAATCATGAGCAGAATTTGCATTTTAATGGAGAAAGCATCAACTAGGAATTACCGCCACAGCAGAGCAATTTTGAAAATCAGTCTCCCAGGCATGGCCCACTGTTGGGATCGAGCTTGCTTGCATCTTGCAAGTGTGTGAACAGGTTTTGCTACCACATGCGTAAAACGTTTGTGACGTGCAAAAATTAGACAAAATTGTCGGGTCGAAGTGGTCAGAAGTTGGGACAAAGGAGAAAATCGTTCGGGCTGGATTTGTCGATGGCGGCCTATTACCTTGTCCATGGACTGGCCCCTTCGTGCATGGATGGTTTTAGACAAAGCCCTTTTCTCCAGAGGAGAGCATTATCGATCAGGCATCTCCGCTGATCGTCCTGGCAAAGTGAACATTAAACAGCCATTATTCGTCCCTAGCTGGGGGTGTAGCGTAAAAATGGCGCAAAGGGTAGTTGCCTCTCCCAGACGCAACTTTCTATCGTTCGATAAAGAATCGTAGCTGTCAGTGGCAGAAATAAAACTGTTATAAAGCACAACCTTGGGCAGAATAAATCGTTACATTTTCGTCCAGTCGACACGCCTGTAGACTTCCACTTAAGTAGCTAGCACATTTGACTGATGCAATGTGGATCCAAACGGTATTGATTTTCCCTTTTGTGTGTGAAAATAAATATTCATCCAAATAGTTTTCTTAACCAAGAGCCTTGGCAGCTTCTACTCTCATTTTCCAGAGTCACGAATCAGACTTAACCATATTTCACCGCGATTACTATGCAGTAAAGTGTTTCGTCTTGGCCCGGTAGATATCAGTAAATATCCTCAACCGCCGCGGAGGAAAGTATCGCAGAAACAATTGTCAGGATTTCGAGCATTTGTCATGTTGAGGAGACTAGTAATCCACTGGAAATCCTTGCTCCAAGTGCGGATCTCTTTGAGTCGATCCCCCAGAAGCAGCGATATCGCAACAGGTTTACACTCTCTTTGTCCACGATAAAGCACTGTTATTCCGGGCCCTCGCAATCGATGGTCGTCAAGACAGGACCCTCCGTTTTATTAATCCATGGGGCACGCTGCAGATGAGATAGCCCCCCTATAGGAACGACCCTCAAAGTTGCACCGCGTGTTGGTACAAGATTGCTGATAACGTTGCTAATTGGTCAGTATAATTCTATATCAGTAGTCCGTGTAATCTTAGGCCGCAGGCTGCAATCTGTTCGACCTCGGGAGCGGAATACACCGGAGACTGGAAAATGCTGATTGTACATCTACAAAGGCTCTAGAGGGCTTGGGATGTACTGAGGGCTAATCGTTTCCAAGGACCAACGCCAGAAAAGATAACGGTCATGGAGGATGTTCTTTCTTGACCATTACAGGCTTAAGCTGACAAGATAGCCCTACCGGTACCACTAACGCGATCTGGGGTTGAGATATACTATATGTACTGTAACGTTATATATATATATATATATATATATATATATATGTAATATATCATCATTGACCGAAGAGTATGGTTTCCATTTGTATATATCATGTCACAAAATGTGGCCGTATTTTACCTGTTTGCATCTGTTCCATGTGAAACATATAGCATAATCGTTTATTAATGGTCCGGTTAATCTTTCACATTGTTTCATTCAAATCCTTCATTGATTTCTTTTAGATCTTTGCCTGAAATGTTATCCATAGAGCGGTTGTATCGGTACAAGTATAGCTGTTTGAATGCGCCGGTACGGTCTATATTTTTGTATTAGCTAATGAAAATGGATTCTAGCTCCCATCTACACGTATTGCCGGATGTACCCGGTCGCAGATGCTAGAATCCATCAATGTTCCAATTGAACTTTTGCTTGTGTGCATGTTCTGTTTTATCGGCTTCATTCCCTGAATCCCCGATATTAGTAATAAATTTGCGTCTGCCGTTACAGTTCATCGCTTAACAGGCCAAATGTGCCAGATATCTGGCCTGTAACTGCAGGAATAATGCTTGTTCGGATTGACAAGGATATTCGTGTAGTACAGACAAATGGGCACGTGTGCAGACCCGGCAGAAAATCACTGAGAGGCAACATCGATTTGGGCGATACAGTTGGAAATCGGTATATGGAAAGTTGCGTCGATGGCCAAGTGGTTAACGTTAGGCTAGCGAACATGGGATATAGGGGTCATGGGTTCGATTCCTGGCATCCCTGACTAGAAATGATCTCCTGAGGAAAGGCAGTGGACACGCCGTTTTCACTGCTTCAAGATGTAAATGCATACCTGACTTCGGTTGTGGAGGTAAAAGGCGGTGGAAGGAGAGGAATGGGCTCCGCCTTCCGATACTATGTCCAACGCATAGTCGATTAGAAACACACTGCCTCAAAACACAACCTATGAAAAGTTGCATTTTTTACGTGAAAGCGATACTTCGGACCAGAGAGGCACGGCCACACTTAACTTTTCTGACTCTGATGAGTGTTCAACATTGGTAACGGATTCGCAATCGCAGAGGAGAGCATCTTCTTGTCGACGCAGCGTTTATTCTTGCAGAGTGATGATGTACTCATTGTCAGGGTAACTCTACAGATGATTGAGTTTGTGTGTCGTAATTGCTCCCCTCGCTGTCACGTCGATAAGATCTCACCGTTCCTCCGGAGCACACGACACATCCAATCACCAATGCCGGCATCATTGGCGCTGGGATATCGACCGGGCCGACAAGGATCGGTGAAACGTCCGCACCGTCTCTGAACTGAAGTGTATCAATGCTCTGTGGCAGTGCAGGGCCTAGGGGTACTCCTGTACTCCTTTAGCCATAGTTATAAAGGTAAAGGCTACAGTGTAACCCTTTCCACTTGGGTAAGGTAGGTGTGTCAGTTAGAAGTGTCTGAAAATCACTTTTCCCTCCCCATTTTCGATTGAGGCCATTTCAGATTGTTTCCAACACATCTTTTCGATGATGCTATTTGCTTCTTTTACTTCAGTCGCAGGGATCGTATGGACTACAGAGGCCATGACTATGCCGAAGCAAAAAAAAAAGATAAATAGATGTACAACAGAGCATGTCTCAATTGTAGACATGTCGGCTATTGCAATGTGTAGCCATGTGTCGTTATTGGAAGAGCACTTTACACAAGGAGCCACACGTTGTGAAGTTCTGGAGTTGAACGTGCTCATACATACATACATACATACATTAAAATGTCGTGGGCGAAAACTCGTCAAGGGGCAACCAAGATTTCAAAGCAAGCCTGATCCGCTGCCCTTCATTAAAGCAGTGATTTACAAATGCACTGACACCGGGTCTAGGCACAGTCAACCGGGAAACAAGATGTATTGAAGAGTGCCCGCTACTTAATAAATATGTATGCTGCTCTTGCCTTTGTTGCCCACACTGCCCAAGGTATCAGATTCACATACCGCGGCGGTACGCTCGCGGCTTTGTCATCAACCACCGTGAAATAAGTTGGAAATGATGGATGATCTGCGGTCAAATTACTGATAGGGTAAATGAGATGCGGATTCATTCTCTATCCTTGTTGGTATATTGGTTATCTGATAATTGAACAGATAAGTAAATGCCATTTCCGGGTCACGGTGCATTCGTTTTAACCATGCATTAAGAAAGCCATAAATCGTAATTCGAAGGCGTGTCGCGAGTGTCTTCAGCGTAATTTGAGTTGCATGAAGAACCATGGCAAACGACCTGATGAGTATCGCTCCTTAAAGTAAGGGAGCCCTACGGCAGTTCTGGGCCCGTGGAGAAAGATAGAACGCGCATTGGCGAAGCATTTTTCATTAAAGAAAGCCATGTATTTTCATGTTTGTTTGCTTGCTTTGTTTGCTTCGCCTTTAGGCACAACACACCAGTTTTGTACATACAGTAAGTACAAGCTGCGTAAGACCGGGCTGTAAGGTTTGATCCACTCACACCGGGATGGACCTCTCCTCTTTTCGATAAGTATGCCCTCCTCGAGCTCTCTTCGGGCTGAATGAAACTTCCGCGCCGGCTATTCTTCCCAGGGAAGGACATTCGTGCCGAAAGGTAGATAAGTTTAAATGATGCAAGAACAGCCTAGCCGGAGGCTTCAATCAGGGGCTTCCAACCAATGAAAGCTCGTCCAGTGACAGTGAGCCCTCCCTGAGCTTGATTCAAACTGAAAAGAGCTTCCAGCCATTCTTGTCCGGGGAGCACATCCATGCCAATAAGTGTAAATGATGCAAGGGCAACCTAGCCGGGGGCTTCGAGTGAGGGGCTTAGCTAGACAAGCTGTTAGCTCCTCGTCAGAACGTGGCGGCAGAACCGTTAGAGATCATCTCGCTGATGAGTTATACTGACAAGAAAATCATGATGCACCGCTGATGGGTCACCGCATCAGCACGCAACGCTCCATTAGAATTACAAGTAAGAATAATCCCCGCGTCATGACCGCATTTAAACATCATCGCTAACACCTCACTAACGCCCGTGATTCATCCCGGGATGACGACCCCACCGAGGGAACTCTATCTGAGGTTTTTGACACTTTAATGGCGGTTATCGCGGCACTTAAGTGTGATTCATAAGGTAATAAAATCCCCTCCCGGAAAATTATGAACCCAAGCAGCGAAAGCCGAGGCAAATGCATAAGCTGTGTAATCTTTTCGTAATAACGTGCGGCTTAGTTCTGAAGACACGAGAGATACGGCGACACAAGAGCGTCCTGGCATTGCCTCCTGATACTCCAGATTTGGTTGAGATACTTCGCGGAGTTGGTGCTGGTAAAAGTCACCCGTGTCCAATTTTAGAGACGCTGACATTTTCTGGACTTTAGCATTTGGCATTTCATCCTTGATTACAATCGTTACAATCAGTGACATAACCTTTTTATTAGCATCTTAACGTTTTGAGTTGGAGGCCAATCTTAAAACACCCGCAAATCGCCTCAACGCCAGGTGCACGTGACGCTGATCACTTATCCGTCCCATCATTACAAAGCGCAGCATTTCAACAGGAAACATGACGTGGTTAAAATTGAATACAGCTGGATTATTACTTTGAAAATACCCAAAGCTAGAATTACTTCCCCGCAACACTTCCGCCGTAGGAGCCAAGCCAAAAATTACTAATACATCACTTTCATCCAAATGCTGCCGCTAAACATATCAAATGGGAAAATGAATGGACAAGGAGATGTGCTCTGGATTTCCTCGCCTATACATCTATCCTGTGGTCAACAATAACATTTATTTATTGCCATTCTGGCCGGAGTAATTGCAGAATCCCTGCAGTTTTTATAACCGTCGGAGTGGCAAACACAATTTGGGCGCCATCCAACATGTAATTGTCGTGCGGCAGAAGAAGATCAGGAGGATGGTAAATGGCACCCGTTCTATTTGGTGTGATTACGCAGAGGGAGGTCACAAGTGAAATTCTTAATGGAAGGAAGGCTCACCTTCCGGAGTGTACAATACTGATGATGTGATATTGGCTGGAATATTGTCCACATCAGGTTGACTGTATATTGTCAATAAAAATCTCACTGGTTTTACCATTAAGACCATACATACATATAGTGCAGTCTTTCCTCTGTAACATAACTTGTTTTGTTGGGCTACCTTGGAAATCAGTTGTTTTAAACTGAAGGTACTACCCAACTGTTCTAAAATTAATCAATAAATAGATAAGCAGGATCACATTTCGAAACACTGTCCTAGTATGATATTGGCTGCAATGTTATGAAGCAAGTTGAAACTGTAAGTGTGATAAAGACTGGAGTTGTACAGTCGAAAATTTGGTTAAGTCCAATTTCTTGTGTTGGAAATTACAGTTTAAACTTGCTTCATAATGACTTATACCAACACAGATGAACTTTCAAGATGGCTGCAATGTTGCCCTTAGTCATGATCACATTGTTTTAACCAATAAGACAGTACATCCGAGGAAAGCAAAGATGTAATTCTAATGACCGTGCTGAGTACATGCGTCGCGCTAATGGCTGCACTCCAGGGCACTGAAAGTAGTGAATCGGGGATGCACGAAGATCGCGTTAGGATGGCGCTAATGCAGCTCTGTCAAAAACCCAGGGGACATCGCTCTCCACACGACATTAATATCAATAAAGTCAGAAACAGTAATGGGTTTTTTTAATTCTTTTTTTACAAACTTTATTCAGATAAACAAAAACATACAAAACAAAGAGGTGTACATAGACTAAACAGACAAACACACGCTGTAGCAATCAGTTGATATTACAAAACTAAGTTAAAAGGTTCCCATTTTTTGTTGTGCTTACATATTTTGTTCTCAAGTGTCGCAATATTTTTCTCTACTCTATGTACATACTTAACGAAGGCAATAAACTTATGGATAGATAGATTAGGTGACTCCTGGTTTTTATAGATATATATTTTACCTAATGAAATAATAACAGTAATGGTTTTTAAGATTTCTAGGATCTTTTCATAATTTCATCACTGCGATTCCGCCAAAAATATATTTCAAGGAAGACACAAGGAAATTGTTACCCAAGCAACTGGATAGATTTTATTTCCAAACTGACGTCAGTTTCCAAAATCTATCCAGTTGCTTGGGTAACAATTTCCTTGTGTGTCTTATTACCTGGGTGTCTAACCTTCTTCGACGTATTTCAAGGAAGGTATTTCTCGATCTTTTCGTCACTCTACCATCGTCATCGAGCAAGTTCAAGTTTAGAAACACTCCCGGGTTTTAAATTGAAGTATTATCTCAAAAAGAAGCATATCAGTATCTAGTGTATTTCCCGCCTATTCTCTGTATGCTGGTTAAATCTCGGCCTCAAGCTTCCAAATAAAAAAAGCGTTCTCTGAAAAGGTGGGTCACGTTTCGGCTATCTCGAGTTTTAGATTCCCTGAGTGAAGAGGGGTGAAATTTATTTCTAGGTCGCAGATAAATTTTCGTTTGCTGCGTTATTCGGTGAGATATAACTACATGGACTTTGTTTAATACATACCAGCGAAATGTACCGTCAATCCCGTTTAGCCATGCTAAAAGGTAGTAGATCAACTCGCCATATGAGGATTTATACAGACGAATATGGCTGTAGATTGGAAAGGCTGGTGACTAAGGCAATGTTTCACTTGGGAATGGGTAGTCTTATATTTCTTCTTTAATTCGACTGTGGAAAGCTGTGTAAAACTTACTGCAATGTACTTACTACCTATTCTAGCTACCAGTTAAATATGTAAATATATGTATTGCCTATTCTGAGGAACCCTGTTTTACATAAGTGCATAACACGTGTCTTAAATCGTTAAAAGCTGCGATTTCAACTCCTTCGAGCACGTACATAGAACGTAATGTGCATACTGTATATGGTGGATCTTTGGTCAACGTTGTATCAGAATAACGTAACGGGCGTTGTAGATGTTTTTTTCTTTGGGCACAGCTATGAAAATAAACAAATATGGAGTTTATATACGTGATTTTATCCTTATACGTGACCTTATACATGCCTAAGGTACAGTGATGTGCTCTTACATTCTGGTTACATGCTGGTTTTTAGGTATTTATTCAACAGCATGACGTCTGCATAAAGAGGCACCTGCGAACTCTGATATTTAAAACTAAATGTGTTCCCAGCACTTCTGTATTTCCGACAACATCCCAGCAGTAATTCATGGGGATTTCACCAAACAAATTAATTCGTCTAGCTCCGTGATGGGGGTAGCTAACATTCGAGATTACAGACGTCGAAGCCTTAAACACAGCCTACACTAATGCATTTCTGAGCCATTGTTGCTTCGGCGTCTCCCACGCATAATTCCTATCATACGACAACTGCAAATTGAATAATAATCCCAATTTCATGCTGTTTGAAACATTCATGAAAGCCTGTGGCAGAAAACCACTGCAGCAGCCTTTCACGAATGTTTATGGATATAGCTATCTACAAAAGCAACGCCCGGCCTTTCATCTTGCCCAAAAACCGAAACTTGGTAAAATCTGAGCTTCCGGAATAGTATGCTATTAAGTGGGGTCACAGCGGTACGGAGTAGAAGTAAATTACCACCAGCCATTTCAACTCATATGTTTATAATGCTTGCTGAGAGCGCAGTCAACATGATTCGGATACAATCCAATTTCTGTAAATGCACTTGCGGGTGCAGTGGGGCTTATTGCGTCGTACACGATTGGCCACGTTTTGGCTATGGAGTTATATTTTCTACGTCACCTGGCGAAAGGCCATTTGAAATGGCAGTGACAACAGACAGAATCTTTCTGTTACGATTTAGCGGTGAACGGATGACTTTATGTCTTGTGAAACTACAACAAAATTGGACTTACCCAAAGTCTCTCCCATTGTGTTGGAAATTATAATATAATCCGGCTTCAAAATGAATTCTACCAACACGGATTAACTTTCAAGACATTCTAATAGTTTCCATCCTTTACCGCGTATGGAACCATAATTCTAACCACGGTAAATGATGCAAAATCCTATTACCAGGCAATGGTACGAAGAGCTGATTCCGACGCAAATTTCCCAGAACTTCATTTGCGCAACAAATTTTCAAGGGCTTGGGATGGATTCAAGAACGTCTCAGAAGTGACGCCTCAAATTCCTTACCGCCTACAAAATTACTTCCAAACGCATGGAGTGTTAAGAGTCTTTCTGAATCAAATCGCTTTTTTTTTTAGTTTTCAATCAGGAAAAAAAGACGGAAGCGGAGCTACACACAATTACACGGCATTGTTTTGTAATATCAATAGCCCAATATGTTCGGCACCTCAATGGAACCGCAAAGCATTTGAGCGTTTTATGGCTTCAACTTGTGTGATTTGTGTAATATGCTTTACCCAATAAAAAATCCATAAACTTGATCGTTTGGCCCAATTCCTAACCAATAGATTGTTTAATTTATGCGTATTTCTATAATAATCTCTTGAACGAATGATGGAAATAAAGTAATGAAATATCAGCTGGCTTTGGCTCTTAGAAATAAACAAAACATTTTTGTTCTCTTTCTTTCAAACTGCAGCTGTTTGTTTGCATGTAAGTAGGATGGTCAACAGGATAACTATAAAAGCTACAACGATCCTGATTCAACACAAGAAACTGTTACTATACTCAAGCAACTGGGTAGGTTTTGAGCTGCTTGAGTGACGATTTCTTGTGTTTCACTTTACCTGGATGTCTAGCCTTCATCGGATCCTGATTCTATTTTGTGGTACCTGAGAGCGGTGAAAAAGCGTTCGGTTACTGTAAGCTTCCTCCTTAG
The DNA here is from genome assembly GCA_013266295.2 of Branchiostoma floridae x Branchiostoma japonicum. Lineage (NCBI taxonomy): Eukaryota > Metazoa > Chordata > Leptocardii > Amphioxiformes > Branchiostomatidae > Branchiostoma > Branchiostoma floridae x Branchiostoma japonicum. The sequence goes on along the minus strand of CM023831.1, from coordinate 1,669,884 downwards.
CCTGGCATCCATGGCATCCTGGCTATTCTAGCTCCAGACCGCTCCTCTGGTCGCTTCCGAACAGTCTGGCACCGGTTATTCAACAGGAAAGCGATCAGCAAAGCAAACCGTATCTGGGATGGAGTAGATACCAGCCTAGCTTCCTTCCAAACTTCAGCAACTTCTTGCTTCAGGGTTACAAGTGGATCTGCTACCAATTAGTTCTGGTCTGCGGTACCTCGGTCTTTTGGGGGGAACGCGCCCAGGAGCAAGCCTGCGTTGGCGTTAGAAATGATTATCTGGCGACCACCAGTTAATTATCGTCTCTGCATCATTCTCAAGTTGTGTTAGACAGTTTGACAGCTTTTTTGTACTGTCATTGTTTTTTCAGTCACCTTCTTCTTCGCGTATGCTTTGCGTTGACAAGAAAACGATTTTAAGACAAAGGAGCGCTACACGTTATAATGTATTCTGTTTATTCCTACATTTTTCACCCTTGATGTTGAGACAACGTATCAGAAACATTGATTTTGCATCAAACGCTGTAATAAAGCGCGATGAAACGTCGGACAAAAGGTTGTTGACGGTGCATGAATCAAATCTCCAAATATCGACAAGGCGCTTTCTCAATAGAATACAAAGTAGACCCGTTCACAATGAAGTAATTCAGGCGATGGAACACCCGTAAGATAGCTAGTAAGATATCAGGTGTCTTAGCGGTGACTTTGTCACTTTTCACTGTGTCAAAGAGATATAAAGAAACGCAGAAGTTTCTCTGTATTTACGCAGCGTGCATGCGTGAAATTGAATTGCTGTCAGTGGAGAATGGTGGTCATTCCGGTGCGTGGCCCACCACAATAAGTCAGGTTTGGTTCGATACTGTCCTGTGGACAGCGCTGCCCCGACTCACCGATCAATTCTGACAGAAAGCAATCAAGACGGGGACCACGGCTCATCACCAGACGCGCGGTGGGGTGTACGCCCAACGCCGGCTTGTCGTACCAACCGCTACTACAAGGGGAGCCATGTATTTGCATGCACAATTCACCCCCATAGGCAACCACTGTGGCCGCAGAAAAGTGCCGATCTTAGATTGGCACACTCATATACATGCCCGGGCGGCCATTACATATTAGGGTAGGTCAACTTGAAGTTTGAAACAGATTTAGAAAGGGAGCCATGCACAATTCACCCCCATAGGCTACCACTGTAGTAGTGCTGCTGCCGCAGAAAAGTGCTGTTCTTAGATTGACACAAAGACATATACATATCCAGGGGCCGGATATGTTTGGGAAGGCCGACTTGAAGTTTGAAACAGATGTATAGAGGCCTGGTAATTGTGCTCAGCGTTTGCCATTGGCAACCATTTTTAATAGTTTTGCAGTGTCAGAAATTGCGCTCGTAGATAAATATTGACGCTATACTATAGCGCGCTAAGGACCGTACGTGTCCGGGAGGCCTTCATATGTTTGGGTGGGACAGCTTGAAGTTTGAAACAGATATATAGCGGCCTCATAACTGTGCGTAGCTTTTGCCACGGGCAACTACTGAAATAGTGCAGTAGTCGCAGAAAAGTGTCGTTTCTTAAATTGACGCTAAGGCCCGTAGTGTACATGTCCGGCAGGCGACCATACGTTTGGGCAGGCTAACTTGAAGTTTGAACCAAATATACAGCGGCCTCGGAATTGTGCTCAGCGTTTGCCAAGTACATCGTCATTTCAGAGCTTCGTAATTCCAGAGGCAACGTTTCAAATGGGTTAAGGAGGCCATAATACCTCCTGATTTCTTCTGCCATCAGTGGGGTTTAGCTTAAAAGAAAGCACGGCGCTCCTGCACTTTGCCAGGGTGGTAATGATCATCCAATTGTCGTGCTGCCGTTTCACAAATCCCCCTGACCTTGTCCTTGGCTCGGCAGAGCTTCCAAAAAAAAAGCCTCAGGTGCTCACTTTCTAACGGGAAACATTAAGGGTGACGGTCGAAAAGAACACCACAGTGAAAAGAAACGGCTTATTGGCCATAGCGGTCATTTAGAGCACTTTCGCGGGGCGGGCGGGTAACAAAAGATGCTGTAATGGTACGGCAATCCGAGGAGACGCAGGTGTCTATTCATTGACACATTGAGTGAATCTTTTCAGCGGGAGGAAAGAGATCGATGGGCGGCCGTTAGGACGAGATGAATATGAAATTTTAGAACCCCAGACAGGGCCTTGCATGATGGAAACTTGCGCAACAGGGGTCCCATCTGCAATATGTGAGAGAATGGAAATAGATTCTACCTGCATCACGTAATTCTAGTCTCTACCAGACTAACTGCGCTGGCTATAATAGGGATATATTTACCAGGGGAGTTTGGCCGCATTGGTGTTTGACTGGCCGCAAACTAACCCTCCCACGGACCGACTCTACTGGCCAGCTATTCCCTTCTTTTGCCGAATTCCACGATCCGTACCCCCGTAGGAAGGCCTGGTGGAGGCTAACGTAATTCTACTGCAGTGTGTAGTGGTTCTTCACAGGAAGATTCTGCGTATCAGTTGGACAGAACACCGCACAAACGACTCTGCGTTAGCAGAACTGGGTGTGGAAAGATCACTACTTTACATCATTAAAAGGCGGAAATTGCAATACTTTGGACATGTCACACGAGCTGGTAACATCGCCACTCACATACTACAAGGGACCATCAATGGTAGAAGGAGCCGTGGGAGACCACGAAGGAGGTGGGGCGACGATATCCGAGATTGGATGGGCATGCCACTGGCAGAGTGCACCCACAGAGCCAGAGACAGGAGGGAATGGAAGAGGCTGATACTGGACGCAACCATAGTCCCCGACCCTCAGACATGAGGATGGGACTAGGTAAAGGTAAAGGTGTAGCGGTTCAAACTGGAAGATGTCGGGGCGATCCTAGTGGGAACTTCATTTTCCCCGACTGTACATACGTGACGTTTGCTTCTGGTTTTATTACCTTTAAACGGGCTACTGCACATCCTAGTGTAAAAATAGTGCGGCAAACTACCGTTGGGTTATCCGTAATCCCTAACAGCCTCTAGAGCGTATTCATCTATTGGGAAATTGACAATAAGGCAAATGAAAAGCTCCAGGACCTCGCCAGATCTTCGATTGCAGATGTTCCCGATGATTCTGTCCAGATAGTTATTTGCTATTGAGCCCTGGCCGGAAATTATTTCCACACGCCAAACGGCGTCTTAAAAAAGGTTCAATGATTGTGTCTGCCCATGGATAGAATACACCATTTTGTTTCCGAGCAGATAAAAAAGTAGAGGAAAACACACACGTAATTACCCATTGTGTTGAAAACATAGCCAACCGTATTAAGAATGAAATGAAATAAAGAAATCATTCAATACCTTCATTCGTGGCTTAGCAGGTGCATTAAGAAATCATGAACATTCGATTAAGAACATAGATAATACGTACATGTCCAAGTAAGGCATGGAACCGCACATAGCATAGACATAGGGCCGCGCCTTCTACCGTACATTCACAGAACATACCACCAGTGCTTTGCAACGACTTTCTTTAAGGTAAGTAAACACAATTTTTCATACCAGTAGATTCTGTACGAAGAAAACTACAAACAGTACATCGCCAAAACAACAGTTACTCAAGCAACTGGATATGATTTTGGAAACGGTCAGACGTTTCAGGTAGCATCCACTACCTATCGTCAGTGACACTAAGAGACTGCTGGAATCTACCTGAAACGTCTGACCGTTTCCAAAATCATATCCAGTTGCTTGAGTAACTGTTTTTTGGCGTATCTTATCACCTAGATGTCTAACCTTCACCGACGAAACAGTACATCGTTATAGCAAAGGGAAGTCAGCGTCGCAATCAAAGTTGTCAAATTCGGCCGAAAAATAAGACATGGATCTGATTACCTTGCGCTACCGATGACAGTGCAGTGAACACCAGAACTGTTAACACGTTCCTCTCCATGTCTCTCGTCGGTGGTGCGATCTTCTTGGCAGGACGGCTCCAGTTCTTTCAGCGAGGCAAACAAGCAGCAGCTTTTGCTAAGTCTAGATCTTCCAATGGCTGACCTGGTAGGGCCGGCCGGCGTGCGCATGCAGATCTGTCCGACTCCGCGGCAGGGATATGTAAATCAAGGTAAGGTGGTGCGGATGCGAGCAGACTTGTGCGGGCTGGCACCGTCACCACCAAGAAGTGTTGGCCATGTCGTTATTTGTGGCCCAACTGAAACTCTTGTTTCTCATCAGCAATGAATTGAAAAAAACAACAACTCATTTTTGAAAAGAAACGCCATGATTCATGGCACCGATTCATCAGAAATTAACTTGAGCGTGAGCAATCAAAGAAGATGCACAACGATCATTCATGATCCCAATCATGGCTTAGAGTAATAATAGGGACGTTTTCTGAAATAACATATTCCCTTTTTTTCGCGAAACGTTTGCTGGAACATTTAGATAGAAGCAAAACAATAAGTCGAAAGTTTTCTTCATGTACCAGTGACCGAAATCTGGATATTTCCTTGTAATCCCCCCAAAAATGATGACAAAAGGAACCAATCTAAAAACGGATTTGTCCTCATCCCTCGGACATGACGGCAAACATGGAAGTATTTGGGCCTGGGCGGTGATTCCGTCGTCCTTCGCCGCTGCAATTTCCACCGCTGTATCGGCATGTAGGTGTATCAGCAGCTCTCGGTGTGGCGTGCGGTGATGTGGTGCGCTATCGGACAGTCCAACCCGCCCATCCACCAGCTACACGCACGCCTGTAATTGCACGAACCATTCGAACCACCGCGGGGTCATAGGGGTGCTCCGATTTTCCACGCCGCTCTAAACGGGCAGCATTGCTCTTTCGAAAACGTAACGATAAGGCAGCCGGCTTCCTTTCAAAGCTAAAATTTTATCGCCCTTCCATTTCGGTAATCAGAAACAATATCAGCCACCAGGAGATGATTAATTCCGGGGCTGTAGGGAGAGATAACTTAGTACCTCACTGCAAAGCTGCTATTGTGGGATCCATAACTGCATTGTCGGGAGGCGTCTCACAATTGCGAAGAATTGTAGCCCACTGAGTCAAGGATAATGATGAGTAATAACGGGTCATAGACTAACATGATGTTCAATCTATCGACCATATTCTTACATATTTGATACTAGAAAAGCCAGCTCGACTGTTGGAGGAGATTATGTTCGGGCAGATTCGCCATGAAAGATGATTAACCTGCCGATTGCTTCAGCTATTGCATCAGCTCGGGTTGATTTACTTCGCTTCCTGTCAAGCCTTTGTGTCCGATGTCTAGACATGTCGTTCAGGTTTCGAGGGGGAAGGCAGTTTCATGAACAAAAGATGAAGCAATTTTCAGCATCACAAGGCAGCAGTGGCTCTGTAGGCGGTCTAAGCATATATAGACCTCAGCATCCTCGCTTGAAAAGCCCCCAATAACCGTCCCTAATGATGTGGCAATTGACATCTCGTAGGGAACTCAGGGGAAATTCATTGTCATACAACGAGGATCTACCTTCGGCGGTTTGGGTTCTTGGTGCAGTCTTAGATAGATAATGGTTGGAATATTTAGATATATAAAAAGACTACACTGCCTTTCCTGGTTGATCTACTTAATCTTCTTCTTCTTCGTGGTACGTGCCTAACCTCATTTGGTTGAGGACTCATGGCACGGGTCAGTCAGAGAATCATCCTGGAATGGGTTTGTTTGTTTGTTTGTGGCTGGAGGCTGACTTGACTTGACTTTGGCTACTCAATGGGCAGGGACGCCATTCCCTGACCACCACCCTGCTGGGTGGTGGCGAGTACCCGTAGTAATGAGACAATATGTCATACAACGAGGACCTACCTTCGGCGGTTTGGGTTCTTGGTGCAGTCTTAGATAATGGTTGGAATTTGTTTGTTTGTTTGTTTTATTTATTTATCCAGGAAATACATGTCGCCTAATGGCGTTTTTCAAAGATTACTGTGGGGATAGCCCCAACATAACATGACATAAATAATTACAATAAAAGAGTTAAAGATGAACTAACAAAGGTCAAATTAAAAATAGGTAAACTCATCGTGAACAAGAAGGAATCGTAGCTAACTCATCATACAACCAAAATGAAACAAGGCAGCATAGAAGCAATCATAATCATTCAGATATCAAATCATAATGATAGGTAATCAAAAGGTATGTCAACCAAAAGTAAGTAACCAAGAGTGGAGTTAGCTCATCAATGGAATATTTAGATATATAAAAAGACTACACTGCCTTTCCTGGTTGATCTACTTAATGAGACATGACACGTACAGGCGGTGCCCATCTACCATGATTACCTGCTAGATTGATGTATTTATACGTTTTAACACATTAATGAAATGGTTTTAATATATGCAGGCCTAACATAAGGCATTTTAAGTTGTATTGAGCAAGTGTTAATAGTGTAAATTAAGTGTAAATATTATCTCTTTGTAATGCCATACTACAATTCAGCTAAAAAGCTGCCATTGTATGGTTGTTTTGAGTCGCCACAATAAACCATTGATAGATATATCTGATTTGTGTAAGAAGTCTTAGCAAGTCTCTCACTACTACTTATGATAATGATAATCTTCAATGCAAATCCTTGTCCGATGGCCAACTGCAATAGGCAAAATTATACCGAACACTAAAGATATAACAGACAATGAACATAGCACAATGTATCTACTCTTATGTACGTTTCTATATTTATTAGTATCGTCTTCATTTTCGATTCAAAATGACATAAATATTTAAATCAAATATGGTAGATGAACTGCGTGCACCGTACTGCCACGGTGGCATCATCTATTTTGGACGGATATATAATGACATTTAACGTAAACTAAAAATAGCATTGGAGCCTCCTCCGTGTAAGCTGTGCCGCCTAAATCGGTCCCCTATAACGCTCCCTAATGCCGTGATAATTGATGCCTCACGCCGGCATATGACAGTCGTAAAACTCGAGGGTTACTCGCCATGTCATTGAATAAGAGCCCGACAGGATAGCCTCTACCAGGCTTCGGGAGGCGGCTGGAAAGAGTAGGATAGCCTCTACCAGGCTTCGGGAGGCGGCTGGAAAGAGTAGCCTCTATCAGGCTTCGGGAGGCGGCTGGGAGGAGTAGAAATTGGCCAAATAGACAGATAACACACCCGGGTACGGCAAAATGTACTCTCTCGCGGACCAACTCCCCTGGCGTTTTATCTGTCTATTTTTTTTTTTTAGTATTCAGAAATTGTAACATGACAATACAAAGTGTGCACTAGGCAGCAAGTATGCTGATAGCGTGCACACCTAACACATGATACTCATTTACACCTGAGTCAAGTGAGGAAAGTCGTGTAAAGTGCCTTTCCCAAGAGCACAAGGTCGGTGGCATGTCAGGACACGAACCCGGAACCTCTTGGTTCCGAGTCGAGTACTCTGTCGTTGCGCCACACGGCCCCACATCTGTCTATTTGGCCAATTTCTACTCTTTCCAGCCGCCTCCCGAAGCCTGGTAGAGGCTACTGACTGGAGACAGCTAGCGGCGGATGAAATGTTGCAATTCTGAGAAGGAGACCATTTTTCTGGATTATGTCTTTATTTTTCCTTCCAGGAATTCTTTCAGTTTGCAATTGAACGCCAATTGCATCGCTCTATCCAAACAAATATATGCAATATAACGAGATGTTACGGCAATCCAATACGGGATTATAGGTTTCCAACTACAATGTATTGACATTATCTTTAGGTAAAGGCGAAATAACCCCAAAAGTAGACTAATCCATAATACGTGGCCCGATTCGGATACAATTTTGGCCAGCTTTATTTTTCTCAAAGCCCTACAGAAGGAGCTGACAAGAAAGGGGGACTTGGGCATATTTCTAGTCGTTTTGCAAAGGCCAAAATCGTTTCCTTTCGTTACAGTTTATTCAGTACGCTATAACGGAACTTGTAAACCATCATTCTTGCTGGAGTGCCGCAACTACCTTCACATTCTGGACTATGGAAAATAAGTAAATTTGAAATCGACATGATGCACTATTGAAATATTTAATAATGTAAAGTAGTTGCTACAATTTCCCCTAGATTTCCCCATGTTAAAACCCCTCAAAAATCATATTTATTCTACCCAACAACAACAATATGACTGTCGTGTCTGTTACACGTACCTTATCATTTTGACATTTGCAATTTTATCCTGCGGGCATGAGTTTGTATTAAAGATTATCATTATACATATGTTATGATAAGGATGAAAATAAGAAAGAAAAACAGTCGATGTATTAGGATAGTCATCGTATTTTTTGACGTGTTATTAGGCATTCTTATGTGGATTTCTTTTTTGTACTGGTATCTTTTTTTACGCCAGCCAAACAGGTGACAAATGGATACTGTTCTGCCAATTTGATACTGTCTTGCCAATTTGATACTGTCCTGCCAATTTGATACTGTCTTGCCAATTTGATACTGTCCTGTCAATTTGATACTGTCTTGCCAATTTGATACTGTCTTGCAGCCAGCTAAAGATCTGCTTGGAGATCACAGCCAGCCCTGCGTTTACACTCCAACTGCGTTCAGATTAACACCTTTCTGTGGCCCCAACTGCACCTGAGGCAACTTAGGAATATGGCAAATTATCACTCCGAGCGGGGTATATATGAGAGATAATGGGGCTCTTCACAGTGCCATCATCTTCCATTATTGACAAACAGTGCATCCTTGATTAATTGATATCCTTAAGGAACATTATGTACGTTTCATCGACTGTAGATTAAAGGAGTTCCACTTCGAGTTGTGTAGTGTTTTTTTTAAAGAATCGCGACCTTGTGGGAAAATGTGGCCGCTTCACTGCTGCATAACGTAATCTTTTGTCTGATATCCTTAAGGGACATTATGTACGTTTCATTGACTGTAAATTAAAGCCGTACCACTTCGAGTTGTGTAGTTTTTTAAGGAATCGCGACCTTGTGCATTTGGCCTTTGCAGAACGGCTAGAAATATGTCTAACTTAAGGGACATTATGTACGTTTCATCGACTGTAAATTAAAGGAGTTCTACTTCGAGTTGTGTAGTTTTTTAAGGAATCGCGACCTTGTGCATTTGGCCTTTGCAGAACGGCTAGAAATATGTCCAACTTAAGGGACATTATGTACGTTTCATTGACTGTAGATTAAAGGAGTTCTACTTCGAGTTGTGTGGTTTTTTAAGGAATCGCGACCTTGTGCAAAGATGTGGCCGCTTCACTGCTGCATGACGTGATCTTTTGTCTGATATCCTTAAGGGACATTATGTACGTTTCATCGACTGTAAATTAAAGCAGTACCACTTCGAGTTGTGTGTTTTTTTAAGGAATCGCGACCTTGTGCAAAGATGTGGCCGCTTCACTGCCGCATAACGTGATCTTTTGTCTGATATCCTTAAGGGACATTATGTACGTTTCATCGACTGTAAATTAAAGCAGTACCACTTCGAGTTGTGTAGTTTTTTAAGAATCGCGACATTGTGCATCCTTGATTAATTGATATCCTTAAGGGACATTATGTACGTTTCATTGACTGTAAATTAAAGCAGTACCACTTCGAGTTGTGTAGTGTTTTTTTAAGAATCGCGACCTTGTGGGAAAATGTGGGATCATCTTCCATTATTGACAAACAGTGCATCCTTGATTAATTGATATCCTTAAGGAACATTATGTACGTTTCATTGACTGTAAATTAAAGCAGTACCACTTCGAGTTGTGTAGGTTTTTTTTAAGGAATCGCGACCTTGTGGGAAAATGTGGCCGCTTCACTGCTGCATAACGTAATCTTTTGTCTGATATCCTTAAGGGACATTATGTACGTTTCATCGACTGTAAATTAAAGGAGTTCTACTTCGATTATTTGTGTAGTTTTTTAAGGAATCGCGACCTTGTGGGGAAATGTGGCCGCTTCACTGCTGCATAACGTGATCCTTTGTCGCCCCCTGTCAAAGTGCAAATCCGTCTTGTGCAATTTGATGAGGACAGATGTTCCACCGTTCTGACACGGACGTGATCCGTGAGGATAAGGATGGTCACTCATGCGGACAGAAGGCGACATTTCAAGAAAGGTCGTTTGTCAGTTCTTCATGAACGGTTTCGAAGTATAAACAACTGTGTACTGAATGACATTTACGGTACTGCACATTTCATATGAACACAAATAATAATAATTGTTAATATTGATTTGTGTGTTCATTGCTGATGTTTTGATGTATTTATATCTTTTTAAATGTATTCACTGTGTTTTCCATGTTTATATGTGATTATGTAATGTTCGAGCCTTGGAAGATTAGCCCTGCAGGGCTAAAAGGTTTCGCAATAAATGAAATGAAATGAAATAAGGACGTTTACATTTATTTGCCTAATCTAATTGAAACATTGTAAATAATAATGTAATGATTTAGAACTTCACATGGTCCACGGTTTTATGTGAATTGTAAAAATGAATGCTATTGATAAGTCTATTGATGAGTAACGTTAAACTATTACTATCATAAATCATACCAACATTTTAATGGAAAATAAGAAAGAAATTCCCTATGAATTATTCAATGATTTTTGACGAAGATCTGTCAGTGTTTTCTCCTGTCATTATCCTTTTAATCATTCATACATCAAATAAAGAAGAGAAAACCTTTTTTGTTCGGGAGTAATAGAAAAATGCCCGAAGAAGTTAGAATTTGAAAACGTCAGCAAATTTTGCCATATGAAACTTCTTGAAGTCTTACAGATACGAAATCAGTGCTCTTGCGGTCAGTTATTAATTACACTATAATCTCATTCATCTATCAGTCCTTCATATGAAGTTTGATTCAAATCTCTTACTAATTAATGTCGATTTGTCACATTTTATGCCTTTTCCGATACTTCTAATCAGAAGGTACATCGTGGTGAGGTCAAGGTGACGGTACAAGGTCATGGTTAAACATCCGTCAAGACGCTGATTCAATCAACGATCTGTCACCTTACATTATTTATCTTCGGCTAAGCAGCTCCGCCGATGTACGCAGACTTCTGGCAGCTGGAGTTGTACTTTTCTTATTCTAGTTTTACCTCCATTACGGAGGTTTTGTGTGTCTGTTTGCTTGTGTTTCTGTAGTTATTTGAATACAGTAGAGTGACAGGAAGTTAAGGGAAATGGTGTAACCGCCGCGCTACGCAGACGTTCTGGCAGCTTGAGTTGCACTTTTTATGTTTACCTTCGGAGAAGGAAAACATATTATTTTTGCTCAGTTTCTTCTTCCTCTTCTTCTTTTTCTCCAAACAAATAAAGTCAATGACCTGGACCACACGTACGTTTGTCACCATGGTAACTGGTGCTGTAGCAGACACCCTGTGGTGTTGGGTTACATTTTGTAGCAGGACAAAGCTGGAGGGGCTGGTCACCATATACATGTATATGTATACGGATGTGTTCGAGTAAGAATAAACAGAGCAGTAGTTTGTTGGACTAGCCCATATGAAGATAAACATTATTTATCTTTCTAGTTTTACTTAATTTTTATTTCCGTATACGGAGGTTTTGTTGTCGTTGTGTCTGTTTGCTTGTGTTTCCGTAGTTATTTGAATAAAGTATGATGACAGGAAGCGAAGGGGGAAATGGTGTAACCGCAGACTGACAATCCTGCGGTTACACAAAAATGCCCTGATATGTTTACGATCATATTTGACTGAAGATTTTTACAACACATTTTCAGTATTATGTTAGCGTAGTTATTACAGTATTAAGTTAGCGTTATTTTGTAACAGCATCATATTTATATTTTGTTTAGGGGAGGCCCTAGATAAGCCTTTTAGGTTTCAGGCCTCCCCTGCATGTTTGTTATTCTCATAATTGTATTGTTTTATTATGTTATTTCTTTATGTGCAAAGAACAAATAAACAAATAAACAAAATAAACAAATATTATCTTACGCTCTGTGCACTGCCTTACATATTGTTGATAACTTTATTCTTGCTTTATTCTTACTTTCTCCAGAAGTTTGATACGAGAGTTTGACGCACATTCCCGTAGTTAGTATATATCTAGTTGAAACTGTTGACTGAACATTTGAGCGATCTGCTCATTCCAGCACTTACCAAGGGGCATATTGCATAACATAATTTGAGCTGTGTATCATTTTACAATACATGCATGATTAATACCATTTGCACAATATCTGATTCATTACATGATTTAGGATAATTACATCTCGTAAATTTCCCAAATATGTATCACGGATATCAAGATAATAGGTTAATATAAGACGCGCATGTGAGTGTATTACATAACGTTTCCCTGCTCTCATACATCTATATTATTCTAATAATGTTACTATTTAAGATCATAACTATCATAGTAATAACTTGCAACTGATTATGAGTGACTACTAAGGGACCGCAAATGTAATATTTCTCTATATTTCATATTTTCTCTGCTTTTATATTAAGTTGCGGTATTGTCACACCGGGTGCCTTTTAATTACTAGTCTGACGGCTCATCAAGAAAGGTCCCTTTACTGACCCAGATGAAATTCATCAATGTCGACTTCGTAGAAAATTATCGATTATTTCTAATATCTCGGATCTCAGGCGGTCCGGGCAACAAGTCGCACTTGTTATTGAAATCAGAGCGTCAGATCGATTAGGATCGCTATGTCTTACGGGGGGAAATCTACATATTATTGCGTGCGCTATTTTTACCGGGACTGCCGTAAAGCGGTTAGCAGATTGCTGAGTGAGCAATGTACACATCCCCTCCCCCAACTAAGGTTGGGAGTAGGTCGGGAGCAAGGTCGGCTGGTGTTCGGCCAGGTCGGTTACTGTTCGGCTGCGCCAGCCGAATGTTTCAAAATGTTTAAAACATTCGGGTGTGGACACGAGGTTCGGCTATGGTTGGCTGGTGTTCGGGATTAGGTCAGCAGTGGTCGTGGCGTTGTTGGCAGTAAAATTTGAGTCAAATTTAACTCAAATTCGATTTGATTTGTATTAGTATCAAAAGGTGGCCTAAATCTGGTCAGAGTGCTTCCGAACTCCTGCCAACCTTGGTCGGTTGGTTGTCGGGGGAAGGTTCTGAATGTGTGACAGGGGCTTTAGCTGTTGGGGTGGAAGCCTACAACTTCAGATTAAGATTAATTATCAAGGGCTAATTTTGTTCAAACAGTTTTGTTGAATAAATAAAGGAATTAATAAAAAGGTTGGATCGGCGAATAAGGTCATTCTTGTAGTAGTTTTACTCAATACAGTGCAATTTTATCATTAGCGGACACAACCATTCCGTATTATACCTAACAATACCGTACCTTCAGCAGCACCATACCTTCAGCACCAAGGACAGGCCATTTGACATATTACCAAATACGGTGCGATTTTACCAAATACAGTGCAATTTTACGAAATACAGTGCAATTTTACGAAATTAAGTGCAATTTTACGAAATTAAGTGCAATTTTACCAAGTACGGTGCAATCTTTGTATGCTTTTTGTGCAATTTTTCGACTTAACGTATCAACCTTACTAGTGAATATATTAGACATTCCCGTAAATTGTATACAAATGTAATCGTCCTGTATTTGGTAAAATTGCAAGGCTCCTTTCCTCGGTCTTAATGACCTCGCAACGCCGTGTTTTAAGCAAAGTTATGTACCTTCGAGCTTGAAGCTCCGACTTCGAGATGCTCAGGCATATCCAGGAGCACTGTTGGACGTAGTTTCTTTTGAAAATGCCTTTACTGCGGCCGGAACAGATATGTATTCTGCAGCCGGTATAACCGCCCATTGGCATAACACGCCAGCTTCAAAACGAGAATGAATTGAAATCTGCAACATCTCAGAGAAAAATATTACTTTTATGTCTGGGGAATACAGCCACAAAGGTTGAAAAGCCATTTCTGAAGCGCTTTTTGATTTAATTTCTTTTGAACACATTCTTGGTGCCTCTGGCTGGACGAGGAATGAATTGAAATGCTCAAGATATGGGAAGAAAATAATGCTGTGCCAATACGATCGCTTTACTATCGGCAAAAAGGTTGGAAAGGTAGATTACCAACCATTTTTCTGAAGTACTATTTGACGTTGTTTCTTTTGAACATGTCTTTAGTGCCCGCGGACAAATAAAGAATGAATTGAAATGCTCAACATGTCAGAAAAAAATGATGGTGCGCCTTAGTACAATGGCTACAGGTAGAATGCGACAGGAAAGCTCGCTATAGATTACTACCTATTGCCGCATCCCGCGGCCGTTTTTTTTTGTAACAGTGTGTTATCTACCGACTTTCAGAAAGCCAACGTATGACTCCAATTTCACCTTGTGTTGCGGTAGAGATACCAAACTTTGCACCATAAATAAGTGACGGATAGTCAGCAGATAGCTAGAAACAACTTTCCCGATTGTTTCCACTGCTTGCCAGGAGGGGTACTTTGAATCGGGCGATTTTATCACCTAACGCCGCGCGACGTAATGACGATACTTATTTCTCCTTACTGTACGCCAGGCGGGAAGATGAAAGGGGCGATCCTTCAAGTTGAACAGAAGACCGAACGTTAATCTGGCGAACCTTAACCCGCGTTGTCCCCTGCTTTCTGACCCCAAGCGTACGTCGTCCATCATACGCGTAACTGCTGGAAACACTAGATCCCAACGTTGGAACGACCTTTCGATTCCATATCGCTCGTCTGCAAATCCATCAGACAAAAAAACATTTCCTGCTTTCCAGCCAATATTTCACTCGGTCCTTTCGATAAAAGGATTAACAATCGTCTATTTCTGTCCAACCTAGCAGATTTTTACCGGCTACGTCATCAAACATGGTCCCCTAGGACCGATAGCGCACTTTGTCATGTCGAAGATCAAAACATTCTCTGGCAAGATAAAAGTTTACAGCTGCGTTTTGAACTCTTGCCAGGTGTTCTTTATAGAAATACATTTACGTAAGGTATGACGGATCGCGGTGTCGGCTATTTTGACATGTTTTAATACAACGCGTTCCGTGTCGTATTTATGAACAAATGTCATATATCTTCTTCATTCTATTATTAATTGTGGGCGTCGTGAAAAATATGAAACGTCAATTTTCATAATTCCAGCGGGTACCCCAAGGCCACACGAAAAGCAAACGGTGTTATCGAGGCCTTCTCAGGAATGTCTTCAACACCTGGATACCTGAAATGTAGAACGGAGCGATATAAGCGGAGTAGCATCCCATACATGGTCCGCCTCTTGAACAGTCACAACAAGACAATATGAACATCTGTATATTATGGACATGTGCAATATGCTTTTTTTTATCTATGGTAAATTCCAAATTTATCTATGTTAATGTTAATGTTGACTGATTTGAATGATTGTCTGCATGTATGTTCAACAAGACGTAATTCAGCCAGTGGCTGCAAGTTCTTGTTTTTATTAATAAAACCAGTTGATTGATTGATTGATTGATGTGTATACCTCGTGGATTACTGATGCTGTATCAATATATCTGTATAAAGTCGCTTTTTTCATATTGCGGTCGTAGGGCGCCCAGTGGGATTATCAGAGTTGCTGCTATAGATTTATAAAGTTAATAGATTCATACAGTTAATAGATTTTTCATATTATGTTCATAGAAACATGGATGCTGACTATGACACTTAAATGAAACTCCATAAGTTCATAACACCTTTCTAGAACATACTAACGAAAACGGATATTATGTATGGTAAAATTGAAAAGCAGGAAAAGAATAGACACTTGAATCAATGTTTGTTATATGCAAAATATGATATCTTTAAAAGCGTATCTTCGAATAAAAAGCCTTATTTCTGTAACACATTATTTTCAGTCGATAATATTCGAGACCAACTTTCTTTGTAACCTGTTACACTTTAATTATATTTGTATTAGGGGGGGCTTGCCACAAGGTTTTTCTTTGTATTTATATGTAATATTTAATTTAAAAAATAAGTTCATAACATAACTATAAGATTTATATGTATGAATAATTAGTGAGATAAACTGCACAAGTCTCCGGGGCTCATTGTGGTTTCTCTGCGATGTAGAGCTATTAATTTCCGAAGTGGTAATTTTAATAACACGCGGATTAGTTGTGTCACGCGAATGAGGAGGTGGGGCTGGGAGATTAATGTTTGATATTAATGACAATGAACTTTATTGCATATTCACGCCCTATATGGGCCAAAGGCACTGAGTTAGATAATTTGGGTAAAGAAGGAACAAGTGTTACATTTCTATGCTACGTCTCTATCTACAGGGTCTATCTACAGGATCTCTTCTCTCTTTTTAAAACATGTATGAACAAATTTACATAGTTTTTCGTTAACATCGTAGTGCTTGGATGTCATAATATGTTTGAACAATTCTATTTTCGGTAAGTATGTAAATTTCTTTTCTAGCTGTAAGGAACCAATAACTTAAAGGGATTTCCGCATGTCAGCGTATAACGGACATTCTAAGAGAAAGTGTGCTTCATCCTCTACACAGTTACTGTTACATAAAGTGCAAATTCTGTTATTTGCGGGAGTCTGGTTATACCTACCAATTTCGATCTGTAATTACTCTGTGATTAATAGGTTGGCAGGGCGTGGGTTTGCTCGGTTAGGAAACGAGACCTCTGCCTCCGTTCTTTGTTCCCAAGACTTCATCAACATGATATCTAGAATTAGACGTCAGAAAGGGAAGATTTGTGGGTGAATGGGGTATAACTGTCAAAGTGGGGGAGGACTGTTTAGATTGGTAATTCTTTACCAGGCGTGATTACATCCTAATGTTAGGTCACAGCAAGTAAATTTTATGGACGACATTCTCTGCAGACTCGAAATCTAATGCGAGACAGTGGATCTTTGGGACCCCCGGGGATCAAAGTGATTAATTAGCTGCCGGACCTCCGGCCCTCACCGCGGCCTCAGTTTGTTGCCGCGCGGCCAGGGGCAAGTCACAAAAAAACAAGATGGGTAAAAAAAACAAGATGCCTAAAGTTTCAAAAATAGACACGGTAGACGTTGTAACAGGAACTGAAGCAACAAAAACATGGTGTCACAGCCAACAATTATTTTATCACTTTATTCAAGAGGTGCAGAAAGTGACACTAGTGTGGTATCGCTGCAGTCAAGGCGTCGCAAGGTATTCTTGTTTCTTTTCCACATACCAACGGACGGCCATTGGAGCGCGTTTCTACAGAAATTCCGCCAAGGCGATGCTAAGATAGACGGATGCCGTCATTCGGTTGGACACTGACGGGAAATTGGATCCTGTTTTCGGGATTGGGTCCCGCAGAAATATGAAAACAGAACAGGCGAAACGTTTGTCATCTTTGTTATGCCTTTTTGAAGTCGCCTCTGCACCAAGTCTGAGGTAGACAGGCTTGTCGAAGCCCAGAAATTAATGCAATATCACAACGAAACATGGAAACAGAACAGGCAAGACGTTTGTCATCTTTTCTATGCTTGTCAAGGTCGCTCTGCGTCAAGTCTGAAACAGATAGCTTTGTAAAGGCGCAGAAATAAATGCAATATTAAAACAAATGACCTGGTTTTCTTTTAAAGGGATAGCTTGTCTTTGTTTTTATGGACAAATGATGAAAAATACATCGTAAAATTCCAATGCTCTTTCGTACAAATGTTGCCCTTGAGCATTGTTAACCCACAATTGAAGATTAGATTCACCAGAGAATCATAAAAAATTCAACAGCATTGATGGTAAGTCATCCAATTCCGGTCTTTTCTAATAAACTTTTCAACTGTCGCCTTCACTTCATGAATGAAACGAATACATTATAAGTGCAATGAACATAAATAAAAGGGATCTCGTGTATCCCAATAGATCATTGCTTGCTCTCATTGCGAAAACTTGATTATATAACACATCGCTATATATCTACCCTTTGTTAACACGTACGGCGCTCAACCACATGCGAAGATGATTAACGAGTGGAGCCCTTGAAATAGGAATGAGGCGCGTAGTAAAGGCATACAATGCAATTTCAGGGCGGCAAAACAAGATATTCTGGATGAGGAAATCTGTCTGATATTGACATATACTGCCATTATTTCTTAGCACATTTTCGTCATCATTTCATACTTGAAGCGTCTAAAATAGCCTCAAAACAAGCTACTTGAGGCGTCTCTTTATTTCTTGGTTACCGCCCATAAATAGCTAGAACCAGCCTACGATACAAAACAAGCGACCATTTTCCGTCAGTGACATCGCATTTTTGCCTTACAGATATCAGTATACTATGGGATAGGGTTGACTGCTACATTAAATGAATGACCAGAAAATTGACGTTGAAAAGTTGGTTTTGCCGCCCTGAGATTGCTCTGGATGCCTTTAAGCACCTGTGATTTGTATGATGAATGCTACACGCACCCCTGCGTCGTACCTCTCCGATCCCAACTCGCTAATGGAACGCAGAGTCCCATCGGGGCGGCGTCTCATCACTGCTTCTTATCAGCCCGCTCTACATACTTCCGCCCGCAACGGGGAACGCAGCAACCAGATCACTTGATTAGATTTTTCTGACAGCCGCACTACTTGCTGACATTTTCAGGTACTTTGCGATGCGGTCGCGGGTTCGCTGGGAACGTGCTTTACATAATTAGCACGACAGGTTCGATGCGGACGCGTGATCGCGGAGATAGTGGGTTTGAGCGATACAAAAGACTTGTTGGGAACTGATTCTCTCTCCAGATACCAATGTTGACCTCTCCGTAACTCCAGTCTTATTTCATTGATAAGGCACTCAATACTTTGAATGAAAGACTTTTATAGATATTGAATACCTAGAGTTCATTGTCCTGATATAGATGACTTCGGTTCTAGTAACAAGACTAGAGCTAGCTTTTTGCAATAGCTTTCGCCTAGTTGGGCAACCGGTCTGTCTGTCGAGCAATAAGATTGAATAAAAGCGATAACTTATTGTTCAAGCTGTCGAGTAATGACATAAAAACCGCTACCGTCTCTGACGTAAAAGAAAGGATAAAGACGCTCACGAAAGAAAACATCTTAGGCTTAGTAACAACCACAAACCACATGCGTTTAACAACGTCAAAAGTGAAACCACTTTGCCGTAAGAAGAAACAAAAGCCATCAATAGTTGTGGCCAATTTCCCTTAAGGCACGTTCTTGTCGTAACTTGAGTCATTCTTGCGTCTTGGCCAGATGACGAGAAACATTAAACCCGGGATTTACGCCCCACATTTGCGCAGTAAAGCTCCCTTTATGGCACATAACAGTCATATACGCGTCATACAGCTGAGCCCTTTCTTCCCAACGTAAATCTGCATAAAAACTGCGTCCTTATTACAGATCGCTAACCCCCTGACCCATCCACATTATTTTTTCCAAAGCATCCAAGACTTCAGGCATTGTGACGCCTAGAAGAATCTTGATTCTGAGCCAACAGGGAACATAAAGGTCTTTCATTGAAGTAGATAAAGGATCAAGAAACCACGTGTAAAATGTTACGGATTCATCAATGACAGCTCACTGCACAGTTGTGATTTTGCACACGTATTTGGGAGGCACCTAGGTCTCCTCGCTTTTGGCATTCTTCTTCCAGTGAAAAAAGTAAAGCAGGTCGAGGTCGACGCGTCACGCTTTTTCAATTTTCAGCGAAGCCTATCGGGTCACCCTACCCTTCTGGAAAGTTCTCCCACCATAATGTATTTCGGCCTGGTTGAGAATTAGTTGTTTGTAGCTCTCCATTTTCATGATTACCATGGTCTGATACAAGAGTCAGTACCAAGGACAGACACAATGTATGGAACTGATACAAAAATCAGTACCAATGACAGGCACAATGTATGGAACTGATACAAGAGTCAGTACCAAGGACAGACACAATATATAGAGCTGATACATGAATCAGAACCAAGGACAGACACAATGTATAGAACTGATACAAGAGTCAGTACCAAGGACAGACACAATGTATGGAACTGATACAAGAATCAGTACCAAGGACAGACACAATGTATAGAACTGATACAAGAGTCAGTACCAAGGACAGACACAATGTATAGAACTGATACAAGAGTCAGTACCAAGGACAGACACAATGTATAGAGCTGATACATGAATCAGAACCAAGGACAGACACAATGTATAGAACTGATACAAGAGTCAGTACCAAGGACAGACACAATGTATAGAACTAATACAAGAATCAGTACCAAGGACAGACACAATGTATAGAACTAATACAAGAATCAGTACCAAGGACAGACACAATGTATAGAACTGATACAAGAATCAGTACCAAGGACAGGTACAATGTATGGAACTGATACAAGAGTCAGTACAAAGGACAGACACAATGTATAGAACTGATACAAGAATCAGTACCAAGAACAGGTACAATGTATAGAACTAATACAAGAATCAGTACCAAGGACAGACACAATGTATGGAACTGATACAAGAATCAGTACCAAGGACAGACACAATGTACGGAACTGATACAAGAGTCACTACCAAGGACAGGCACAATGTATGGAACTGATACAAGAGTCAGTACCAAGGACAGACACAATGTATGGAACTGACACAAGAGTCAGTACCAAGGACAGGCACAATGTATGGAACTGATACAAGAGTCAGTACAAAGGACAGACACAATGTATGGAACTGACACAAGAGTCAGTACCAAGGACAGGCACAATGTATGGAACTGATACAAGAGTCAGTACCAAGGACAGACACAATGTATGGAACTGATACAAGAATCAGTACCAAGGACAGGCACAATGTATAGAACTGATGCAAGAATCAGTACCAAGGACAGACACAATGTATAGAACTGATACAAGAGTCAGTACCAAGGACAGACACAATGTATAGAACTGATACAAGAGTCAGTACCAAGGACAGACACAATGTATAGAACTGATACAAGAGTCAGCACCAAAGACAGGTACAATGTATAGAACTGATACAAGAATCAGTACCAAGGACAGGTACAATGTATAGAACTGATACAAGAACCAGTACCAAGGACAGGTATAATGTATGGAACTGATACAAGAATCAGTACCAAGGACAGACACAATGTATAGAACTGATACAAGAATCAGTACCAAGGACAGACACAATGTATAGAACTGATACAAGAGTCAGTACCAAGGACAGGCACAATGTATGGAACTGATACAAGAGTCAGTACAAAGGACAGGCACAATGTATGGAACTGATACAAGAGTCAGTACAAAGGACAGGCACAATGTATGGAACTGATACAAGAGTCAGTACCAAGGACAGGTACAATGTATAGAACTGATACAAGAGTCAGTACCAAGGACAGACACAATGTATGGAACTGATACAAGAGTCAGTACCAAGGACAGACACAATGTATGGAACTGATACAAGAGTCAGTACCAAGGACAGACACAATGTATAGAACTGATACACGAATCAGTACCAAGGACAGGTACAATGTATGGAACTGATACAAGAATCAGCAACAATTAGACACAATGTAACGTTATAAAACTGATACAAGAGTCAGTACCAAGGACAGACACAATGTATGGAACTGATACAAGAATCAGCAACAATTAGACACAATGTAACGTTATAAAACTGATACAAGAGTCAGTACCAAGGACAGACACAATGTATGGAACTGATACAAGAGCCAGTACCAAGGACAGGCACAATGTAAAGAACTGATACAAGAGTCAGTACCAAGTACAGACACAATGTATAGAACTGATACAAGAGCCAGTACCAAGGACAGGCACAATGTAAAGAGCTGATACAAGAATCAGTACCAAGGACAGGTATAATGTATGGAACTGATACATGAATCAGCAACAATTAGACACAATGTTATAGAACTGATACATGAATCAGCACCAAGGACAGAGACAATGTATAGAAAAGGCTTGTGGAGGTTTTCTGCTCTTTACCACCCCATCTAGCATGTTGTTTATGAACAGCAGATTTATCCGCATAAATCTACCGCGTACTGTATAGGACATATCACTATTGAACACTGCCATTGTTGGCCTCTAACAGATTACTTGGGTTACTGGGAAAATGGTAGATATTGGTTAAATCTAAATCGGCTGAATAATTTGGCAGAGGGGCTTCTTCTTCTTCCTTATTACGTGCTTAACCTCAATAAGCTGAGGGCTCCAAGCACGGTACGTATGAAGACGTACAAGACTGCAAGATTTTTGTTCCACTCACACCGGGAAGGACCCCTACTCTTTTGGGGTTTTTTTTTACGTGCTCGAGGTGTGGCTCTCCTCAAACACGGGACCTCCATTTTACGTCCTATCCGAGGGACGTCCCTAACCGAAGCTAGGTACTCATTTACACCTGAGTGAAGTGAGGAAAGTCGTGTAAAGTGCCTTTCCCAAGGGCACAAGATTGGTGACATGGGTGTTTGAACTGCACATGCATGCACAATGTGATCCCTTGTGGATAATTTGTCGAAGTTGAAGGCCCCTGAGACATAAACAATACATCTGGACATGTCAGCATGGTCTAGACATGAACTGTTCACAAATTAGGGGCAGTCACCTTTCAAATTGGACATGGCAGTTTAAGCCCTGAACTGGTTAGTTAATGACACTTGTGATAGCTACCAAGTTCTGATGGGTGCAAATGAAGGCACATTTACCTGCACTGCAGCACTCATTTCAGATTTAAAAATTGGACCAAAATGAAATAAAACTTTCCGGTCCAACTTCACAGGTCCTCTTAATAATTTCCTCTTCACAAATTCATAAATATTACACCTCGATGCAACATCTTCACCAAAATACTTTTATTACTACAAGTATAAGTAACACGAAGTCAACTAACAATAATGATGCATGGAACTTTATCTCGTCTCTGCGTGTTGCACACTATTCTGTGCTACAATATTGCACACTAAATGCACAGACTACAGATAAATGGACATGCGCTGGGAATGTGGAGATCCATCAACACAGCTTTACAACTTTTGGCCCGTAAGATTAAAAATTTATGAAACTACTGGCTGGCAAAGTCATCAGTTCATGTACATGTTTATAGCATGTATCTTATGTATCCTACCGATATAACATAACTGTAACGATATTGGACAAGACACAGTACTAAGTTTTGTCTCGTTATCTGAGTGTTTTTCTACAAAAAGTTACAAATCTTCGTGTCCTGAATTGACCCCATGCTAGGAAACAGTAGTATTTGGTGACTATATTGTATAGAATAGCTTCTGTACAAACATACTTTAGTATATATATACTGCTAGACTGACAACTAGTGCTGCGTACCAGTACCTGATGTTACATGTATGTCTAGGTACGCAGCCTTAATGACAACTAAATCAAATGTTTCTTTCAAATCCTTGCACATAATGGCAGCTCATTTGAGTCTGACAAAGGGGTTTTCAGTACCAGCATCTTGAGTCTTCCTGACAGACTATTACACACAGGACTCGTGCCAAGAATCCCCCATATGGAGCCTCATTTGATATCTCTTTCTTACAGTGATCCAAAAATATTTTCTGTATATAGTTTGTGATAAACATGAATGTTGTCTTTATATTGCTATCATAAAAAGCCTGACTAACATGATATTCGACAAAGACATACATTTAAGACAACTCGACATGATTCTTCACTTTAAAAAAGTGAAAGTCAATAATATCCATTGAAATGCTTGAGAGAAAAACTTCAAAATTGTTACCATGATCCCAAGACCCTTCAATACTTGCACATTCCAAGGGCAATCCTTGCACATTCAAATGTCACATTTCTTGAATTTGGACAGTCTTGCTGTAAATTCTTTTACTTTCACTCAGATTTTAAAAATCTATTTTGCAAGGGGCAAGGAGGTTTTCTTGGTGTTTCAAGTTTGCAGTTGAAACAATCCTGTAGTACAGTAGTGATACTTTGGAGACGCAAATGCACAATGTCTGCAGTACTACGGAGAACTCACTGCAAAAATAAAGCCACCACGAACATTTCAAGATCTACAGTACCTTTCTCTGTCTCTTAGTGAAAACTGCCCAAACATAAGAGGAAATCGGAGATGAAATGTTTAAACTTTACAACTGGATAATAATTCATTTGTTCAAACGTTTAGATGTCCTTCCAACATCCTTCATTGGTGAATAATGTTAACAATGTTGGAAGGACATCTGAAACGTTTGAACAAATAAATTATTATCCAGTTGTAAAGTTTAAACATTTCTTCTGTAATGAACCTGGATGACTAATATTCACAAGCGTATAAGAAGAAATCTTTCCTCTTTACTGCATTGTTTTTCACTAATGTGATAAAACCAGCGTGACTCCCCTTCCTTGGTCCCTGATCCTGGCTTGGTGCCATAACAGACAAAACCTATCCACTACGGTGCAATAAATATTCATGGGTCATCAAAAAAGAAGACGGGTGTTTCCCACGGGATTCATATGGAGACTGTCTTAGAAAAATTGGTAATTACGACTATCGAAAACTTCGATAATGTTGTTGAAGAGATTCATTTGTCACGTATAGATACAGTTACTAGAGGATTCTTTCAGCAGTGACAAGTTTTACACACAAGAAGATTAAGGAGGCGGTGCACATACATTTGGAAGGTGCCAAGTTAAACCGGACCAAAGGTTGGGAGCTCCCCAAGACATACTTACCCTTACTCCGGAAGGAGGCAACGGGGGGTAGGGCCCAGGAGACTGATGCAAGTCTCGGGCCTAGTCTCGCGTTCTTGCAAGACTAGGCCACTCCGTGAACAAGATGGACTGATAGTCATCGAAAATTAGGAGGTTAGTATCCTTGCCCTTCAAAAACTTGTCACTACTGAAAGAATCCTCTAGTAACTTCGATAATATTTCTGTTATTGTAAAGGAGCGAATGGGAGGGGGGGGGGCACATCATAACCTTACACTGAAAAATGGATTGGCATGTACCTGTAGTAAATGTTAATGCAAACATCTTGAACAGGCAGAGCTAATTTTCTTTGCCCTTCTATCTTGTTCCAATCATTAACTGAAGTACTGCTATTCTAGATACACTCATTACTATATGTATATAGAATGTTTTTATGTATGTATGTACGGATATGTTTTCTGATATTACTATGGGTCTGAGTACCTTAAATAAAGAATAAATGCTGAAGGCATGAGCCGTTGTCCTAGTACCCGGAGTGTCAAATATGAGAAGTGGTGCAATGAATCAGTTCAGCAAAAGATGTCATTTATGTTTATCGTTTCAACGTGCAAAATCCTTTAAGTGATGCTGTGAGACAAATTGTGTTACCCATGGCCAGGTATGTTACCAAATCATCTCAAAAATGCAAAAAAAAATCCTTACAAAGAGTTAAAAATACCAAGGATGGGGGAACAATTTGACTACCTGTGTCTCTCCCTCAAGTTTGATGACCATTTCTTTACCAGTAACACCCCTCCCATTCTGGAAATAGAAACCGCCTCTCCCCATTCCTGGTCTCACATGGATTTGCCCATGATAATTACAAATTGTCTTTTGAAGCTTCAACTTTTAGTGGCAGTCTGTGGAAAACTGTACCTCAAAACTTGTAAGTTCTTTTTCAAAATAATATTTGTTATTTAAATGTTTAACTGCACTGTTAATATCAAGCCATAATGTGTATTACCAGGTGAATATAAGGAAAATACTGATTCAGAAATGTCTTTGCAACCGTTCATTTTGGCTTCGCTTTCAGCTCTTGCTATCCTGACGAACATCAGTCCCAAAAATGAAAAATCAGGAAACTGACAGGCGTCAATCATCGTCAACTATCATCGCTAAATTTCTCAGTGTCATCTCTGCTGAACGAAGACCGTCTCCTGTGGGAACAAACCCGCTTCTTTCAGTGTTACGTTGAAGTCCATGTACGAGAGCTTCCGGCGCGGGAAATTTGTCACCAGTTCATAACGTTCATTGGTGTACCCCTCGGTCATGACAAGCTTGACCAGCGTCTGTATACAACACATACATGGCAACGTTACCGGTCGGTACTACGACACACACACACGTCATCGCATCACCTACACTGACGAACACAGGAGAGTGGGTACTGCTCTTGTGCCTGGAAAAAGCTCAAATAAATTGTGGTGTTAGTGCAAGAGCTTTCCAACAATCATCACTCAACATTCTTATAAAAAAACAAATCTTTAAGAAACAAAGGAAAGGGGACTAACAGCTTATTTCCCCACTATTGGGTGTGAGTTTACAGATAAATACTTGTGAGTTCTTTCTCATCCTTGCCATGCTATACAAGTCCCTTATACACAACTGGTTTTCTTTTTCACTCAGTTAGCACTCTACACAAAGCTTGGAGTCTGATTGCTTGAAAAAAACACAAAACAAGTATGGGGAAATGAGCTGTAACGTAGAGTCCTACCATGAGTTTGGCAGACGCTGGTAGAGAGAACTGTTTCCTTTTTCCGTCAGGAAAGCGTACCATCAAGTTCGTCTTTGGCCCTGGAAAGGACAGGTGGTGAAGAAAAAAATAAAGAAGACGCTCAAATAAAAGCATGCAGAAGAAAAAGAGCTTCTACCAGTGCCACTGTGGTACATGAGCTAGAAATCAGAATGAAAAGTACACCTTCTTTTCTAACTTTATAAATGCTACGTACCAAATATTTATTTATTTACTTAACTATTATCTATCTATCAATCTTGAATACATATGGGTAGTCCCTTCAGCCAAATACGGCTGATTTCCAAGGGAGCCCATAACAGTTAAACAGAATACAAACTTTGTACAAATAAATCATACAAAGTTAATGAACAACAATGAAAGTAAATCATAAATACGTTACAAACAAAGCATAGTGAGAAGGCAAACAAAACCAAATATTCAAAACCAAATATTCAAAACCAAGGCATTAAACAAAATCTAAATCAAGATTCATTTGGGTTAGAGGTCAGGTAGTCAACACATCTGGACAGAGGGTTGTGAGTTTGAATCCCGGCTGCTGTCGTTCGCCCATCTTGCATGCTACCGGAAGGGGTTCCTTCACATGAGCCTTTCAAGCCGTGGTCCACGCGTAACCTCGAACTGGACTTCTGGTCTTTCTTTCTTTCTTCCTTTAATGCCCACGATCATGACAATGATCATTCTGGCATACTCATTTTCACCTGAGTGAAGTGAGGAAAGTCGTGTAAAGTGCCTTTCCCAAGGGCACAAGATCGGTGACATGGCAGGATTCGAACCCGGGACCTCTTGGTTCTTAGCCGAATGCTCTGCCGTTACGCCACACGACCCCACTTGTTATGTGGTGACAATTGAGTAAAACATTGCAAACAACTACTTAACTATACAGATAGGCTTAACTAACAACAATCAGCAGTGCCACTGAATAGAACAATATTGATTTTACTGGACAAGAGACAGACTTTCTCACCCCCATCATTGTCATCATCCTCATCCTCAGCTATGGTGTTCCCATTCACCGTGACAGACTGCTGTGAGGTGTCTTTACTACAGACTGCACCCCCGTTCTGACTTCTGTCCTCAGTACTGTTCTCCTGAGTCCTTTCTGACTCCTCTGTCCTGGAATTTGATGTCTGTGCATGTCCATTTGAACTCTGCACTTTGACATTTGAACTCTGAACTCTGTCCTTTGGTTCAGGGGTGACAATCCTTTCGACCTCCACCTCGCTGTCGTTGTCGGAACTCTCCCCATTCACGGAATGGAATGTTTCGCTCTCGTCGTCGGTTATCTCCAGTTCCGACTCCGAGGCGCTGGAGTCGTTGGCTGCGTTGGCGGGTTTCTCGGATGTGGCTTCGGTTTCCTGAAGTGACGCTGCAATAGCTGCCTCTAGTTGGCTGTCCTCACTGGCGTCGATAATGCTTTCCTGCTGGTAGAATGACACAGACTGACTCAATACAAGCATCTGCTGACGTTCACTCTATCATAAATCTTTGACTAAATCGACTAAAGGTTGTCATTGAAATCTTACGCCATTGTAGATCCTTACTACTTTTAGGTAACTTTTAGGTAACTAATCCCCGTTAGAGAATCTTAAAAAACAAACAAACAAACAAACCCTTTTTGTTCTCTTCTTCGGTGGGCTGCGGGACTCCCCGTCCAATGCACCATGGTCAGTCAGGAATGTGGTAGCTGTGGCAAAATGATCCACATACTCACACCAGGAAAAACAGAGCATTTCAGGAATTCAACGTCTCCATGCTTGAGCTACATTTTGGCACCAAAATTGTCTTTGTTACGCCACACCAATTTAATTTGTTGCTTCTCGGGTTAGCCTCTTCATTTTTTTCTGATTTGCAAAAAAAAAAAATTCTGGTTCTGAATCAACTTAAAAATGCTCATATTTTGTCTCCAACAGTTAAAGAAAGTCCTTTTCTTCCTAGTTGTTACATCTACCAATGCACTGGTTTGATTAAAAGTTCAAAATTCATTGTTTAAATTTTAACCCAGTCTTTTGTGTTGACTTCATGGCACCTATTCTAGCATTTGGGGCTATAATAGGATGCCCAGGCCTGTTTTTATTTCTTTTTTTTTTCGCCCTGTCGCTTCATATTTTTTCTGAAAAGCAACAAATTAAATTGGTGTGGCCTTACTATGTTTGGCAGCAGGGAAGAAATTAAGAGATCATCTAAACAACTCACCCATGTCGATAAAGGCAGTGGGATCAACTGTATTCCACTCAGCTAGCCTCTCTCCTGTAACATAACAGTAAATTACAGTATTAACTTCAAATGTGTCACAAACATGGATTTGACGGTGGTATACAATCATTCTTTCATGCTGTTATGGACAACAGAACAGTGAAAAGATGGTAGCAAGTACATGTACTGCATGTAGTAGGCAATTGTAAGCTTTTATAGGATAATACAGTTCTTTTTAATACCAACATTCAGGTAGTCCTTTGCTATCTTCCTCCAGGCAATAATGACTGGTTCTATGCCCCACTACTAGGTGGCTCTACAGTGAATAGTTTTGGTTGTACAACAAAGAGCTTTTCTTCTGTTTTATAATAGAAGACTAGAAAGGTAACATTTGCAAAGCAAATGCATAATGTTTACCTTCGCATATGGTCTGCTCTGTTAATTCTTACTCAAACACATTCACATATATGGTGACAGGAGTCTAAATCCCTCCTGCTATAAAACTGCAACATGATGTAACCCAACACCAGTTACCATGGTGAGAGACAGTCTGGTTCAGGTCATTGACCAGGTCAGAGGTCAGTGTTTGGAGAAGAAGAAACTGAGCAAAAACAATATGTTTTCCTTCGGTAAACATAAAAAGAGGACACAGTGTTGCTTGTACAGTACCTGTTCTCGGGTCCAGGACAGCAATGTAGGGGAAGGTGTCGACCTTGTAAAACTGGATGTACCGCTGGCCCTCTGCACTGTCGTGGTAAACCTACAGGATTTGTTTATTTGTTTATTTCAAGGATCTCCATTAGTGAGTACAATAAAATACTACACTAGTCTTCCTGGAGTGCCTACTACTACTTCCTGGAGTCGAATGAAACTTACAACTTATAACACATAACTTACAGTAACCAACATTACACATAACATAACTAACCCAACATAATCAGTGACTACCTATACTTAACGAACAACAGAATGAGATACGGATGAGAGGTCAGAGTCATCATAATTTGGATTTATATACATGTATATACATAGTCATCATGCTACCACCAATATTACAGGACATGACAAGATCATGGTAAAAATGAAAACTCTGTGGCAACCATTTTCTATTGGACACTTCTTCACAGAAAGCATTGGACAGACTAACGTCTAAGGTCTTAGATGAACATATATACAGATAGACGAATAACAGCTAATAGATAAAGGCCAATGGATAAATCATAGCTTGAAAGTTCATCCGTGTTGATAGAATTCATCATAAAGAAGGATTTTAAACTTTAACTGCCATCACAAAGACTGGTGTATTGCACGGTCAAAACGGTCAAGATCCTTTCCCATAATGACTTTTAAATGGGATGGCGTTAGGAAGGGCATCCAGCCGTAAAAAATCCTGCTTCAAAAAAGACACTTGATGCAAGCATGTCTAACCCCCGTTTCGGGGGAAAAGACGTTAAAACTGGATAGAAAAGAAAGAACCCCTGACCTGCCACAGCACAAAGTGCTCCTGTACGATAGACTTGACCAGTCCGTTGCTCCACACGTCCCTGTTCAGCTGCTGACACGGAAACTCCTGCACGTTTTGCACATTCACCAGCAGCCACTTGTTCCCTGTTTCACCCTCCTTCTTTGCCTAGAGAGAGCAGCACAGCAATGTTAGTGACTTTTATTGTAACTACATGTACAAAGCAACCTGCAATTTAACTACTAGAGCAACCTGTATTGTAATCTCCATTTACATGTAACTACAAAACAATCTGCATTGTAACTACAAAGCAACCTGCATTGTAACTAACTATAAAGCAACCTGTGTTTTAACTATGAAGCAACCTGCATAGTAACAACTACAAAGCAACAGCTACCATCCATCTGATGCTTTACTGAATACGAAGCAACCTTAGTAAGAACCTTTCAAACACATTTAGCAACCTTCTCTTTCTACACATTCTTTTTGCAGCTTGAAAATCTGGCTAAATACATCATGATATTGTTTGTCACATGTAGGTGATATAATGAAAAAATAAGGCAGAAACATATAGCATCTTACTGTTTCGAAGGTGCCTTTGTGTAAAAGGTCTATAGGAGGTCTGAAGAGGTCTTCTAAGGTTCTCTTCTTCGCTGTTGTCTTGCCACTCACTCGGTCCCGCAATGCCTGCTCCTGTTGCCCTACGGAGCAAAGCAGATTTAGAGAAAGATGACTAACTACTGTAAGAATGCATTATTGTATGGAGACTTTGACTCTCCAAGATGGCGACCTTTACATATGACTTGCCATTTCTATCACTAGTCTGTTGGACTTCATTCCAGTTAGATCAGACTTCTATAATTTTTGTTTGGAAATTGGAGATAAAAACATTTACATTACATCAAGGTATAACAAATACTGATGCCACACTGAGCCATTGAGCTACACTTACTTGTCTCAGCTTGGAAGTCTCGAAAACCGTCAAACGCAGATCTTGGTTTTCTTAGCCGTCCTTGTGGCACTATAGAAAGAAAAAAAACAATCACTTACTTACAGTGTTAGTAACACTGAGCACATCACTGGGATCTTTTAATCTATTGACGACTTTGCCATACCACTTTCACAGAAGTTTAATAATGGTAATTAATTCTGTGACAACTTTCTTCACAGTACAGTTTCTTTGTAACACTTGTAGACAGTACCTTTCTGGTAACTCCTGGTAACTCAAAATTCACAACATACCGCATAATCTCTCTACCATGATTGTCTACATCTACAGAGAAAGGTCTCCCGTGCTCTTATGCATAGCGTAGGGTGGTGCCCATATCCATTTCTGTAGCCCTTGGGCGACACACAGTTGTGCAATGCACTACAGCAGGGGGCTGGTCTGCTGGTAGTGCTGTGTGTTTGACCTTCCCACACTCTTTCTCATATGTGCTGAGTGCTAAGCAGAGAAAGAAGTGTGTACCATTTTTAAAGTCTTTGGTATGACCCGGCCGGGGTTTGAACTCACGACCTCCCGGTTACAAAGCGAGCACTCTACCAATTGAGCTATTGCACCGGTACATCTACAGAGATGAATGAAAAACATTTTATTTACCATAACTCTGGTACAGGGACTCCTCTACCAGTACACCTGCCATCTGTGGAATCGGGGCTCGCACCGCGTCACTGTTTGACAGAAAATTCAGTTAGAAAAACTTCACTCACAGGCAAACCTTTGGAATATGATGTATGGAAGAATACCGCTCACTTTGATTTGAAGTTAGGTATGAAAGTCTTGGATGTAATGTACATGTACAGGGCTCGAAATGCCACCTGCATATGCCCATAGTGTGTGGGTCTCAGATTTGCAACCTGTTATCCACCTTAAACAAAGTCACGCGAAGGCCACCGTGTCAAACCTCCTCACTCTGGTGTAGGGACTGACAGTGCACCTAATCTGCACTGGTTCATGTACTGGGTATTTTGAGCTCTGTACTAGCAACTAGTCACTGCTACATGCTTGTGAAGCTGATGTATTATGCCAACGAGTAGTTCACAAGTACAGTACTTCCTGAGTTCTACAGTCCTTGAATGATGAGCTTCGACACTTACTCCGCTATAGATGGTCCCGCCCCGTCCGCTGATGCCCCTGGTGTGCTGGAGGGACCAGCCCCTCCAGAGGACCCTGCTCCCCCCTCCAGGTGCATGGTAATGGCCATCTCCAGGTTGCCTCCACAGGCCTCCAGCATGTGGCGTGCCACATCCTCGGTGGTATCTACCATTTAAAAAAGGGGTGTTTACTTTTCATTAGACATAATCAGTTAATGTGTATACAAGGACTCCTTGATAAAAATTTCTCACAGAAAACCCACACACAGCTTGGGTCTTTATCAAATCCTGGACGATATCCATAAGCTGCCCAAACCCAAAGAAAAATTGTGGCCCACACTCTGAACTAAAAAGAATTTACTGTTAAAACAACAGTGGGTGGAATTTTTAATGTCAGGCTATCTTATTAGGTGTTGATGGCTCCTACTTCTATTCATCATGATGTTTGATGCATGTCAGTATATTTTTATTAGTTCAGACCTGAATGAAGGAACTGATAGATTGATTGATCCATTGGTTGTGCAAAGATGGTTGATTTTGATTGTACATGTACTGTAAATTCATTTATTTTCATGGTGGGAGGGAGAAAGCGGTTTTCGCAGGGTTTTAAATTTGCAGTTGAAACAGTAACGTTAGTGCTACATTTTTGGAATGTATGCATACTTGCAGTGTCATGACTTTGCAGTGGATACATCACTGTAAAAATGTGAAAATAAAACTACCGCAAAAGTTTCAAGATTTACAGTAGCATTATGCAGGATTCTGCAAATTGTTTCAGGGGCTTTTAGTAACACATTCCTGTGCATGGTATGTTTTGTTTAGCTGCAATTATACAATTTTGTGACTGAAAACAATATTCTAGCTACGAATAGAAAACGACTTGAATTTGTCTAGACAAAATTTCCTTTATTCTAAAAATAGAGATAACGTTATGAAGCCAAGGTAGCAAAGAGGAATCTACGAAACACCTCTAGCTGCTACCAGTGTAAACAAATAAATGATCAAAAATAATTTTCAAGTCACCACGGAAAATTATGAAAGAAAGTCAGTCATAATTTGTGTGGTCTCTTTTAAGGAGGTTCAAAATTTACCTAGTCTGTATTTTAATCGGTTTGAGAGAGGATTGATAATCTTGATTGAAACACGCTTCGCGGCTTCAAGCAGTTTGGTGGCGTGATCAAACACCACTATAGCTGCTTTCCTTAGGCTGAAACTGCAAAGCAGCTGCGAAACAGTACCTTTACACTGTTGACAACAGCTTATCGTGGGCGTCTATTTTGGAACCAGCCTACTTGGTGTTTTAAACAAAACCTAACCACACCCAAATCTCGTGCATTCGGTCACCACACCCTCCCCTTATTCGTCTCTTTGTAGAGCGATTTTTGATCGAGAATTTTACCTGTGATGGCACGAAACTGCTCGATGACTGCCTCCATCCCTCTCAATTTTCCAGGGTCGGCCATGATCGCGCCAAAATCCCAGCAGGCATAGCGAAGGAGGTCAAAGACTATCAACGCGCCAAAGCGCACACAAATATATCTGCAAAAACTTATAACTCAATTTTTACTGCATAACTTGTTACAGTATATTCAATTTTAATTTAGTACAATTAATACTGATTTTCATAGATACAGATAAGCCATTTGTTACCGAATGGATAGTACTTCCTTGAAAATGCTGTTTCGATGCAGTGTAGGAAATGACAAATAAAATTTCGGACGTCCATGTTTGACGCTGGTAGGTGAAAGTTTCTTACTAAATTCCTGCGCCCCTGACGCGTAGTTACATCGATTTGACGATAGTTTCCACAAGCTAAGTTCTTCTTAAAGGTATGGCCGTTGCCTTGGGTTGAAAATATCGCACAGTTTGGTGTATTATGTCGCAAATTCTTCGCGACATCAGATTTGTTTTGTTTTGACCAGGTTTCCTGTTGTGTAACTACCGGGTCACCTTTGCCCTAACCCCCCCTCTATTTTTTGTACCGTTAAATCATGGAATTCTAACTTCCTCGGTATTATTTCCTTCAAATGTACATATATTTGTTGTCCTTTGTTCTGCTATTATAAACCTTTCCTTGGGTGCTTTACACCAATGGGTACATGGACAATGAGTATGGATAATGGTTTTTCGGTGTACTTAAATGTTTGTTGGCCTGTAAATATTCTCTGTAAGTTCTGTCATATTGTTCTGTATTTTGTATTACTTGTATCAAGGATAGAAGCTCCTTGCTTGTATGTTTTAATGTGTCCAGGGCCCCTCTGTAAAGCAGTGGGCCACCCTGGCTAAAGAAAACAGAATAATAAAAAATTTTTTTAAATAAAAACTTGCAGTCAATTTTTCTATATTTCTAGTTCATAGATGACGCCATAAGAAGAAGCCATGTCGACTCCAGAAGCAACCTCACCTTCCACACCATCCGATCCTCCCACCGTCTCCCCGGCGGTCGCCGCAGTCCGGCGGCGCTGGCGTCGCCCCAAACGTCGCGAGCGGAACGTGGCCGGGGCCGCCTTTAGCGTCGTCGTCATCGCCGCTCTCAGTACCGCGCTGGCCGAACCCAGGTGGTTCCACGTCCACGGCGGAAAGTGCCAACACACCAACGAGTACATCGGTATTAACCTGTTCCTCAGAGACAGCACGGTGCAACCCCTCCTGGACGCCTACTGCGTCACGGAGCACGCCGTTCTAATACTCCGGGTTGTCGTCACGCTCTGCATGGTTGCCATGGCAACCAGCATCGCTGCCTTCATCATAGACATCTTGGGCTCGATGAGGAAATCGTGGAGGATTCTAAGACGTAACGGAGTGGCGAACGTCCTGACGGTGCTGCTGTGCGTTACGGCGAACGGGTTGTGTTACTGGGCATCCACCATGATGTACGCGCTTCAGCACAGCCACCGTATCTACACGGGAAGCAAGGTTTACGTCACGTTTGATGTCGGGTACTACCTGGTGGCCGGCGCGGGTAGCGCGGCCGTCTTGGCGGTGGCGTGCGGCCTCCTGCGTCGATACCCTCCGGAAGACGACGACCAATCAGACGGACTGATGCTGATGGATAACGATGAACTGGATTTCTGGCGGGGAGTGGAATATGCCGCCATGATGGAACGACAGCAAGCTCCACCTCCTGCATATGCTCCCTAAGAGACTGATCAAAACAGCACGTCAGCAGAACGTACTGCACCTGCGCGAAACCCGTAATGTATTGTGCATAGCACTTTGGCAGAGTGTCACATATAAGGTCGTATTAGAGCATATAAGGTTGACAGCCTGTCTGTAGTTTTCAGATGTTGTATACTAGTAAAAGATATCGTCTGCAACAGGCAAAATTTTGATGCAACGTTGACCAAACATTCAACAAAAATGTGAAAAATCTGGGTTTTGCGCAGGCGCAGTACGTTCTGCCGACGTGCTGATCAAAATGTTTTTGATACACTGTAACTTCTATTCCAAAGGCTACTAAGAAATATAGAACCAGCCACATAAATGGACTGAAAAGTGTTACTAGTACTATATCTACATATGCACACATTTATGTTTTGATACACCGATAGCATCTGAATGTAGCAAATAAATAACTGATTTTACACTTAATTGTGGTCACTAAGGTGACTTTAACATAGCAGTATGTAAGCTTCTCCCATATTTTTGTACACTTGTGCATCTAATTTGTACTGGTTATGGCAGAAGTCAACAGGAGACAGTGAACACTCCTTTTTGTTCATGACAGTCAATTCATGGGAGGAGAGGCATGATTTGATTACAAGTTGCATATAAGTTAATCAACACTCCTGAGTAGTGCTGTGTACCGGTTCGCTGGACTCAGTTCCGGACTTGTAATAAAAACGTTTAGGTTCAAGTGCAAAAAAAACTGAATTGCAAGAACCAGTTCCGGACTTGGTTGGAAAAAAACTATGTCACATACCCCTTTTCGTTCCAAACCACATAAAACCTTTCATAGATCGCAAAATCTGTGCTGCAAAATGAAGAAAACATTGGCATTGTCAAGTGTCAGCCTCCATGTTATGCATCAATGTGGTATTGGAGGAAATTTCTTTCATATTATAAAATCCATGTATGAAGATGTTAATTATGCAGTTAGATTAGACAATGGATTATCCAACTCCTTCCCCTCCGTATGCGGAGTAAGGCAGGGGTGTAATCTTAGCCCCTTGTTATTCAATTTATTCATTAATGACATACCTATGTGTTTTGATCCAACGAAATGTGACCCGGCAGTTTTAACCTCCAAATCTCTTAACTGTCTATCATGGGCAGATGATCTCGCTTTGATATCGTCGTCAAAACATGGGCTACAGCATTGTATTAGCGCTTTGGAAAATTACTGTAAAAAATGGAAGTTGTCCGTCAATGTTTCAAAAACAAAGGTAGTTGTTTTCGGCAATGGTTGCAAGAAAAAAAACGAAGACAAATTTCATATCTATGGCAAGGAAATAGAAATTACAGACAGTAACACCTACCTAGGCATACCTTTTACAGCCTCAGGCAAATTCAAAACTGCTAGAAAATATCTAAAAACCAAGGCAATGAGAGCACTTTTCAAACTCAAGGCTCTCTTACTCTCCAACAACGGTGTCTCAGTCAGTCTCGGAAAAAACCTATACGAAAAATTTGTAAAACCTATTTTCATGTACGGCTCAGAAATCACATGCTTTGACCGATCTTCAAAAACTATAAAGATTATTGTATCACACACCGGCAGTATCCAGGAATCCTCTGCCAAGGTTTTCTCCTCCCTTCTAAAGAAGCTTGATATTCAAGAAAATCTTCCCGCTTCTGTCAGGAAAAGTTCATCCTCTGCCACAAATAATACTTATATTGTTTGCTTAGAAAGAAATACTGATAAAGAAATGCTAATGCGACATGTCAATAGCAAAGTTTTACAAGAGAATGGCTTCCAAATTATAAACCTACATTCAAATCAACATATTCCAGAATTCGACACTATTGACATGCGTTTTCAGAAGTTTTTGTTAGGCGTACATGCCAAGGCCCCAAACGACGGTGTCAGAGGAGAATTGGGAACTTTCCCAGTTACGGTGAATACAGAAATACAACTCGTTAAATACTGGCATCGCTTAGTTAATTTATCCGAAGATGCCCTGCTTCGGGAGGCATACAATACTACCGTGCTTGGAGAACATGATTGGATTATACATGTGAAAGACATTCTGAACCTCAATGGTTTTGGGCACATATGGCTTAACCCGAAGTCATATCACATAGACTCAATTACTACTCAGCTGAAGCAACGTTTACAAGATATCTATATACAAAACTGGCATTGTGCCATTCGAAACAATTCTAAATTATCTTTCCTTTCCACCTTAGACAAGAATTACAAGCAAGAAAATTACCTTTCTAACATAAGGAGCTTTGACATACGTCGAGCAATCACAAAACTCAGAATTGGATGTCACAAACTCAGTATAGAAACCGGAAGATTTCAAAGGCTTCCTATTGACCAGAGGGTTTGTCCATTCTGCCCAGAACTAGTTGAGAATGAGTATCACTTTTTGATGGAATGTCCTAAGTATGTTGATGTACGCAATTCATTAAATACGAAACTATCGTCATATGTACCAGAATTTACATCGATGGATTTAAGTAGCAAATTTAAGATAATAATGACCTGTGATAACTCATGTATGGTAGATATAGGAATGTATATCAAACAATGTCTAGACATAAGAAATTCCTCCAATATTGTAAAAGTTCATTCACATCCTATATCAGCCACAAACTCCTGTATTAGTTAGTTTAGTCCATAGTTAAGTTTATAGATAAGTTTTGCCATACTTTGTACCATGTACAACTGTTGTGCAATAAAGTTATTATTATTATCATGTGACTACAGTTTCGCCCAGACAACATTGCAAGGTTGACAACATGCAATTTTGTATATACCGTGGGTTTAGGTCCGGACTTACAAGTCTGGAACTGAACCTAAACCTCTGGACTTGAATCCGGACCTGAACCTAAACGTGGGTTTAGGTACACAGCACTACTCCTGAGAATTATATCTGTTCTTGGTTCTGACAGGCCAAAGACATCAGAACACATTGTCAAGATGACATGTGAATCTTTGCAAAAAGGAGAAATTCTTTACTAGTAAGCTTCCAGATATGATTTTTAAAGTTGTATTAAGGAATGGATGTAAATATATTATATTGCTAGGATTTGATTGTGCAATTCAGGACTTATTTTGTTCAATAAAGATAAATTATGGACAAGTACCCAGTGCATCTTGTAGTGCAGTGTCCCACTAATGAAAACATGAAATAGATTACACACAAGCTCACACAAGCACACTCCAGATTCAATGCTATCAACCTAACTTGTCATAGAAGAAATTGACCCCAAACAGTTTCTTCAGAAATCAATATAATCAAATCTAAACTGTTAATGACATTTTGTAGCAGAGTTAATACAAACAGAAGTCTGTCCATTTGCAACAAGAAGGAACATGTACGTTTACATATAAATGACTCGTATAATGGTTAAGTGTTCAAGTATAAAATCACTGTTGTTTACAAGTATTTCCTTGTAAGGCCACAGCAAGTAAATTTTATGGATGACATCCTCGCGCTCATTAATTTTCGCCTGATTTCAGAAAAAAAAACAAGAAATTTTGTTGCCCTGCGACGGTGGTCAACATGCCAAAAAAGGGCAAATATGTCATGAACGTCTGCAAGACAAGGCTCTGACTTATTCTTTTATTTTTACTTTGATACAATGTTGTATTTTATTCATTTTATATGTGATGTTGCCACTGAATCAAAACCATTTGTACAATAATGGGCCAATAATTGAAAATTTTATTTAGTCACTTCTTTTTTCAAAGTTGTTTCAGAGACAAATCGGTGCTGTAACAGTTGGCACAATATAGGTAGAGTATGGCTTCCAGACAGTTCGGTTTATGAGTCACTCTGTCAGTGATTGAGCCCTGTGTTCTGCCTGGTAGCCAGTCTCTAAACTCAGAGACCACCAGGGATCCAGCAAACTTGAGGCGCAATTCCTCGTGTTTGATGGCAAGTGTTGACAGTCCAGGGTGTTCCATTACAAATGAATACCCAGTGTAGTATCTACCTTGAAGATGGTACAGCAAGCTCTTTTTTTGTTCTATTTAATAAAGACACATCTGCAAGGACAGGTAATACTGTTGAATACAGCAACAGAAGACCTGTTGGGTATGATATCATGTTTTGCCGCCTAAATTCTTGTTCAACGAGGTTTACGATCTCAAAATCTGAAAATGTAGGAATCTTGTTTTTTTTGGCCTGCCTTGTTTTTTTTTCGCCCTCTCGCATTAATTTTGGAGTCTCCGGAGGATGTCATCCATAAAATTTACTTGCTATGGCCTAACTCACAACAAACTCACAGTTATTTTTAAATTGTTATTTTTCATATAATCTATGTGACGAGATCTCTGTATACTGCACTATTTCACTTATATTGAGTTACTTGGAGATCCCAGAATATCTCTTTAACTTAAACATTGTTTCTAAACTGCAAGGTTATCAGAGTAAGTTGTTCAGCAACAGCTAGCGACGTGACTTCTTTGCACTTGGCATGGTGAAGTAATCCTCCTCAGAGTCCTGGAAAAAGCAAATATTCGGACAAGTTACATTTTTAAATGCAATACCAGAACATCTCTTTCTTGATATGATTCTTAGAAGACAAAATATCTAAAATGAACAAAACCTGGAAATTGTCACCAATTTTGGAAAGATGCAACCACAATTGGTTCATGCTGCCCAAAGCCCAAACATGATGGTAGGATCTTTGATCAATTCAATGTTCTAAGGATGCTACCAGTTGATGAATACATAGCTCTCTAGCATTTACCATTGCACCCACAGTATTACAGACAAATGTAACACTCAAAGCTTTGCCATCAATTAAATATGAGCTTTTAAACAAGCTAAAAAACTGTGATGAACATATAGTGTAAGTGTACCTCAGAATCATAGGCAATGCCTCTTCCCTTCCTCTGTAAGGCACCCCCTCTGGGCTTGGAAGTTCTGTGCAGAAAAAATACTTTATATTACATTACATGGATCTCTAGCACTACACAGTGTATGAAATACTTTTTTGAGCCAGGTTGCCCGGTGGCAACCTAGGATGAAAGCTAGCTAGTTGCCCATCAAAATTCCAGGTTGCCCCAAATTTAAACTCTTCCACATTATGATTAACTTTGTTAGAATGCAATGTGAATTTATACATTTCTGACACAGAGTTGTTTCCCCTTACCTCAAGTGATGAGCTCTTCCATGGGAGCTTCTCAATATACAGTTCCCAATGGAAGAAAGGGGCATCCTTACCACAAAATTTAGGTAGTACACTGAGCTACCTGGGTGTAAAAATAGTTTGCACCAAGCAAAATATGGTTGCACTGGGCAACCTAGTATTTCGCATACTGCTACACAACCTTGCCTACTGGGACTACAAAATCAGGTGATGGATAAAACTTGAAGAATGACTTACCCCTTGCCTTTTGAAGATAAGGGAGCGTTAAAGCCTCCATCACTGTCTTCTTCCTCACTATCTGACATCTGAAACAAATAGATGAGACATAGCAGCCATGTCAAAACACAGCCTATACTGACATTTATATCATACCCGGGCGGCGATACAGTGCTCCCTGCCGTGTTGTATCCAACCGTACAACACGAGTGTATAAACCGGGCTGCCATAGAACGATTCGAACGCGTTTCGCCCCAACTGTGTGCGCCGCTTTCGAAAATTCGAATACAGGATTCGGACGTTGGAATGGATGTTGTAGCAGTTTTTTGTTTAGGGACACCAGATTTTCGCTCATTTCGCCTTGTTTTCTAAGGTGGGTATGATATAAATAGCATACAACATGGTGTATTCCGCATCGCCCTCGGTCTTGGCCCTCCCGCGAGTCGGATCGTGGTCGGGCCGAAACCTCGGGCAATACGGAATACACCGTGTTGTATGCTCTATGTACCAGAGCT
Organism: Branchiostoma floridae x Branchiostoma japonicum; assembly: GCA_013266295.2. NCBI lineage: Eukaryota > Metazoa > Chordata > Leptocardii > Amphioxiformes > Branchiostomatidae > Branchiostoma > Branchiostoma floridae x Branchiostoma japonicum. The sequence goes on along the minus strand of CM023831.1, from coordinate 1,628,771 downwards.
CAAAATACATAAACTTGACACTCCATATTGTCAGACTGAACGTCATAAGAACTCACCTATACCATATCTCATCGAACTGTTGAACTCTAATTGATCTATGCATTACATGTTCCCAGATACAAATATCAGTTATGTCTAATATTAATTTTTCTAAAAACCGCGACCTAACGGTACAGATGTTGACTCGTATGTTATAAGGTAGTGTGATTGGCAATGAACTTGTGTTTGCTATGCCCATAAGAGATTTTAGATTATTGTAATTTTTAAAGTGTATATGGAATTAATTGATTGTGATAGACGAGGTGCCCTTGTCAAGAACAACACAATTCAGACGCATGTCTGCCAGTTGTTGCAATAAAGTTTGAATTTTGAATTCGAAGATACTGGGTGCATGTGCACTTTTTGTGCACCCAAAATTGGAGCTGGGCACCTACATTGTACTTTTTGAATGGTGCACCTACATATTTGTGTAGGGTTACAAACATATTTTACACTAATATGCAGCATATTCTTGACATCCAAGTGTAAGAAAATTGAAAATAAAAAATAAAAAATACCTACCTCCATATATGAAGGCCTGCCAGGCTTAGCTGAGGACCTCTGGGAGGATCTGGATGCACTATTTTGCATTGCTGAAATATACAAGGTAAGGCCACACCAATTTTATTTGTTGCTTCTCGAATTTTTTCAGAAAAAATATGAAGCGACAGGGCGAAAAAAAATAGAAATAAAAACAGGCCTGGGCATCCTATTATAGCCCCAAATGCTAGAATAGGTGCCATGAAGTCAACACAAAAGACTGGGTTAAAATTTAAACAATGAATTTTGAACTTTTAATCAATCCAGTGCATTGGTAGATGTTACAACTGTAACAACTAGGAAGAAAAGGACTTTCTTTAACTGTTGGAGACAAAATATGAGCATTTTTAGTTGATTCAGAACCAGAATTTTTTTTTTTTTTTGGAAATCAGAAAAAAATGAAGAGGCGAATCCAAGAAGCAACAAATTAAATTGGTGTGGCCTAAAGAACAAAAATAAAAATAGTTCCACGATATAGTTCTACGATAGTTCTAGGGAAAAATGAGTTTTTGAACACGTCAATCCTTGGTTGATAGCTCTGGTACTTGAAGGCATGACTATTTCTTGTTCTTTTCTGTGCTGGTACTAGGTACTTGGTAGTTGGTAATTGTAATTACTAGCTGAAAAACATGCAAGATTTTCTACCTTCAACAATAGAACCACTGGCAACCAGACTTTTCTTCCCTCTCCCTCCTCTGCCCCCTCTGCTGCCCCTCCCCCTGGTTGAAGTGGTCCCTCCCCTGGACGTAGTGGTCGCTCCCCTGCCACGCCCTCGGCCACGCCCCCTGCCACGCCCACGAGTCGGTGCAGGGCGATCTTCGTCACTAAGGTTGCTATCATCATCGTCCATGATGTCTGAGCGATCGTCGTCAGCCGGACGCTTGGAACGCGACCGTTCGAGAGCGCGTTCGATATCTTCGTCCTCCTCCTCTGCATGCTGTTGGTATGCCTGCCGGAACTGGTGGATCTACAGAAAAACAAGAAATCAAAGATCACACGAGTTTCAACTGTAATTTCCAACTCAAGAAATTGGACTTACCCAAATTTTTGACTGTACAACTCCAGTCTTTGTCAAGGAATGAGAAATCCACAGCTTCCGTGACGTCACGCTATGTAGATGACACATGTGACTCCGTGAGCAGTGGATCGTAAGTTGCAGAGGTGTTAAAGAGGCCATCTACATCAGGGCGTTACAACCATCACTCAACAGAGACGGGGGGCGCCACAGACTTTCTGCAACTTACGATCCAATGCTCACGGAGTCACGTGTGTCATCTACATAACGTGGCGTCACGGAGGCGGTGGATTTCTCATTCCTTGACAAAGACTGGAGTTGTACAGTCCAATTTCTTGTGTTGGAAATTACCTTTTAAACTTGTGTCATAATGACTTCTACCAGCACAGATGAACTTTCAAGATAAAATCCTCACCTCCTCCTCAATCTTGTCCTCCCCTGCCTTCCTGTCCCGCAGGTGTTTCTGCATCTTCTGCACCTGCCACTTCACCAGCTCCTGGATGGAATCCTTCTCCTCTTTGTCCACAAACTCCTTCATGGCCTCCCCCATCCCCTTCTCGGTTAACAGTGACATGCGCGCATTCTGTGCAGAAACACAGAGAAACAAGAACTTCTAAAAACTCTTCCACTGCCTCCCCCATCCCCTTCTCGGTCAACAGTGACATGCGCGCATTCTGTGCAGAAACACAGAGAAACAATTCAATAGAAGGAGTTAAACTGTTACTCACAACAAAAAGTTTAAGCTCCGAGAAGCTTTCAGAGAAACAAGAACTTCTAAAAACTCTTCCACTGCCTCCCCCATCCCCTTCTCGGTTAACAGTGACATGCGCGCATTCTGTGCAGAAACACAGAAGAACAACCGTCTTTTTTTTTCAAACAAGAGGAAGGGGCATAGCCCTTCCATGCTCTTACCCTTTTATCCTTAGGAGAAGGTACTGAAGCTACTAGTACTACCGGTATGCAACATATGGCTACTCTCCAAGCAGAGGTTTGGGTTTTGGGCTTATTTTTGGCGTGTTTTTAGGCTTTTTTTATCGGGCTTTCTTTTTTCACTGAAATTTTGTTGGGTAGAAACACGCCAAAAAATAAACCCAAACCAAATAGCTGTCTTCAACTGTGACCTGGCAATAATTTTCCCCCTTGGGAAGCCTTAGATTGCATCATTTTAATTTATATGAGTCCCCACATTGTTGGTAATCACTAAACTATGTAACAGACACAGTGTTGGTGCGCTGCAGCGTTTTAACACAGCGTACCATGACGCTCTTAAAATGCTGATGAACCGTGCTAGGTGGTGTAGTAACAGTTTGTTATGTGCACACTTATGTATCGACACATTTGACGTAAACTGTCCTATTCATGTTCCTGTCACGCGCCTTCTCGCATCGAGAAACAGCATTGTGTACACGCTTTGTCATTCCGATGTGTTTACACGAAGCCTCTACTGGCCCCACTTTTTAAACACCTGTATGTGATTTGTGTATTTGTACTTGTTTTTTGTATTGTCCCTGTTTTATATGGGCCTCTGGCCTGAAATAAAGAATAAATAAATAAATAAAAAACTGACCTGTTCAGCCTCTGCGAAGAACTGTTTGACCAGGTCTTCTACCCTCGCCATGTCCAGAGCCTCCCGTGGGATCAATGTGGACAGGTCCTCTTCTTCCCACTTCTCTTTGGCACCACCTGTAAAACCCCAAACAAACAACTGAAATGGTTTCTAAACAGTATTCATTGTGATAACTCTTATGTAAGGCCACACCAATTTAATTTGTTGCTTCTCGGATTCGCCTCTTCATTTTTTTCTGATTTGCAAAAAAAGCAGTAGATATATATAAAAGTTCCAGTTTACTGTTGTAGGTACTCAATTGTCTGTTTGTAGTTCACAAAAAAGCATATGCAACCAATATTTGGAGTCCTAGTACAGTAACACTCGCCTTTCTTGTCATAAACCTTCTTCCTGTAGAAGTGGATGATGTCGCGGGGATTGGCCACCCTGTCTGTGAACATCTGACCAAATCTGTTGGTGTTGAACATCGGGAACCCTCCGCTGTACTCGATCTAGTGGCAGAAACATGAGAAAAACATATTATACAGCATACAACACGGTGTATTCCGTATTGCCCGAGGTATCGGCCCGACCGCGATCTGACTTGCGGGAGGGCCGAGACCGAGGGTGATGCGGAATTCACCATGTTGTATTCTATTTATATCATACCCACCTTAGAAAACACGTCTTTCAAGGCGAAATGAGCGAAAATTTGGTGTCCCTAAACAAAAAAACTGCTTTTTATATCATATCAAAGACGTTTTATATATACCCGGGCCGCGATACAGTGCTCCAACCGTGTTGTATTTTACTGTACGACCGGGTGTACAAACCGGGCTTCCATAGAACGATTCGAACGCGTTTCGCCCCAACCGTGTGCGCCGCTTTCGAAAATTCGAATACAGGATTCGGATGTTGGAATTGATGTTGTTGCAGTTCTTTTGTTTAGGGACACCAAATTTGCGATCATTTCACCTTGAAAGACGTGTTTTCTAGGGTGGGTAGTATGACATAAATAGAATACAACACGGTGTATTCCGCATCGCCCTCGGTCTCGGCCCTCCCGAACGGCTGGCCGCGAGTCGGATCGCCAACGCGGGAGGGCCGAGACCAAGGGCGATGCGGAATACACCGTGTTATATATATATATATATATTCTGGATTCTTAGCTCACACAATCTAAGGGATTGGATGTGTAGCCAGTAACGTTACCTACTGATTTGCTAACCTGATGAAACTACTTACAAATGTCTTACTCTGACTGTACAAAACTTACTGAGTGGATAGAAGTTACAACAAGAAAGAACATATACATACATATCAACAACTTTCTAAATTCCAGTGTTATCTCAAAGTGCCTAACTGAACTACTTTCAGGAAAGGTAACATTTATCAGTGGTATGAAAACTACATTTGATGTAGTTTTCATCCTTTTGAAAAGGAAAAAGAAACACCTTTCTCCATCGTACATTCTCTATAGCCCTACCTTGAGTCTGATGAGTGGCTCCTTGGGTTGTCTCTTGTTACCTGTGTGTTCTTCTTCTGCTCTACAAAGCAATTCTTCCACCTGAAATCATTCGCCATTTCGTAGCTCTTTACTTGCACAGTACATAGCACATACCTCTGGGCCTGAGCAGCCACATAAGACCTTAGCATCCCCTAAACAACTGAGGGGGATCTGACACAGACCAAAAATTCTCGAGATACTGCCAATGATGATGATGATGACGTAGAATCAAGACTTTGGCCAGTACCATACAGTACCAAGACAACAATGAAGCCAGTGAGACAACGGCTTCCTTATAATATGCTCGTCCAACTGTGAGATTCTGTTACATGTATACTACTCCATACTACTATATTTGAATAAGCTTTTGAAACAGTATTTTCTAAAGCATTGCATGGCACTTTTAGTGGATGTTAGTACTAAGCCTTGGTATGAACTGTGATATCAGTGAAGTTGTTTTTGTTATACACTCAACTCCAAATTGCTTTTCCTTCATCACAACATTATAATTAACACAGATGACAGAAAGCAGAAGTCTGATTACTGGAATAGACAACTGTTGAGAAACCTTTATTTACTGTACCGGATTGATAGATTGATTGTACTCATTCTCCTTTACCCACTTTGTAATCATGTATGTACTTTGTCATTATGTTTTACTCTTGTTTTTATAATTTATATTTGTGTTTTTGAGTAGAAGGCGTCATATAAGCAACTGTGCTTCCTGCCCAATACTCATTAAATATATGTGAATAGATTTAAAAAATAAACTGTAGAGAAAGACTTTTCTGGAACACCGAACCTTTTCCTGGCAGAACGCTGCTATTTTTTCTGCCGCTTCAGGGTCGTTGGGGTCAAGGGTCGTGTCAGACAGTACGATGTCCTTCAGGTAGAACTGGCGCACGGTCTGTAGGGGGATCGCTTCGAACTTCATCTTCCTCGAGGGCTTTACTCGAACCAGGAACGCTTTTCTGGGGGGGTTAGAGCAAGGCATGAAACCAGTGTTCTACTTCTAGCCAGCATCTGTCTTTCTGTCATTTAACAGAATTTTGTTGCTCATGACAGACAAAAATTTTGCACAATCCGTCATGTTTAATGGACAACAGTTGGCGAGTAAAGATATGGAAAGAGATGTCATTAAACTAAGCTTAGTGTACCAGCAAAATTTGCCCCCTCTTGGATAACAAAAAATAGGTTCGCGGTAGACTGGTGGACATAGGGACACCCTTGGTTTTAGAGTTAGACATTCAAAGGTTAGGTGTAACAGGTCGTTCGGTGTAATGTAGCCAGCTGCCGCCGCACCGCGTGCCTGCGAAGCTGGTGTGTTACGCCAAAGGGCAGTTATACCAGCTATACAGATACAGATACATACTTGGGTAACGTCTCTCCCTCTGCCAGGGACGTAGCTACGGTGCTTCCCGGCTGGAGCACGATAAAGTCCTGGACGTCGTTCCGCTCCAGGCCGCGAGCATCGTGCTCGTGCCCCCACACCACCAGGTCCAGGAAACTGTCCAGGAACTGTTCAGGAATGTAGTTCTTCTCACCACGCTTCGCTCTGAGGGGGATTTTTCCAAACAAAATATAATTAAATTTCGGCACATTTACTTGATGTTTGGTCTGCTATTTCCTACTATCATATTTAACTTGCCGAAACACAAATTATAGGTGGTTGCAAAAGCACAGTGAAATCAAGAATGTTCTATCATTTGGGTAACTCCATAACTCCTAAGTATACATTCGTAGTAGGGCAAAACGATATTCTAGCCAAACTCACATCTCTTTTTTTGTAAGTCATGAAACATTTCTTATAGCATTGATCATAAGGGTTATGGAAATAGAAATACATTTGGGGTAATCTTATTTACAAACCTTGAGGATGAGGGCTTCCTGGTAGCATAGAAAACAATATTTCAACATTTCAGAGACACACTTCAGAGACAGATCGAGATACAGATATATTAATATAAGATGAGAGGAAAATAAGACAGAAGGTTTTAACATAAAAGGTGCTTGGTTAGTGGCTCATACAGCCAGGTAATCATAGCCTTAACTGCATTTGATGACAGCCCCTTAAAAAGTGAGAAAGAAAATGCCGAAATTGACAAAACTTAGAAGTGAAATGTCATGAAAGAAATGAGAATGAAGAAGACAGGTATATAATGTATTCAAGAGTATACATTATGTAGAATCTCAACAATGGTACATGCTTCAGTGCCTTCACTTGTACATCTAGATAAGCATGTCGGCAAAACGTACTGCACCTGCGCAAAACCTGTAATGTATTGTGCATAGCACTTTGGCAGAACGTCTCATATAAGGTCGTATTAGAGCATATAAGGTTGACAGCCTGTCTGTAGTTTTCAGATGTTATATAGGAAAAGATATCATCTGCAACAGGCAAAATTTTGATGCAACGTTGACCAAAGATCCGACGAAAAACGTGAAAAATCAGGGTTTTGCGCAGGCGCAGTACGTTCTGCCGACGTGCTAGGTATATAATGTATTCAAGAGTATACAGTATGTACAATCTCAACAACAGGTACATGCTTCACCTTTACATCTAAACAAAATCTGGACACATCAACACAAACGTGACCCCTGACCTGTTCTGGTGAAAGGTCAGCACATTGACCCACTCGTCCTGATTCTCCCGCGGCCGCAGCATCGTGACGGACTTCCTCACGAACATCCTGTGGAGACGCTCGTCGCGGATAGACCCCAGCCCGTACAGCGCCAGTTTGGTCCGTCCCTTCTGTAGCAGCAGTGGAGTCATCTCTACCTACAATGTACAAACACAAAACTTACAGATGCACTCCACACGTTCATTGCCCAATCAAAAAGATTCTGAGCTTCTTCCAGCTGAGCCACACCAAACATTTATTTGCTGTACAGTTCTAAAATTGATTATTAAAATTGCAGAAGTGATTCATTAGATAATGTTACTTGGGTATATATCTTGTTTTAACTAAATATTTATTGTTGTTCCTATGTCATATGTGCTGTATGTATTAGGTGTGCATGCTATCAGCATACTTGCTGCCTAGTGCACACTTTGTATTGTCATGTTACAATTTCTGAATAAATAAATAAATCTCTACCTGGTCCAGACTGGGGTGCTGCCCAAAATGGTTGACCAGCCCCGCTGCACTCAGGATGTCCAACGCACACAGATTCCCCGACTAAAAAAAAAACATGTCAATGAAGGTAATGAGATACACAAGGAAATTGTTACCCAAGCAACTGGACAGATTTTGAAAACTGTCAGTGACTGACGAAAAGTAGTGAATGCTACTTGAAACGTCTGACAGTTTTCAAAATCTGTCCAGTGACTTGAGTAACAATTTCCCTGTGTGAAGAAAAAACAGTTCCAGTCAGTATTTAATCTAACTTTCAGGAAAAGACTTGGGTTCAATTAACCCTGAAATTCATCTCTCCAAAGGATTTTTGAACCAGATTACGTCTAACCCTCAGAAGACAGGGAACAACTGACATTAAACCGGATAGTTAGTGAGTGAGTGAGTGAGTGAGTGAGTGAGTGAGTGAGTGAGTGAGTGAGTGAGTGAGTACTATGATATCTGTCAACATTTCATGCATATCCTCACTGACTGTCAAACTGACATTGCAACAGTGAAGCACATCGGCAGAATGTACTGCGCCTGCGCAAAACCCTGATTTTTCACGTTTTTCGTTGGATGTTTGGTCAACGTTGCATCAACATTTTGCCTGTTGCAGACGATATCTTTTCCTACACAACATCTGAAAACTACAGACAGGCTGTCAACCTTATATGCTCTAATACAACCTTATATGAGACGTTCTGCCAAAGTGCTATGCACAATACATTACGGGTTTCGCGCAGGTGTAGTACGTTCTGCCCACGTGCTCAACAGTGCCACCCATTGGATAATGATGATGATGTTGATTGGAGTGTAACTGTACTTACCCCAGCAGGATCGTCATGGTTACCGTGGATAGAGAACACGGGGAGTGAGACGTTCAGGTTTGGGTCCTCATAGTTCACAAACGGAAACCTGTGGTAAAACATCAGAAATAGCTGGTGTTGTCCTCTTCCATTTCTGTTCCATTCTAGACATTTCTTTCTTTCTTGCTTTATGATGAAATATCCTGGGGTAACATTTACTCATTCAAGTCTGTAATGTACCAGTCTGTATAAAAAGTACTATAATCCACATTTTCATGCAATGCAAAAGCAGATTTTTAAGAAAGCAAATATGTCACTTCATGTAATGCCTGTCTCATTACACTTATTTATTTACAGGCCTATCATTGGCAACTGGAATGACCTTGCTTTTGACAGGGCCTTGACCTCGACCTCTAACCCTTCACCTCTAAACCCTCACCTACCTGCTATGGCCAAAGTTGACTGACTGGTCACTGAGGAACTCCAGCTGGCACGGCCGGTCGCCCATGCAGTACTGCCTCAGGAGACACATGCAGCCGTGCAGGATCTTACGCGACGGCTTGTTCTCGTGAAACAGGTCGCCGCCTAGCAGCAGGAAGTCAACCTGCAGGGGGAAAATGTGCCATCTGTTCATAAAGGGTAAAGCGTAACACTTTTTCAATAGCTAGTAGTGCAATGTGGCCTGATGTAGATAGCCTGGATGCCAGACCCAAACTAGGCCTAGCTGCAGAGTTAGCCAGTGTGCCTGTGAATCAGGGTCTAAATGAGGGGGGCTGTGGCATAATTTCCTTGGGGGCATGTTGGCCCTGGAGCCGAGGAACTGGCCTGTGTAGGCCCTAGAAACAGTCTGGCATCCAGGCTAGCATGTTGGCTCTGAAACCAAGGAACTGGCCTGTGTAGGCCCTGGAAACAGTCTGGCACCCAGGCTAGCATGTTGGCCTGGAGCTGAGGAGCTTGCCTGTGTAGGCCCTAGAAACAGTCTGGCATCCAGGCTAGCATGTTGGCTCTGGAGCCAAGGAACTGGCCTGTGTAGGCCCTGGAAACAGTCTGGCACCCAGGCTAGCATGTTGGCCTGGAGCTGAGGAGCTTGCCTGCGTAGGCCCTAGAAACAGTCTGGCACCCAGGCTAGCATGTTGGCTCTGGAGCCAAGGAACTGGCCTGTGTAGACCCTGGAAACAGTCTGGCACCCAGGCTAGATGTAGATGGAAAACTGTGAAGGCATAGCTACCTCCTCCTTCTTAGCAATCTGTAAGACTTCTTCAAAGGCGACCAAGGAATCGTGGCCTCTCTTGGCGTCCTTCTCAGCATAGCCCAGGTGAACATCAGAGGCTGGGAGGACACAGGTGAGGACACAGGTGAGGGTACAGGTGAGGATACAGGTATGTCAAAGGAAACTGTGGGCCTGCATGGGGGGGGGTAGTGATTACGAATTACGCAAAATTTTCGCTGCCGATTACGAATTACGTTAAATTCTCAGAGCTGATTACGCCTTTACACTTTGCGGCTAATGTACTGATTACGAAATACGTTGATTTTGGGGGCGGCTGCCTACGGATTACGGAGACTAAAAAGGCCTGATTACACCTTACGAAAAAGGGCATGCAGGCCCCCATACATGTACCTTATTATGGGGGTATGCATGGGGGAGGATGACTAATCCATTGCAAAGTCATTATGCAAATTCTCAAAGCAATACAGTAAATTCATATTCAAATCCATAACAACTAATTCTAAGTTTTATGTTGAATTAGAGCAGTACAATTATAACTTACGTAAAATCAGACCAGCTGATTTCTCCTAACAAATGGTTCTGTTGGTGGGACTAAGATAAGATAAGAAGTACACAGGTCTAAGCTTTATACCTAGAACAGTCACAGAGTGGAATGCTCTTCCACCAGAACTAGTGGTAGTAAACACAATTAGCCAGTTCAAACGTGGGCTGGCCCAAGTCAACACATGGGCCTCCCCCAAATCCAGAATTAATTCTGGACAGTTCCCAGGGTGGCCACCACATTTGTTTTTGTTGATGTTTACTGTCTTCACTTTTGCACAAGTTTGTTGATTGTTTTACATTACACAAATACTTTTTTCTTCTGTATTTTTTGCACCACCGGCCGCACCTGGGCGTGCACCTCTTTTTTCCCTGAGCATGATGTCCCTTGCGGGACTTTAGCTCAGTCTTAAGATAAGAAGATAAGACTAAAAAAAAAACGGGAGAAAAACAACTTACCGACCAGGAACTTGATGGTGTTCTCATCATCATCCCATCTGTAGATCGTGATAATGAAAGTTGAAAAATACATGTATGTTGTTGTTGTTGTTGTCCTTGCTTAACGTCTAATATCTCGCTAGACGTGGTCTCTTGGTGCTAGTATGCGCATGGTTCAGTTCAGATTCAAAAAGTCTCTCTAGGTTTTTACTCTTGCATGTACATGTAGTAAGTTAGTGACATAACGTTACTTTCTTTTTCTGTAAAGTTTTAACTTTGTCAATATTTTGCAGAAATTCCAAAGCAAAACCAGAAGATCATAGGACAATCATACTCACGTCTCTTCTTCCTGGGTCGACATAATTCTGTATCTCACACAGCCGAAATTTCAACTCTTATTTGTACTTTGATTTATAATACGTTTTGACAGACACTCTAGTCTAGAGGGAGGGGGGCATATACTCAAAATTTGCACTCTCAATAAATCTATCGTAACGTACAAGGTAAATGATAATCAAGTTGTTTATAGCTACTATTCAACAGCCCGGAGTCTCCTTCTACCAGAGCGAGTACACATAACTCATATATGCGATCACGATCGTAGCTAAAACGGCAAGAACTACGATGTCAGCATAGTTTCTGAAATCAACGACACCCGCCATTTTCCACCATGTGCATATTATTATTGGGGTGCCCCATGTAACAAGTTTAGTGCCTAAAAAGGTAGCCTCAATTTTCACCTCAAATTTCACCCTCAAAACAAAGATAACAGCAACTCATCAATGATAATGAATTACAATGATAAAAATATTTGTTTCAATCATGATTTTTGTTTATAGATAATGATTATTTCACTACAGTACACATGCATAGAAAAGTATCATTTTGAACAGCTAAAGTAAATGTCAGATTTTTTTTTCGATCAGCAGGCTAGTCCAAGCACGTTCGTGATCATGTAGTTAGATTTTATCCGACAATTTCTATAATCATGTGTGATCACAGTGACCACGAGTGTTCGCACACGACGACTGCGGCCTCGGTGCACCAGACGTTGGACGAACTGGACTTCGAGCGGGGGATCTGGGCCGCTGCACGGGACGGGGACGAGGCGAGGGTACGCAGCCTGCTGGACCGAGGCACGGCGGCGAACGCGAACGCACAGGACTCGTCCGGCTACACGGCTCTGGTACGGGGCACTTGTATATGTTTCTTCGTAGTCAATATGCCTCTCTGTGTTCTTTATTCGTGAATCTTGCACCTTGTAAAAGTGAGCAGTGAGTTATTTATATGCTGCAGTATGGCTATCTTCCGCTAGGCGGCGCCCATGATACGTGGGGAGTTTGCCATATGGTTTGCAGTATTACTGATGGCTGCTAGGCGTCGCTCGTGATACATGGTTGTGTTGCGTAATGTGGCCAGACTTTTCACCTGTCATTGGCTGTAGTATCACCAATAGTAGCAGCTTGTGATCCTCAAATACATGTAGGCTGCAATATACGGCTGCATGTTTTATCAGTTGTCAGGAAACTTTTAAAATTACTGTAACTATAAATATCATGTGGTAAAGTGTTCATACATGTATGTTTAACTGTATTTAATTTGTCATTTTGCTCCCTGTTTTCAGCACTATGCTTCCAGAAATGGTCACCTGGAGGTGTGTGAGCTTCTGCTCCAGAGGGGGGCAAACCCCAACAGCCAGACTAGGTCAGGGGGAGTAACTCCACTTCACAGAGCAGCCTACTGTGGGCATGAAGCTGTTGTCAAGTTGTTGCTGAAGAAAGGAGCGAACCCTGCCCTATGTGACGAGGATGGGAAAAATGCACTACATAAGGTGTTTTATTGTTTTCCTGTCCATTGAAAACTTTATGTGTTTCCATCAGAATCCTTTTCCTATAGAAGGAAGGGAAATATTAATAGTATTAGCGTTACAGTGTTTTTTGTCTCTTATGACTAGAAAGCTACTCTCCAAGCAGAGGTTGGTGGGGAAGATTGTTACCTTTTTATATGCCCCGTTTTTTTCTGTCGCTACTCCCCGACAGAAAAAAAACGGGGCATATTAAAAGGTAAAGATCTTCCCCACCAACCTCTGCTTGGAGAGTATAGAAACAAAGCAACACCTTTCTTAAACCAAAATCTGTTTACCTCTTCTGAACCTTGAGTAACAACACCCATGTTTTAGAGTTAAATATAAAGAGTTCTAAATTTCAGTGTTTAAAATGTTGTTTCTCTCCTAGTCTGCAGAGAGGGGCCATGTTGAAGTCTCAAGACTCTTACTACAAGTGGCCACTGACACGAGAAGTGTTCAAGACAAGAGAGGGAAAATGCCTATCAACTATGTACCCGGGGACTCTCAGGAGATGCTAAACTTGTTGTCCTGACAATGGTCTTCTCACTTTAGTCATTCTGTATTTTTGTTTTATTTCGTTGCAATACGTTCAGTCCAAATAGTCACAAGAATATAAAGGACAGGGTTATTTTCTTAACCCGCCATGCATGGCTAGTAGATTATCTAAAATTGTGTGGACAATCTACAGAAATGTACGTCGGGTCCGACGATCAGGTTTGGTTTTTTTTACTTGGTTCTTGAATGTTGTTCCGGTCCAAACCGGTACCCACCCCTACTTGTGATGATGGCAGTCATGATTAGTGATAGTGAAAGTGATCTCGAACCAGTTTAGCTCACTGAAGAGCTACTCTTCCACTGGTCATGACAGAGAAGACAGACGCTATGTACAGTATTTACAGATTCATTGTACCGGGGAAATTCCCCTAGCTCTTTTCGACAAGCACAATGAACAGTGGACCACGGCTTAACGTCCCGTCCTAAGGACTGCGACCCTCTCCAGTAGCGTGCATGTCGGGTGAGCGACAACAGCCGGGATTCGAACTCCGAACCTCTTAGTCCAGAGGCAGGGTCGCTAACCACTTGACTACGCACGCTACTAGTCTGTGACGATTCCGTATGTTTGGTATTGAGAGATTAGAAACCATAGCCTGAAATCCGACTGTCACAAAGTTTACTACTTCTGCTGCTTCAGCTGTTTCCCAACAGTTCACTGTGGAACCTACTTAGTTAAAACCACAGCAATATATGAAACAGCTCATTGCCTGAGCTTACCTTAGAGTAGTATTTTAAGAAATCTGGGTGTTATGAAATGGAAACTAAACTTTAACAGCCAACACTACAAAGAATATTGGGACTTACCCCAAATTTTCGGTTGACTCCATCAACGTCAGAGACACGTGACCGTAGTAGCGTGTCTCTGACGTCACGTCCCAAGAGTAGACGGGTCCATTCCGTGAACAAGGTTGATGGAGTCAACCAAAAATTTGGGGTAAGTCCCAATATTCTTTGTAGTGTTGGCTGTTAAAGTTTAGTTTCCATTTCATAATGACTTGTACCAACACAGATGAACTTTCATGCTAAATCTGGGTGTGTTTGGATGCTTTTTATGAACAATATGTCTTAAAGAAAGTTCAGGGTCTTACAATGTTCAGGAATGATATAAGCCTAACCTGGCTATGCTGCAATTAACAAAGGAAATGTCACACACACTTTCAATGTATTGGTTCGTTTTATTCCTTATATACAGATGTACAAAGTAAGAGGTACAAAAGTTGTGCCTTTTATACAGAAACACAGTTGACAACAGAAGAAACACATTACATGACATGTTCGACAAACATAAGTTAACGACCAGTACATAGCAATAATGACCTCCAACAGTTGTGGGCCATATTCTGCATTGCTAAATACTGCACTTACTTTAAACTACCGGTTTACAGCTATTTTAAATTGAGAGCATTTTACTTCTATTTCACCACTTAAGGTACCACATGTTTACCACATATGTACCATGACTTAACACTACAATGTCCTTTACCTTCACCTAGTCTTAGACTTATCTAGTGCATTGATTGAGGCAAAGAATCTTACTGGAATTGGTAACATGATTCAGACAGCTTTTCACAACTGCATTAAGGAATTGATAGAAAAACACACCCTCAAAATGACTGGCTTCCAAAAAATAAAGAATAAAAATAATATTCACAAAGTTTGGAGCAAGATATGTAAATTGAAAATAAAACAATAAGCAAACAAAACAAAATCAAAATGTAAACCAAAATAGAATGTAGGTTTCTTTTACTGCATGGACTCTTCATACAAATGTATCTGTCAGCTTCGAGTTTGTGATGAAGTGAAAGATGGCATCCAAACAAAAGCTACATGTACCTTTAACAGTCAAAAATACTTTCATAAATAAAAAAACAGAAAATTCCTATCCCTCTCCAAATGTGACCTATTTTGTCACAATAATGACTAAAGCCAGGATTTAATCCTGGCTATTCTGTGCACCAATAGCGCATATTAACTAATACATAGCATTAGCAAGCGAACGGCAAGCTTGGCACATGGTCATAAAATAGTTCTTTAACTGTGTATTTGCATCCTCCTGAAATAACATACTGTAACTGCTCTTTACACACTACTTAATGGAATGTGATCCAGGGAAGTGACAATGTTGGAACAGGCAATTTGTAGCCAAATAGAGCCAACTATCTTCCAGAGAACTGGCGCCGAAAAATAAGCACCTGGATGCTCAATAAAGGGTAACGTTGTACACAAAGTAATTTTATACTCTATAACCTTGCAGATAAAAACTGCAACACCACAAAAGCTGATGTGTTGGACATAAACTAACTACAATCAATGTATGAGAGCACCTATACCTGGTCCTGAATGGAATACTAAGTAGGTAGGGGAATAATGTAGTCGCCTTTCCCCTACAGTACTAAATGTGTCACACACACTCATTTACTTAACACTTTGTCTTGGCAAGTTTCACCACCCAAAGCGTGATTTGACAACAAATGAAGCAGTAAGCCAGCCATACTTGCTGTCATGATCTACATGTTTACCCTTGAAAACGCTTGAGCCGCTAACTTAAAGCCCTCCCAAATAGCCGTCATAAATCGTGTTTCGCGGCAGGCGTGAGCCGGCATAAAGACGACGTAGTAAAACCAACAGTAAGTGTAAACTGCGGCCCTTTCTAAGAGGATTGTATTAAGCGCAGAGCCTTGAAATTGGCACCTTATGAATGGTTGTGTGATTGCTATTTTACGAGCGACAGCAAAATTACTCCAGCTTTGCTGGAAAGGCTTAAATGAGCTGAAGCGAATGCGGGCGTAAGAGTTTGGCTATAGCTGCAGCGGTACTACTAAATTAGATGCTTACTGCAAGAACCTGGCTGTTCTAAGTAATAGCTTATTTCCTTTAAGTAGAGAAACTTAAGTCTTAAAAAGAACACATAGCACCGTTACAGGTCGTTCAGGCCGTGGAACGTGACTAACATGGTAAGTCACGGTGACGACAACAAAGAGTGTTCCATCTTGTTGTCACACTGAAACAAACAGTTCTCCAGTTTTAAAGCGTCTGCATAGCTTATCAAGAAATTCTAGCTAAGGTTTTGGTGTATGTTACAGATAGATATTCTATGAACCTCGGAAAATGGAATAAAATTTGGTCAAATGACAAGTGAAAAATGCGATGAAAAAAGGGCCATCGAACAACTTGAAAAAAAATGTAAGGAAAACTACAGTGTACACGAATAATCGCTAATGTCATAGCACATCTGAGTAATGCAAAACAGCTTAGGCATGGAAAAGCTAAAAGCATATATTATAAATTTTGAAGTATTTGTACCAATTACACAAAACCCTGTTTACTTGGATGGCATTATCTTTTCTAAACCAAGTCAGGTACCATCAGATTTTTATGACACACAAAAACCTGACACTTATTATCCTCTCTAACAACCTGCTACATAATCATAACTTGGTATCATAATTAGGACTGTCTTGTTTTATAGGGTTTACCTTTCCGGTTCACACAAGATAATTGAGTCTGTGCTTAACAGTCCCTTTTATGAGAGGGTTTCCTTTCTTAATCTTAAAGGAATTCAGGGAAGACGTTAAAATGTTCCACTGCTTTCTGTCCACACCTATTTGATTCCCTAGTTTTTCTAAATATTGTCAGTGATTTTTATAAAAAGCTTTTTTTCAATGACATGTTGTACATGTGATATAATAAGCAGCTAAATGGAGTTGTTGATTTTGACAGTGGCGATCTTTTCCTTTTTTTCTTGGAATAAAGCTTATGTCAGTTTTATACTTTCTTCATCACTGAGTTTTTTGTTAGGTTTCCAGCCTTAAGCTTGGCAAGAATTTGACATTTTTTTGTTCATCTTTGTGGTCAGACTTATTCTTAGTAACCAAAGAATTAAATTGGTGTGGCTTTTCACATGTGTGGTTCTAGAAGCGATTAACTCTTCCACATAGAGTGACAAGTTGTCCTTTTAAATAGACCCAGTTTTTTGCCTTGACTATTGCAACAACCATCGCACACAAGAAGTGCAGCAACAAGTGCACCCGACGCACACGCCAGCTCCAACAATAGGAACAACAGGCACGTCGGCAGAACGTACTGCGCCTGCGCAAAACCCTGATTTTTCACGTTTTTCGTTGGATGTTTGGTCAACGTTGCATCAAAATTTTGCCTGTTGCAGACGATATCTTTTCCTATACAACATCTGAAAATTACAGAAAGACTTATGTGCTCTAATACAACCTTATATGAGACGTTCTGCCAAAGTGCTATGCACAATACGGGTTTCGCGCAGGTGCAGTACGTTCTGCCGACGTGCTGGTACAACAGATATGAACTGCTTGATATATTAACTTTGCCGTCGTGACTACACTACCAATCATCACCCAAAACATGAAGTATAAAGGTGGCTGTTGCAACATTCAGTGCCTGTATATTCTGTGTGTAAACCATAGTGATACCACACAAATTGCTGGCACCTTGTCGTGATACAACAGCCACCTATAATGATCAATAAGGGTCCTCAGAGAACGATCCCTCACCATATTTGGAGTCATGAATGGAACCTAAAAAGGATGACAGAAAGTTCCATACACCCAGCAGTTCATACACATCGCAATCACAGATTGTACAGACAGATCAACAATGGACTATTTGTTGGCAGTTACACCTTCACTACAAAGAGCATTTCCTGTAAACATACTAACCTTTTTGAGCACGTCGGCAGAACGTACTGCGCCTGCGCAAAACCTGGATTTTTGGTCAACGTTTCATCAGAATTTTGCCTGTTGCAGACCATATCTTTTTCTACACAACATTTGAAAACTACAGACGGGATGTCACCCTTGTATACGCGAATTTGACCTTATATGAGACGTTCTGCCGAAGTGCTATGCATAATACATTATGGGTTTCGCGCAGGTGCAGTACGTTCTGCCGACGTGCTACCTTTTTGTTGTCACTAAGCCTATAAACAACCATAACCTTTTTGTTGTCACTAAGCCTATTCTAACACACAACTAAACAGGTGTTGCCTACAAGCAGTCCTTTCTTGGCCTGTCTGGAACACTCATCACCATCATAATTATCGTTTTCACTAATTACGTTCTATTTACAGTACACATTAAGTATTTACAAACAAGAGAATCCTGTCGTTGTTACTGCAACAATTGTAAAGGAGCACAGGAGTACCCAACACAATCTTAACGACTGCGCAGAAGAACGGGGGTTGCTGTTTGACTCGCTCCCCGGGTTTTGTTGCGCCCAAGAAGGCGAGGTTCTAGTTCGCGCGGTGCTCTGCGGGGAGACGGCGTTTCTTCTTTCGTCGTCTTGGAAGAGATCCGAGTTGTACCCCTGGAATTTTCTCTCCCACTCCTCAGCGTATGACGGCCTCCCTATAGGAGGGATATCTGCAAAGGAAGAAGAGCATTTGGTCAGAAATCATGATACCAATTGATGAATATATAATAATAATAAACAACTGTTCTTGGCTGTAAATTAGTTACAATTGACAGACCAAATCAGTGTATATCTCTGTACAGTTCAATCCATCTTCGTTTGTCTCTTGCTAAGTTTCTGAGGTGTTTTAGTACATGAGACTCGAGTCTGATGTCATGACTTAAGTACAGTTTGCAGTCGTCGACTATGCTGCTGAGGAGACCTTCACGTGGTGTTCCTTGTCTGGGTTTGAGTTTTTTACTGAACGCGACACTGAGGACCTTTTGTGGGGGTGACTTTCTACATGTAGAGGCTACGAGGAAGGGACTTACAGTTGGACTGTTGCCTGATGGGAGGAACAGTAAACTCGAGCTGCGCCATGGCTCCCCCACCGACCTCCGACAGTGCCTGAACCTGCAGCACGTAAGGTCGTCCTGGGGTCAAACCCTGGATCAGGTGGGTAAACTGGTCCTGTAGGGGAGAAACAACCTGTATGACTCGACCAGATGCAACATTGTGTATAGTTTATTCTAATAATTTTGTATGTGTCTTTGTATATACTTATAGATATAGATGTTAATGTATATTGTTTCTTGGTGTTTTGATGTGACAATTGTACCCAATTCAGGGGGAGGCAGTTGTGCTCCCCCTGCCAATGTACATTTGGAGGAATGCAATAAAGATGAAGATTAAAACAAGGATAGGAAACACTGTAATATCACTTTGTAAGCTCTGCCCCTGGGGTGTTGCCAAAAAAGCTCTATGCCTTTAGTCGAACACAGTCACTTTTAATAAATATTTTGCAGTCTGTATTGGATATCAAATATGACAGAATATTTTCACTCTTATTTTTTCAAAACAAAAATAGCTTTACTTTAAACCTGATTTACACAACGAATCTGACAGAGAAAAGACACGATGAACAAACAAATATAGCTGAATTCAGAACTTGGCCTTCAAAAAAAGACTGAAAAAGTAGTGAGGCATTGTTCCATCTCAAGAGATGATGGTAGCACTCTATGTCTGGGTTTGCGGCAGTGTGCAACGTCTAGTGCGGCTAATCAGCCCTATTGCTGAAATTTTCAAATTATCACTAACAGATTGCGGATTGTGTAACTTAACACAATACATTTCTCTCAACGTATAGGCCCTCACTAATAAGAAGTAGCCTCTACCAGGCTTGAGGGCGCGGCTGGAAATAGTAGAAATTGGCCAAATAGCAAACTGTAAAATGGCTGACTAACCCCCTCGGTGTGTTATCTCTCTATTTGACCAATTTCTACTATTTTCAGCTGCGCCCTCAAGCCTGGTAGAGGCTAAATAAGAAGCCCTGAGGTGTCTATCATGACTGACTTACCTTGGGCAGCATTTTTGCCTTTGCACTTGTCCTGTCTATGATGGGTGCCTGAGGCAGACCGGGGGGCACACCCTTGGAGGGGCTGACCTGCTCTCCCCACATCACACGGAAACCTGGACACAACAAAGGAACCAGAGTCAACCAGAGGAAAAAATACAGAGCTGGCAACATAAAACGCTGTAATGTCCTGTCAACACAGTATTGGACATTCCTTTTCTTCAATGGTCACCAGACTCACCACGTAACTAGACCCAAAGGCCAGTTTAAGGAGCACGTCAGCAGAACGTACTGCGCCAGCGCATTAAAAACCTGGATTTTCGCTGTATTTTTGGTCAACGTTGCATTAGGATTTTGCCTGTTGCAGACCATATCTTTTTCTACACAACATTTGAAAACTACAGATGGGATGTCACCCTTATATACGCGAATTTGACCTTATACGAGACGTTCTGCCAAACTGCTATGCACAATACATTACGGGTTTCGCGCAGGTACAGTACGTTCTGCTGACGTGCTACTTCAAAGTTACGTTTCATAAAAAGGACTGAAACAGCATCTCTTCTCTCTAAGTCAGAAAATTGATACTCAAGACAAGCTTGACTCACTGAGAGTGAGGACTAACTGTCACCCAATAGGAGAAGCAAATGATGGTTACAAAGGCTGGTCAGGAACATTCCGTACCCAATAAAGACCTGCATGGTTTTTATTCACTCATGCACACCAGGATAGACCCCCCTCTCTTTTCGTCATTTTTTGGGGCTGTTTTTTTTGCATTAATTGTACCCACCTGTAACTGGTTTGTCGGACTGGACAGGCATCCTCCATTTGAACTGTCCAGTCACATTCCCATCCGCCATGAAGAACACAAAGGACAGGTTCTGGGGCTGCTGGGGGACGTCTGGTGCTGTAGGTTCAGAACAACAGATTCAAACTAGAGTTCAACGATCTCATACCTTCCCCAAATGACATTAACTTTTACTACTGATCAGTTGATCATATTCTGTACCCAATGTCTTATCCTAAGAAAGAAATTTGGTAAGTAGCTTTAAGAAAAGAATGTTATATGTAACACTTATGTAATATAAGGGAGAACATGAAACCCACTGATTTAGTCCTGTCCTTGCCACAAAAGAATATCTCTATCCCTCTATCCCTATCCCTTTATCCATATTCCTCTATGATCCTTATCCATATTCTTCTATTCCTATCCCTCTATCCCTATCCCTCTATCCCTATCCCTCTATCCCTATCCCTCTATCCCTATCCCTATCCCTCTATCCCTATCCCTCTATCCCTATCCCTCTATCCCTATCCCTCCATCCCTATATCCTTCTATCCCTATCCCTCTATCCCTATCCCTCTATCCCTAGAAAGATTCCCTAAAGTAAAAAGTTCATTAAAAGCAATATGGAGCAGAGTAGAGTAGTGTAGTGCAGTGTAGTGTAGTATAGTGTGGTGTGGTGTGGTGTAGTACAGTAGTGTTACTAAGTATTGTGCAGGTTTTTTTTTGGGTTTTTTATTAGGTAACTTTTCATCTTTCAGTCCAGAAGATCTAAAATTTTGATTTTCGAGTCCTTTAGAAAACTTGTATTTTTCTATCAAAAGACAGAATACCTTATCGCGTCTCGGAGAGGGAAGCTGAGAGGCATCGGGGTAAGTGGGGTACGTTATGTAAGACATTTTGAACCAATATCCTTTATTTATTTATTTATTTACATATCAGTTTATTAGTTTGTGGTTGTATTTATGTTGGTCTGCATTTAGGGAGGCTCTATGTATACGTGTCATTTGTATTTGTGGAAAATGAATTTTAAAAAAATTAAAAAAATTAAAATTGTGTAGGAGTAACACTGACCGGGAGTGGGGCAGTCCGGCCTCTGCCTTCCCCTGATCCTGACCTCGCGGCACGGCGGACTGTAGAAGTGGATTCCCGTCTCCTTACCCATGACCCCTTCTGACGACACGGCGTGAACTCTGACCTCGTAGTGACAGTCAAACCTCAGGTCGTAGATGTCAAAGTCAAGATTCTACAGAGAAGCAGGAAAGTTAAGTTTCTAAAATTCAGTGATTGTTACATCTTTATGTGTGACAATTCCTTACACTGATTTATATATTAAGAAAATACATTTGCCTAAAAGTTTAAAACAGTGCTTAAAACATTTGAAACTGTGCAATGAACTGTGTTCTGCTCACCTAGAGTCCTATATAGAAATGTATTTTGTCCATCCATGTACTACTAGAATTAAGTTTTGATTATTCACTCTCTGAGATTACAATATGATGAAACATACATAATATGCACAGCCTGAAACCAGCTGTGCTGGCCAGGTAGTTACTGTACTGCCAGGCTGCCAAGTCACAATTTCAGTAAATAATGACTGTACTTACATGCGTGGTGGCCTCCTTGATCCTACTGAGAAGTGTGCCATCCCCGCTGTACCCATCCCCACACACCGTGGGCACCCACCGCAGCATGAACTTGGTCACCGACTGGTGCGTCTCACCTGAGTAGGATGGCAATGTTTAACGATGGCAATTCTATTTATTTATTCAGACATTGTAACATGACAATACAAAGTGTGCACTAGGCAGCAAGTATGCTGGTAGCGTGCACACCTAACACATGATACTCATTTACACCTGAGTCAAGTGAGGAAAGTCGTGTAAAGTGCCTTTCCCAAGGGCACAAGGTCGGTGGCATGTCAGGACTCGAACCTGGGACCTCTTGGTTCCGAGTTGAGTACTCTGTCGTTGCGCCACACGACCCCACGGCAATTCTAGGCTACATCGGTGACAATTATACATCCAGGTAATAAAATACGCCAAAAAACAGTTTCTCAAGCAACTGGATATGATTTTGGCAACGGTCAGACGTTTCAGGTAGCATCCACTACCATTCACATTCCACTACAGTGTCACTGACGAAAGGTAGTGGATGCTACCTGAAACATCTGACTGTTTCCAAAATCATATCCAGTTGCTTGAGTAACTGTTTTTTGGCAAATTCTAGGCTACTCCTTTCTTTTAACATGAGTTTTATCTTCTTGAAAACGTCTTGAACTCAGTCCAACTCTTTAACTAATCTAATCTTCCTACCATTTACATGTCCATGAAGATATGACAACCGGCAGTACAGAAAGTAATAGGAGAATTTGACAAGCTGTTAGCAATTTGAATTGAATTGACTTACCGGTATAACAACCAACCATTAGCCTAAGACTTTAATTTACCAATTCTTGTATTGGTCAGCAAAACACAGTACAATGATATTACAAATACAACATCAGCACAACATTTCAAACATTTAGATGCATAGTATTACACATATAAGTTTAAATCTTGACAACTTGACCTTTACCTTCAGGAAGGCCCCAGGAGACCTTGGCTTTGACTCTATCATGGTGGAAGAACGGCTCTTCTATCGACAGGTTCCGTACCGCGCTGGGAGAGTGCAGGCGCAGGAGTATGGG
Organism: Branchiostoma floridae x Branchiostoma japonicum; assembly: GCA_013266295.2. Classification (NCBI taxonomy): domain Eukaryota; kingdom Metazoa; phylum Chordata; class Leptocardii; order Amphioxiformes; family Branchiostomatidae; genus Branchiostoma; species Branchiostoma floridae x Branchiostoma japonicum. The sequence continues at coordinate 1,605,344 of CM023831.1, read as the reverse complement.
GTTGGGTGGTGTTGGCGGCAACTCTGGAAGAAACAAACTAATCATGTCAGCTATGCTGCGTACCTAAATGTAAACATCAGGTACAGGTACAGGTACAGAGGTTTAGGTCCAGGTCCCAACCTGTACCTGTACCTGAACAATTCACGTGCATCACAGTGTGGGCAAGTGGCCGCTAGTGTAAAGCAGCGGCTCGATCCCAACCAATACGCAGCTTGTAAACTTCTCCTTTTTGATTCCTAGATGTCTGTCGGTAACGAAAATATGGAAAAATATTGTTGCAAAATGAGAGAGACGGAAACTAAGGTAAATCTCTTTATTTTAACGCTGGGTGTTCATTTTCCTGGCAGGCCTCCTTGTGTATAGTGATCATCAGTAGTAACAAGTATGGATTTTTGGCCTGAAGTAAAGAATAAACAAATTAATAAATAAATGCCTCACCTATAGGCAGGGGGATGGTGCTGAGAAAGAAGGACTCCCGATCACTGCGTAGCCTCTCATTGTCTCCCCAGTTGGCAAAGGCTTGGACCTGTATGGATGAAAAGATGGACATGTATCTAGGTTCAATGCTAGCTTACTGAAAAGCTATTTTCCCATCAGTTATAACAAGAAGACTGACAGTCTAACCTGTCTGTAGCAACCATTCAAGGGACTTGAAAATGGTCACAATTGGCCACTATAGACAGGTTTAGTAATGCTTGGGAAAATGGGATAAATAATCCAAAGGATCACAAGTGGTTCTTACCAGATGTGGTCAAATGTAGTAATACATGTTTGACTGTATGCAGATTTGACATACACGGTTAAATCCTGAAGAGCACAACATGCCCGTAGCCAGGATTTTGCTTGGGGGGGTTCTTTCTACTGTCCAAGGGACCAACGAGTGTTCGTTGGGGGGGTCCGGGGGCATGCTCCCCCGAAAAATTTTGAAAATTGAACCTTCTGAAATGGCATTTCCTGCGTTTTTGAGCGGTATGCCTAAATACCTCAACCGCCCTCAACCCCCCTCAACCGCCCTCAACCCCCCACTTCCTGGGCTAATATGCAGTGAACATGTGCTAAGAACGCTTTATAACGCTCTGGATACATTGCCTATCCAATTATAAATAGGAAAATCACTGTAACTCTGGCGTTTTACCAGTTTTTTTACGGCGCGCCGTGCGCCCGAGGAACAGGGTCCGCCATCTTGTTTGTTTACGTCGCGCCGCCAGAACGCATCGTGCCGTAAGTTTCAAGTCAAAATAAGGAAAGTGAAAAAGCTTGTGCAGCACGGAAACTCAGCAGATATAGAGGGAAACCTCTTTAAACATCATGTTTCTGGTGGTGGATTTTAGCGCTCAATACTTTAGGGCGGATATTTTGCGGGGTGTATCACTCCCTAAAGACGGTAACTCCACTTACGATATATTAAAAGTTATAACTTGAAAAAAATCGCAAATACTTAGACGTTACTATGTGATTTTTATTTATAATCGTATAGACAATGTATACAGAGTGTAAACAAGGGTTCTTAGCACATGTACACTGCATATTAGCCCAGGAAGTGGGAGGTTGAGGGCGGTTGAGGGGGGTTGAGGGCGGTTGAGGTATTTAGGCATACCCTTTTTGAGAGGATTTCATATAGAGACATATAGTATTCCAGTCCCACTGCTGATACAAATCAGTCCACCTATTAAAGAAAAATCTTGGACCTTTAGATAAAAAGTGGACCTTTTTGCTTGTGTGTGGGGGGTTCTTCCGAACCCCCCCTGGCTACGGGCATGCACAATTTCCTGTAAGTTTTCAATTTTTTTGCCAGCTCACCTGTACAAAGTAGCTGGTATCCGGCTCCAGGCCGTCCAGGGTGATCATGGCAGTTCTCACACTCTTCCTGTGTTCCTTCAGCTTCATCAGGCCAGGGGTCACGCCCTTTAACCTCTTGCTCCAGTACACGCGATATCTGGTGATAGGCAGGTCGCTGTACGCTGGTGGGTACCAGTGGACGTTTACAGAGATTTTGCCGTCCTTGATGTCGAAGTCACCCTCGGTTAGATTCCATGGAGGACTTGGAGCTGCAGGATCTAAAAAAAACACACAAATACATACATTTTAGCCTACAATATGCTACAGACATATAAGTATAGGTGAATATGAATATGCAAATATATACAAATTTCCACTTCTGTCAAGAAGGGCTTTTTTTCCAATTCAGTAATTGTTGATGTTTCAAAAGTTATCAGTGGATTTGTCCTTTGTTCTTTGTAGGCAAACCCTGGATTTGTGATCAAGTGATTTCACTTTGGGACACCTAGCAGCTTTCTTTTAGACTGCAGATTACAAATGCTTTAATATTGCTAAGAAAGTTTACGCTGCCTTGGAGAAGTATTCTGTTCTCGAGCCGCAAGTTGAAGAAATCTTTGGATGAAGACAAGGCTACTCCAAACTTTGCCCATCAGCAGCCCAACTCAGAGTGTGTTAAAGGGGCGGTCACATTGTGTGAAAATCAATCGGCCGATGAGTCGGCGAGCTTTAAACGACATTTACGGCAGTAGTACGCCCTATGTTTCGTCAAGCATCAAGCAAATTTTAGGGATCTCCGGCGATTTTTAGGAGTCGGCCGAAGCTTGCTGACACGTGAAACGTGTTCTTAACATCAGAGACTAGTCGCCCGATTTTTGAGATCATAGATGTATTCCCAAGCGATTGCCCGAGCCATCGCTCCATGTGACGGGGACAATTTTCAAGCCAAAAATATGCGCGATCCTCGGTTGATTTAAAATCGGCGATCAACAAATACGGCCGAAGCTCGTCGACAATGTGACGCAGGCATAAGCGATGATGTCTCACCTTTCCTGAGTCTCTCGGCCTTGCTGGGTTCACTGAAGCCCCTGGTGCCGTTCTCATTCACCGCTGCCAGTCGCCACTGGTACCACCTACCTCTGCTGGCCTTCACAACAGTCGCTTGAGATGTTGTCTGTACAGGATAGTGAAACAGCAATCAAAACAATGAGCTATCTGGACCTACTGCTTACTACATCTTTCACAAAAGGTCACAATCTAGTAAGAGTTTGTGTCATGGAAGATCCTCTGAATAAGACTCTGTTCTACAGAAAGGTCAATATACATGTATATAGCATACAACATGCATGTATGCAACCCTGTGTGATACTGCTAGTTATCACACAGGCCAGAACACCCGTGTCGAATGTTATCGGGGCCCCGGTACGACAAAAAACACATTTACCTGTTCCACCAGTTCCCAGTCTGACATGTCTGCCTCCTTGACATACTTCCCCACCGCTGACCTCTCCTGGAGCAGGAACACTGCATGGTCAAACTTCTTCTGTGACGACCACTCCACCACTATGGACTGGCCCTTCTTGGTTTCTATGGCGACAGGACGTTCTGCAAAGCGGGGAGGTGTCCCTGGAAGGCAACATGATAGAACATAAGTCATGTGATCTTTAGCCAATCATTGTCATCTACTGGGTTCTGCATTTTCAGTTTGCATCTTCAATTTGTTCCTCTGCATCTTGCAGGCTCCCTTAACTCTCTGTTGTCTTTAGCCAATAAACTTCATCAAACAATTTTGAATTCATCACACTTATAGATATCTTAAAAAGAAATTTGTACAGGAAAGGTAATGGCTGTCTTCATCATTGCAATTTCTGTCTTTGCTTGAAACTTTTCCCCACTTAGAAAATATTCCATATATATGTAGGAACATGGTTGAATTTCTATAGGCCATTACTCTAAATGGACTTTCATTCAGCACCAAGGACAGAACCATAATAATGCAATAAGAGCATTTATGTTGGATACATGTGGCAAAACTATAATGTTGATATTGTCATGGTTTCATATTCATAGTAGTACAGTTGTTGAGGCAAAAGTCGTCAGTCTTGTTTCATTCAGCACCAAGGACATAACCATGAAAAGTACACAGTCATAATAAGTACACATTTGGGTTAGATAAATGCGGTCAAACCTTGCGTTGTTGTTATCACTGTTTCATACATACTACAGTTAATGAGGTAAAATCCAGTAGTCATGTTTCATTCAGCACCAAGGACATAACCATTATAGTCATACGACTCTGTAAGGTTTGCAACTCTGATAGCGTTAGAATATGAAATACATTTTGTACTTGAATGTAAATCGTATGATACTGAACGTGACATACTATTCAGAACAATCCACTTAGACAAACTGTATAAAGGTAGAAAAGGAAAGAGGTATTCAGCCATCTCATGTCTACCAGTAACGACCACACAATAGAAAAACTATGTGAATCTATCTCCAGTTGCTTTAAAAAGAGAGAAGAAATCTTAAAGGCCTAGATTAGATAGAATGTATTCTATAGCAGTTGTTAAGACTTTTCGTTATTATTTTTCCTTGTATCCTTTATATCATGTTACTCAGTATGATGTACATGTAACATCACACCCTGACGTATGCATTTAGCCCCATGGGCATGAACATGCAAATAAAGATTAATACATAAAGAGTAAGCATATGGGGTAGGTGACTATGGCCAAACCATGAACTGACGTTACCACTGTTTCATACACACATTTACTGTTAAGTAAAAGCCAGTATTTATCTGAAAGAGTACTGACACATTGAATCCTGGCTCAATGCACCCCTTGTACCAGGTAAATCATAAAATCCATGTTCATACAATCCCCTCCTAAAACATTTAAACTGGCTTAGATTTAAGTTCCAGGGATTACATAGATACAGGAAACAGCTTATGACCCAAGCCTCAACAGTCCGCCTGGCTTACCAAAGCAACCAAATAATCCATACCGCCAGCTTATGTGTTATTCATAACCTTGTAATAGCTACTTGATTATTCACTGTTCCAAACTGCCGTCCGTCGATGATTCATAAAACTACAACGTGCCTAGTGCTGTGTACCTAAACCCACATTTAGGTTCAGGTCCAGATTCAAGTCCAGAGGTTTAGGTTCAGTTCCGGACTTGTAAGTCTGGACCTAAACCCACGGTATATACAAAATTGCATGTTGGCAACCTTGCAATGTTGTCTGGGCGAAACTGTGGTCACATAACATGGAGGCCGACACTTGGCAATGCCCAATGGCAATGTTTTCTTCATTTTGCAGCACAGATTTTGCGATGTATGGAAGGTTTATGTGGCTTGGAACAAAAAGGGGTATGTGACATGCTTTTTTCCAAACAAGTCCGGTACTGGTTCTCGTAATTCAGGTTTTTTTTTACTTAAACCTAAACGTTTTTACAAGTCCGGAACTGAGTCCAGCGAACCGGTACACAGCACTATCCCTGCCTGTGGCAATGGTAAACGCTCAAGTTCTTTTGTATGTATTGTTTGTTACCGGCAAGCTGTTACCATGTGGTGCACTATAATTAAATGTCACAATTGCTAGACACTGAGCTTCTGTTTGGTAGCATATGCGATGGCATAACAGCTGGTGTACATGTACATGTATACCGTATGAATCAAACATACGTTATCTAAATATGAATCTATTCTATATTGATGTATGTAAAACATATCTGTATGTGTGGTTGATGGAGGAAAAGAAGTCTGGGAAAACTATCATAATATGACAGCAAACTTTCCACAAAGGACACCTAAAAGTGATTGCTTCCAAAGGGACAATCAAAGCGAATGATAGATTATCACAAGTCAAGCATTCTCTTTTATCTGTATCCCTGCAGCGATAGGTTTGGGAAATTCAAGGGCAGAGGATTGCTGAATCCAATTTCCTGTATTGTCTCTATGAGGACCTCATCCAACTTAAATTTTGATCCAATTTGACCCAAAATTCCCTTCTGCCCGTGGTCAGCACTTCTGGATAACGAGGTAAAAATGAAGTAAAATGTGTCGAATTATCCTTTCATGTCCCGTATTATGAGAAAAAAAAATGACCCTTGCCTCCTCAAACTCTTCATACATTTCTCCTTTATTTGATTAGGCCACACCAATTTTATTTGTTGCTTCTCGAATTTTTTCAGAAAAAATATGAAGCGACAGGGCGAAAAAAAAATGAATAAAAACAGGCCTGGGCATCCTATTATAGCCCCAAATGCTAGAATAGGTTAAAATTTAAACAATGAATTTTGAACTTTTAATCAAACCACTGCATTGGTAGATGTAACAACTGTAACAACTAGGAAGAAAAGGACTTCCTTTAACTGTTGGAGACAAAATACGAGCATTTTTAGTTGATTCAGAACCAGAAATTTATTATTTTTTTTTGCAAATCAGAAAAAAATAAAGAGGCGAATCCGAGAAGCAACAAATTAAATTGGTGTGGCCTTAGGATAATGTTGTTATAGCATCCTGTGCATTTGATTTTTTTCCAACCCAAGCCACATACCTCTACAACTTAATGATGCAAAGTGACATTGGGACATGATTTCTGATTTCTATGATCTCATTACTCTTACACAATTTTCACAAAGCTTAAGTTAAGCCCACAGGAACTTTGATCAATCTACAAACAAAACAATCCATATGAATGAGGTATTAAATCAATAAATCTGTTGGCATAAAATAGTAAACTGCCACCTTGGTCGTGTGCTTTTGATTTGAAACATACCAATTCTAAGTATCCTACGTAACATTTTTTTGCTTTTCAGTAGAACATATTTCTTTGCTGCTCAGTAAGCAGCCTTTTTGAAAATAAAACCTCGTATATCTACCTCAAAAGTGCACTTGATTCCCATTAAAAAGGTGGTCATTGTCCAAATAAAAACTTTCATTGACAAAAGTGGTCTCAAATCTACACATCATAAACCATTCTCTATTGTACCACCATAATGACCCAAAACCATCATCATAAATTTACCCCCCTTTTTACAGTTTTTTCATTTTTTCACAAATTTGGGGCCGTATCTGTCCGTCACATCAGCAATTTTCCTTGCTGTGCAAAAAAATGACAGAAAATAACCACAAAGTCCAAGGGGACCATCAGAAATCATTAAGATCCAATCTGTAACCCCAGGCCGAATCCATAATGTATCCCTAACCCAAACAGCCATTTGATTTGGAAGCACTCCGGCACAAAACATCATCATCAATTAATCTCCAACCATCGCCCAACTACTAAATCTTTCCTCTATGACATCATCGCCTTTGTTTGCTCCGCAATTTTTGTTTTCATGAATTAAGCAGAAACATTTATTCTTTTCATTATATGCAGGAATTTGCGGTAGATGATATTGCAATGATTTTGCGCTGCTTAATGATACCATTTATCATTCCTACACAGATAATCTCACAAAAAGACTTGCGATTTAATCTCTTTTATGAATAAGCAAGTTTGTGCCATTGTTCAACATTGATACCACAAAGCCCACTTTGAGAAAGGGCTTGAAAAGTTGAAATGCTGTTATATATCAATGTTGACACTGGGTTTAACAAGATTTCGGGAGGATGGACCCCGCTCATGTTTTATACAATTCATCTAATACAGACTTTATTGATTTTGGGTAAATATGAGGCTTTGGACGACTGCCATCAGAACTCATGAAAAATTCAGGTTTGGGATTGGATGACCACTCGGGGGACCGTGATGACTGTGGATGTGTCTGGGAGGGGCGATACAGACACACACATCATCATTTTCACCTCGTAAACTCCACCCAACCATGCACTACTGTTAGGGGGATCCTCATAACTACTGGGGGTCTACACAGCCTGGGAAAACCAAAACATTAAAAGTTTCCTGGGACTTTTCGGCTATTTTCGTAGAGCATGGCAGTAAGTTGCTGGTACGACCAAACCAGCTATCAGAAGGACCACACTTTTATACCATAGAACCATGGAAACAGTGTTCCATAGAACCATGGAAACAGTGTTCCATAGAGCCATGGAAACAGTGTTCCATAGAGCCATGGAAACAGTGTTCCATAGAACCATGGAAACAGTGTTCCATAGAGCCATGGAAACAGTGTTCCTATAGAACCATGGAAACAGTGTTCCATAGAAACAAAATCAAACAAGGACAAGACAGAGCCAATCACCAACACTAAAAATGGACAAAAAAGTGCTGGTGATTTCTTTCCAGCAAGCTTTTCATGCCTCCCTCCATTGATGATTTCTCATTATTTGTTTCTGGCAAAGTATGTAAAACCTAGAGAAAGTTTACCTGTTATGTTTTATGTGATGCTTTTTCTAGTACTCCATTGTTTAAACTTTTATAGTACATGAAGTATTTTTGTGACACATACCAAGACTAGAAGTTTCAAATTGTTTTCCACACACAAACATAGAAAAGCTGACTTGGACTGTTGTAGTATCTCTCTGCAACCAAAAAAATGAAAAATGAAAAAAAAATAAAATGGATATAAAGTGATGTAATTCTGCACTAACCAACCCCCAAAGGGAATTGTCTAATATTCATGTATTATGAAAACCAACCTTTGAACTACATCTGACCCTAACCAAGTTTTTGTACATATAGTACATCTTGCGTATGAAAAGGTAACTTGCAATTGGATACCAGCCTTTTCCCGACGACTTAGTTGACTACAACTAAAGTTTGTCCATAATACAAGTGTCTTGTGTCATAAAAAAAACAGCTGGAAAGGCACAGGGTGGAGTTGCCACCAGCAGTAAGTCAGCATCCACATGTAACTCTAAATATTTGCACAGGAAGCAACTTTCACGCATCGATTCCCTCTAGAGGCTTTTATGCCACCTCAGAATGATATCCCAAAACTTTCTGACAAAGAACAATATTTTATCATATGATAAGATCAGTGTCTACTGTGAAATATTCATCATAATCAGATAGAAAATCTGCTTTTATCCCAAAGGGGCTCCATCGAAAATTGTCTGCCTGTCTATACTAAGGGCATGTGATTACCATTGGTGAACAGTTATGGATTTCAAATAATGCTTTACCAAGACCACATTTTTCTTCCATTTTGACTGCAGGTGCTATCAGACATGCTTTCATGCTCCATTTGCTGTCTGCCCAGTTTATATATGATATTGTACCGGGGAATTTCAGCAGAGTCAATATCAAGTTTTCTTGGTGTAATATTGTCCATGGTGGTGAGCAAGCATGCATGATCGCATTTCAATGGACAACGGCTCATGAAGTTTCGTGCAAGCAAACCCTTCAAGCGAGAGAGATGTAATTTCACAACACTCTCTCTGGCCGTAAACCCGTCAAATTACTCCCAAAAATAACAAAACGTGGCAGCTACAAGCTATAATCTGGTTGTAATGCATTGTTATAATTTGGTGTTGACTGAAATATATGTATGAACAAGCTTCAGCAACATCCAGTATGGCTGTGTGTAGTAAAATAGGTTTTAATGGTCACAATGTACCTGTATGCCTGTTGAGGGGCTCTTGACATGTATGGCCACATCCATTGGGACAACACTTTAGCGCCCCCTTGCAGTCTTGATCAGCACTGCAGCTCTCCACACATGCTGCAGCAAAGCCCTGTGCGTCCTCCGGTGCAGGGCAGTCCCCCTGTTTGTTGGTGCTGGTGTAGCTGAGGTAGTCACAGGTGCTGTTACAGAGGGAGTGGCCTTGGACTGTGGGGAGCGACTGTTGAAAAATAAAACAGTGGATTTCATTTATTTATTTATTTAGAAATTGTAACATGACAATACAAAGTGTGCACTAGGCAGCAAGTATGCTGATAGTGTGCACACGATACTCATTTTACACCTGAGTCAAGTGAGGAAAGTCGTGTAAAGTGCCTTTCCCAAGGGCACAAGGTCGGTGGCATGTCAGGACTCAAACCCGGGACCTCTTGGTTCCGAGTCGAGTACTCTGTCGTTGCGCCACACGACCCCACTGCACCGATTTCATTTGCTCACATAACAGGTAAACCACCTCAAGGCATCACACATTTCTATTTGTATTTACATATCAGTTATATAATAAGTAAGCTGCGAAACACCAGACTGATAGGTTTGTTCCATGCACTCACACTGGAAAGGACCCCTACCCACCCTTATCAATAAATTTGCTGGGTTTCATAACATGCTCAAGGTGTGGCTCTCTTCAAGCATGAAAACTCTGTGTTACATACACGCGGTATATCTATCTATATTCATGTCTGTTGCCTTATGGGAGCCAGTGGGAAAATGTATAGGCAGAATCATTGAGAAATTCACACATGGTATACTATGGGATCTTTGATCTCTTGTTTAAAAAGGTTCAATCACGCTAAATGGAACGACTGTAAACAGTAACAGCCAACTTTTCCGGCTGGTGCATTCACTTTGGACATGGGCCAGGTGTTTTAGACAGCTTGCTTCATCTTAAGATTCTTATCTCTTTAATTGACAAGGAATTCGAACAATGTCTCTTATTAACTTTCCACTTGATGAAATTACTCATTCATTTATATCAGTCTCGCCTGAAGTTAAAAAGCAAGACCAATCAACTGCACACAACAACGGAAAAAAAAGTTTTGTTACTTTTTCATTTGTGACAACTGACTCTTGATACCGTCACAAATCATCAGCAACATTTTCAGACTAATAACGTCGCGCTCGTTTTACCCGTTAAGTTATGCACACCGACATTACAGTGCCATCCGAGCCTTCAACTGTACACAACAATGGAAAAAAGTTTTGTTTCTTTTCCATTTGTGACAACTGCATGACTCTTAATACCGTCACAAATCATCAGCAACATTTTCAGACTAATAACGTTGTGCTCATTTTACCCGTTAAGTTATGCACACCGACATTACAGTGCCATCCGAGCCTTCAACTGTACACAACAATGGAAAAAAGTTTTGTTTCTTTTCCATTTGTGACAACTGCATGACTCTTAATACCGTCACAAATCATCAGCAACATTTTCAGACTAATAACGTTGCGCTCGTTTTACCCGTTAAGTTATGCACACTGACATTACAGTGCCATCCGAGCCTTGCTACATTGCCGCTGACATTTTTACAGACAGTAGTCCCGCAGTTGAGAAATGTCAACAGTCTCAACACCAACCCCTGGAAGGTTCTAATTGGCACAATTTGGGGACAAAAGGAGGGCACTTTGTCCTAGACAAATGCCTCGGCCTGGAACATTTGAGCAGACAAATGGTGGTGTACCCTCCCTAATCAATGCACGGGAATCACAGGGTCCCCTCCTCCAGCAAAATGCCTCATCTACACAACACTCCCACCAACGGACCAATTTTCGGCTGCGATAGGCTGTCAGAAATCAGCTACATGTTTCTTGGCTTTATAAAGATCAAAATGAAACTGATTGTTGAATCCAATTACTTTTAAGACTTTTCCTGTGTCCCTTATCAAACCTCAAAATCACCAAAGATAAAGGACATATAATACAGATTAATGCTTTCCTTTCTCAGTATTTTTTGGCTGCTTTGTGTTGGGAGACCATGTTGGCAAAAATATAGTTTTCTTGGCTATCGTGAAACAATTCTATGAAATGCAAGTATCCTTCCTTGATCATGTACTCAATATACATGACTATTTATGACTAAGAATACCATATTGATATGAAATTATTTGTTTACTGTCTACACAGTTATCAAATGTGTTGTTTGTTTGCTTTTAATGACATTTCATTATGGACTTAATCCACATTATGGATCACCTGCTTTTGACATGTTTATAGATCTTAATGTATTTAGTCTGTCTCAGTCTGTGTATGTACAAAATGTATGCCGGTGTCATCTTTTATCTGCAAAAGGTCTGAGAATTCAAAATGACAAATCATCCCCGAAATGAAAAGTTTTTATGGCCGTCAACACAAGAAAACACCTTGTTTTCCCTTTGATCTCGCCACCCAGACCTTCCGCCTAACGACACCAGCGATGATGAATAGAGACAGGTAGTAACAACCCATCTTTATTTTTCACTTCATCACCCTTGCCAATCCACTACCTCATTACCGTTCTCTATCCAGGCCCACCCGGATCAATATGCTCATGTTTGTTGAAATATGGTGCCAGGATTAACAATCTCGGGGGAAATTTGCAAGAGAGGGAGCGCCCTGATGACATGGTACGGGAAAAATCCACACAGCACTCCATTTTTTGCTCATATCAAAATTACCCAACTGCGATGGAGGGATATATCCGACGTGGTGGTTAGGACGGAGGTAGAGTTGCCGGGAAGCGGTCGATTATAGCCTTTTTTGCGAAATGAGGGAGTGCCGGTAAAGTGAGCTCGACAACGCTCAGCGTGTTGCCTTCATAGCCAATATCTTTTATGGCCAAATCTGGCCGGCCGAGGGCCATATGCTCCGGCCAAGGCGACCAGTTCGAGAGGTCAGCGCAAGGAACGATTGGGAGAGGGCAGATTTTAATTCTGAAGGAAAGGCAGTATGATGCAAGGGTGAGTAAAAGTCAGCCAGGCACTTAGCTAATGAGGCAGAGAAGTGGTTTATTGGCAATCTGTCAAGCAGGTCGAAGGAGGATGGAGACAACCTGCCTGCTTGACACGCCGTTTTTCACAATTACGGACACTTTAGAGACGGATAACAGGCATTATCGGAGGACAGAAAATTACCCCGATAACTGCTGGAAGAGCATCTGGAAGATGGGCCATCTTGCTTGCCAATCAAACGTTCTCCAGGATGGAGTGTTTATTAGGATGTCAGATGCGCTGTCACTATTCTGCTCTACTCTACACATATATACGGGGTGCTTTGATGAGTCAACAGTGAGTAAGGAAAAAACTGGTCGTGTTCCAGCACTCAAATCCTGACAGCAGAGATAGCGGTTTTAATGACCAGCTTTTAGCACTTAAGAGCTCTTCACCCTCCTTCATTAGGATGGCTAATTTTGCCCAGGAAAACTCTCCAAACTTTGGGAAGCTTTAGTAAAAGTTTTGACACTTCTTGCATGCATTACTGAATGCCCGACTTGCTCTGACCAGCTTCACTGAGCATTATAAATTCAAGGGGATTCATTCCTCAGCTAACCGACATTACGGCTCCAGATGTCTTACTGAAGGAAAGGTATATAAGTGAGAACTTCATGCTACTTCAGTCATTTATCCTCTGTACACTTGAAGAAGCCACACAGGCAAAACCGGTCGTGTGACAGGCTGAATAAAAGTTCTAAACGGGAACTATGCGGCTCCAGATGTCTTACTGACACACAGGCGAAACCTGTTGTGTGACAGGCTGAATAAAAGTTCTAAACAGGAACTATGCGGCTCCAGAGAGTCTTACTGAGGGACGACTGTGTACGTGTGCAAGATGTCGGTTAGCTGAGGAATGAATCCCCTTGAATTTATACAGCTTCACTGAGCATATTTCACAAAGACTCCCAGAGGAAATGAGTTGGAAGGCAAAGAAAGGTGATGTCCAAGTGGAAAAATTGCATTTTCGTAAGTGGTGGCAGAACAAAAAATAAAGGGCTCCAACACACCAAAAACAATCCTAACATTCAAACGCCCATTGAGAATACTGCAAATTTTGAAATTTTCAATGTGTTTTTAAGTTCAAAATTTCTGCAGTAGCCCCTCCCCATTTAAATGTAAATCATATGATCTGTACTCCATTTTGTTACCAACTGAAAGCTGTTTTTACCGTGATGGCAAAACATTGCAAACTCGTAATTTTGACAGTGCCATAAAATTTAAGTTCTACAAACCTAAATGAATTTACAGTACCATAAGGGTATTTATGATTTTCTTGTCACGCAAGATGGAGGCATGTAAATGGAAGGAGGGAAACTTGTTGAAAGACGTTTGTATGGGGGTGCTGACAGTCACACCTTGAGGCTGAAAGCTGCTGAATAGAAGCTGTCAAGGCTGGTAAATGGTCGAACCACAGACGAGAGAGAACTGTCACGCTCGCCAGGCACTTCTTGACCTCACTCATTTGGAAAGGTCAAGCGGGCGGGGAGAGCCCAACCTGTTCTTAACAGCGCTGATAGAAGGAGGGTGGGAACTGTGCTTAAATACCATGTCACCGGCAACCTTGTCAAGATTTATATCCCAATTCGCCTACATTTCTGTCAGGGAAAATTGTACACATATATATTTATATACTTATATATCTATCAATGAGCCCAACCTGTTCTTAACAGCGTTGAGAGAAGGAGGGTGGGAACTGTGCTTAAATACCATGTCACCGGCAACCTTGTCAAGATTTATATATCAATTCGCCTACATTTCTGTCAGGGGAACAGGGAAAATTGTACACATATATATATTTATATACTTGTTATATCTATCACAGGGAATTTTTAACCAATCATCATGTAATTCAGGGCATTTTGGCCTGGCAGTATGATTTTCTCCAGTGTCACTGACGAAAGGTAGTGGATGCTACCTGAAACGTCTGACCGTTTCCAAAATCATATCCAGTTGCTTGAGTAACTACTTTTTGGCATATCTTATTACCTGGATGTCTAACATTCACCGACTTATTAAATAAAGTTATAATGAGAAAAAGAAAGATTGAATACTTCAATCTCACAAGAAAATCAACAACTGGAAGAACTAGAAAAGAAAGAAACAAAGAAAGAAAGAAACAAAGAAACAAAGAAAGAAAGGATTAGAATAAAATGTCTCTACGTCAATTCATTCCTATGGGCAACATGTGGCAAGTCTTTTCCTTCCTCCCATAACGTTCATGGACTAGCAATTACTAGTGACAAAGTGCTCCTGAGAGGGGAATCTACTGATACTTAAGCTCATCACACTCCGTAATGTGTGCTGCACTGGCTCTCCTCACAGCAAATACCTGTTATCTTGAGGCAGTAACTCACTGTTAGTACAATACCTTTGATGTTTGAAAGTTTGTGCTTGAAGGTGTTTCTAATTACACCCCATTAGCACCAGAGAATGAAACACTTTGAACTCACTGTTACCTAGTTAACCTTCAGTATGCTAAGGTAGGCATTTGGCACCAAATTTGTACTGGTTATGGGGTTAGGCAGCAGGGAGAAGGTTAAAATTCCTTCTTGCACTGTGCTATCCGGTTGTACAACAACAGACCAACACTTGATACACAGTAATTACTTGGAATATATGTAATGCTAGTATGCTCGCTTTACTTTTATGGATCGCATTAGGTTGTAATTGAGATGCTGTTTTTTTTATATTCTGCGTGTGACGTTACTTGTAATGTTAATTTTTTGTAATGTGTACATTGATTCATGAATTATGTAACGAGGACGTAATTCGGGCAATTTTTGCCCGCGAGCTCCTCTGGACTTTTAATAAACAATAAACAATAAACAATAATATCATATATTATATCATACCCGGGCGGCGAAACAGTGCTCCCGGCCGTGTTGTATTCTCCCGTACGACCGGGTGTATAAAACGGGCTTCCATAGAACGATTCGAACGCGTTTCGACCCAACCGTGTGCGCCGCTTTCGAAAATTCGAATACAGGATTCGGACGTTGGAATGGATGTTGCAGCAGTTTTTTTTGTTTAGGGACACCAAATTTTCGCTCATTTCGCCTTGAAAGACGTGTTTTCTAAGGTGGGTATGATATAAATAGCATACAACACGGTGTATTCCGCATCACCCTCGGTCTCGGCCCTCCCGCGAGTCGGATCGCGGCCAGGCCGATACCTCGGGCAATACGGAATACACCGTGTTGTATGCTCTATATACCACCAACAGCAGAGCTTTTAAAATGGGATGTTCCATTCCGAAAGATTGGATGGGGAAAGTAGGCAGTTCAAGGAAAAACAATTAATAGTTTAGATTTCTTCCACAATTTCTTCTGTTGGCTCAAATTTTTCCTGAATTTTAAAAATTCATCAACCTATGAATGGGAAAAGGTTGTGCACAGCTGTACTGGAAATTTAGAAATCATTCATTTCTTAAAAATGTTCCGGTCAAGAAAAATCTATAATGGTACCCAAAACGCGTAATTCCACTAAACAGACTGCCAAGTCTGGTTCACCTGTATCAAATAGAATTCACTTTAATTGACCCACATGTATATTTCAGCTAGACGAGGCCCAAGGGTTATCTTGTACATTACAAAATTTTGCAGATAGTTTAGCCATGAAGGCCATTCTACATGATTTATTTAGCTAGCAAATCAGCAGCAATACGTAATATATAAGTGTGTTAAGTTCCCATCCAAAGGGACCCAATCACAGGTTTAGCATGGAAGGACCTTCGACAAGACCTTCCGTGAAATGTGGCTTGTCATTAAATCTTACACACTCAGAGGGATTATAAAATCCTCCTCAATCAATTTTCTCCCTTCAGTCCACACCAATTTAATTTGTTGCTTCTCGGATTCGCCTCTTCATTTTTTTCTGATTTGCAAAAAAAAAAAAAAAAATCTGGTTCTGAATCAACTAAAAAATGCACACATTTTGGCTCCAACAGTTGAAGAAAGTCCTTTTCTTCCTAGTTGTTACATCAGCTGTTTCATCAGTGGTTTGAAAGTTCAAACTTCATTGTTTAAATTTTAACCCAGTCTTTTGTGTTGACTTCATGGCACCTATTCTAGCATTTGGGGATGCCCAGGCCTGTTGTTATTTTTCTTTTTTTCGCCCTGTCGCTTCATATTTTTTCTGAAAAAAATCAGAGAAGCAACAAATAAAATTGGTGTGGCCTTAATGCATTACAAATATGTTTTTTCCATGACCAGCTCTCCCTTCATACAGATGGCACAGAAGGAGCCTTAATAAAGCGGGAGAATTGAGTTTACATCTTCTGAATCTTCCTCATTTTCTGTTTGCTTGGTTAATGAATATGGCAAATGGCACTTGGAGTGTCCTTGTTAATAATGAGGGCCTGCATGGGGGGGTCCCGACAATGCTCTACACTTAATTTTGAGAGCCTGCTACATATTACGCTGAATTCAAAAAGCCTCCCCCATTACGCTTTACGATAAATTCCGGGTAGCTACAACGCATTACGTGAAATAAAATGGCGAATTACGCTCTACGCAAAATGCACCGATTACGCTCTACGTTGAATTAGAGCGGTCCGTCTACACTCTACGTAGAATTAAAACGGCCGATTACGCTCTACGAAAAAGGGCATGTGGGCCCCCAATAATATATTATCATTGGCATAGGAAACATTTTTCAGGATTTCAAAATCATCTAGGCCAAAAAAAACTAGGCTGCCAAGTGCGTGTACTTGTGGTTCCCATGTGCACACACCCAACAAGATGTACCACTGACAGTAAAAATCATAATATTCCTTTTACTGCCAAACCCTGCAATTTTAGACCTACTTTTGCAAATTACCTTCAGAATGCATGTAGTTTGACCTCTAAATGTGTACCAGGTCCGATTTCGAAGTCTTAAAACCATGCACCAAGGAGGTTTAAAAAGAAACCCCTTGCACGCACATGGTGCATTTACTGTGAAGTAAAAGGTCTGAATCTTCACCTCTCCTTTCTCATCTCTTTGTCCCTCCCTCTTTGACAACAAAACTGCTTTACCTTGACACTTTAGAACCCGCGGGCAGTCCATTTGGAGTCCATTTGTTTGAGAATGACCCTGGGACAAAGTGATTGACACGCGGACTCACCTCAACTTTAGGAAGGCATTTCATAAAATCTTCACCGTACATAAACCAAAGCTCTCTTGTATAATATGGTTATCCCACAGGCTTTGCTTGTAGATCAAATCTAACCATATTCTCAAAGATAGAACGCTACAGGAAAGGTCTAAGTCGTGGGACCTTTTCTCACCAACCTACTAGTATTTCTATCGATCTTTCTTTATTTCGTAACAACATGTGCCAGGATTGCCCCTTTATCCAAATTTAGGCCTTAGAGCTGAATAAAGGTGGCATGTAAAATTTCATTACAGGTACATGATATCAAAATAAATCCTACAAATGTAAAGATGATTAGCATCTAAGGTTATCAAAGATAATTCAGATAAGATTGAATATAAATAGAGATCAGACTCTGTATCTATGGAAATCTTTCATCTAATCATGCATCCTCTGATTTTAGTTGTGAAGGAGACTTACAGAATCAGCCTGCAGATACTGTGAATAACTCATTTTTTAGGGGACTTTTTTTGTGGTAGGGGGAAAAGGAGGCACTAGAGTTCAGGCACAAATTTACCGACAGAAGATCTGCAATATTCCAAGTGTGATGATTTTGCAGTGGAGAGGTCGCTGCAAATACTACGAACATAAAACCACTACTAGTATTTCAAGTTCTACAGTACTCTGAAATAGCTATATGGCGCCCAGTTATGGAGCTCTGTTAGCTCAGGTGTTCTGTCTAAATGCCGAGTTGCTTACAACAACTGCTTTAGAATTATATTATGAATTTTCCTCGGCAATGTAGTGCTAGCGAGATGTTTGTCTTACACTATACTGACACATTTGATACTAGGAGGAGGAGGATTTGTTACACTTTCTTAAAACGATTACTTTCCTCCCACAACGCAATCATCATTCGCTTTCTAAGATCTGACGCCTTTTACAGGAACTCTTTCTTCCTAAGGACTTACAATTTACTGTGCATTTAGGTTTGTTTTCTGTATTATTTGTATGTCTCTAGAGTTTTGTATTATTTTAATGATGTATTGTGTTTTATGTTTTTTTTACCTGAAATAAAGAATAAATGAAATTGCAGACTTACCTCACAAGACGTGATACAGGAAGACAGGATGTCTGAAGGTGAGAAGTGCTGGCAGGGATACAGGCACTGCAGAACAAGAACGGGCACGGTGGTTAGTGCTGTACACTCGACTTGTCAATACTGTACATTAACACTGCACTGGGAGGCAGTTTCGCTAATGATGCCGTGAATGAAAAGGAGCAAGGTGTCGATATTCTTCTGGGATCTCTGGATTGATATTAAGTACAGGTTCACCTGAAACCTGAAATGGTGCTATTAGTGTAACCTTCAAGCAGATGTAAGGTCTTGTTCAGTGTTTCCCAGACCATCAGATGAAAAAAAACTAAAAAGCCTAAAAAACATGAAAACATGCACAAAACACTGAGCATACAGCCTACATCTGCTTGGAGATTAGTATTTAGTACATTGTCCTGTTGCTGAAAGTTAACGTTTTCACATACTGACTTCATTTTGGAGCTTCTAAAATACCAATAAAAACCACAGTATATTGAAGCTCAAGGAGTCCCCTCTCCTCAAATTTGCATGTCTATGTAACATCTTTCCATTGCAGGCACATATAACCTTGAGCAAGGCCATGAAATTTATATGGGCTGCGAATCCTTTTATAGATGGTTGTCGCATGATGACCTCACAGTCCCAGAAGGACCAAAACATTGAAAAGAGCTCATATCTTCTTTCCCATCTTTGCAGATTTGAAATATTAATGGGATTTTTGACAGCCACTTTCCTCCTGAACATTCAGATGGCAGAACCGGTAAGGTTAAATGAGCCACAAGAATATCCAAGTGCTATCTTTAGCAAGAGATATGCATAATTGATCAGACATGGCGAGGACCATTATACGTCAAATTCCATCACGCTAAAAGGATAAATTCCCATCAGATCATCATTAAAGACAATTTGCTATCCAATTAACTATAACCCTTCACATACCGCAGCTAATGAGCAATTAACAGTCTACAAGCACAACAATATATAAGGAATGATCATTCACTATATGGAAAAATCGCCTGGAAAGCATACGTGTTTTTCTACCTGTTTTTAAACTGTCTAGTGAAGTGTGGTGTACTTGGCGTGTTTACCTGTCCTTCACCCTAATACAGGAGGACTGACAAAGGCGACTTGTTAGCTACCACTGACTACAAGGGAGGCATTGTTCGAACTGGAAACAATTGTTTGCTGAGTCAACTCGTTTTCCCACCTTCTTTCTTATAGCACGTCGGCAGAACGTACTGCGCCTACGCAAAACCCTGATTTTTCACGTTTTTCGTTGGATGTTTGGTCAACGTTGCATCAAAATTTTGCCTGTTGCAGACGATATCTTTTCCTATACATCATTTGAAAACTACAGACTGGCTACCAACCTTATATGCTCTAATACAACCTTATATGAGACGTTCTGCCAAAGTGCTATGCACAATACATTACGGGTTTCGCGCAGGTGCAGTACGTTCTGCCGACGTGCTCTTTCTTATACTTCTGACAGGTGTGTAACCACTGCCTGATAAGAAGAGCAAGATCCATGTTTGAAGCCATGAGTTCTTTTTCTAGTGTCAAAAGATTGTACTGGTTAGGATATTTGAGTCTAGTCTGACTACAATTGCCCTTCTAGAATGCTGATATAGCCCCTGACAGTAAGAGATTGTGTAACACAGGCTAGGTGTTCATCTAACCTAACCTGTCTCTTCAGGAACATTCAAGCATTGCTAACATGGTTCACCCATTTGTGCTGACTGTACAGCCTGAAAATAGAAACTGGACTGGGGGTATAATGCACACCTTAGTAACCTGACACACCAAAGGCTTGTTTTTCACCTGGATGGCCACTTGCTTGGGGCCAAACCATTATAGGTCTGAATGGGGGTGACTGATTTATGGAAAAACAACAAACATAGGGACTAGAGAACAAAACTGTAACTTAAAATTCCCCCTCCCTGACCTACATTCAAAGTCATTTGGAAAATTTACCCAAAACATCCTCCCATCCCTATCTTAATTCTTTTTACTTGGAGGTTGTTGTTTTTTTGCCTTTTTGTTTTCTGGACACAAGCCCTCATTGATAATCACATTCTGTATCCAATGTCTATAAACAACATAACTATGGTTTTATAATTCTTCATTGACAAAACAGACTGAGGCAAACAAAGTGAGAAAATGGTACCACCAAGACAGTGTTTGGGAAGCTGCATGAAACACTATCAGGGGTTTTTCTAAACCAGGGAATAAGGGAACTGCTCCCTCATGTAACCAGCCAGCACCCTCATGTCAATTTTCAGATTGAACCCGCAACCCTAAGTACTAGTACACAACATTAAGTCTTTCTCAAAATGATCTTCTTCCAGTGAAAATATAAACACAAAACATCATGATAACAATTCATTCTAGCATTACAAACTGTGTTACTCTTGTAAACATTTGCATCGCTCCCTTGCCAACCTTAGTGATCTGCTCCCTCATGCAATTTTTTTCTAGAAAAACCCTTGACTATGATCTGTTTTCTTCCCTGTACTGAAAAGCCAGTAGGGTTGAGAGAAACTGTTTTTCAGTGCCATGAAGCAAGAAGCTGCTGACACAAGTCTTGTTTTGCTTTCTTTGTCACCAGCCTTTGTGGAAAGAAAAGCTAGACTGTAAGCGGCTTGGTTGTTTTTATAGGCTGCGTTACCACATGCAGACAAAGTGTAATTGGAAAACAAGCTGTCAAAAAAGACCAGCTTGTCTGGGTGCCTGCAAAAATGTTCAAATCTTTATAGGCAATGCTTGCATGTTTATTTTGAAGATTTATTCTTAAGAAAGTTGTAAAGATGCCAATGCTTAAGTTAAGAACCCTCAACATCACAAAATCTAATCTGTATTGAATGTTGTAGTGTTTGGGAGGACAACTTTGTAAAGGTGTCTATGCACCTGTTTTGTCCTCCCTTCCACTTGTATGTTAACAATGTACTTGTGGTAAACTCAAATAAATAAATAAATAAGTTCCATTCATAAGTATTAACTATAATAATACAGTTGTCCTCTTCATAGACCAACAATGTCTTAAAAACATATCATAAAACTATCATAAAACTCTTCTGGTGGAGCCATTGATGCGATGAGTGTTCTCTAATGTAGTCGTGCCGTATTTTGAAAAGCCTCTGCCTAAGTCCCAAAGGATTTGCTACTCAAAATCCCATCATCCCCTCCTACGAGTGGTAAATCCATCTCATATAAAGCACTCGACTTGTCTTGCCATCTTCCCTATCCACAATATAAACCTGTCCTCCGGCTACAATACACACTGGTTTGACATCCTGTCAGCGTTGATAGCAGCGCGATAACGGTATCCAATACTTCTTTTGCCTGGGGTGAAGAACGGTTGCCACACTCTGATACCCTGCCAAAATTTACCACAATCATGTCTTCACATACAAAAGCCTTCCAAGAAAGACTTGCTATCACGTGAAGAACTTTGGCCCTCAGTTTAAGATTCCATGTTGATTACAATGTTCGAATTACAATATCTATTCCATCAGAGCCTCAAGGTATCTTTATGACATTGTGTATCTATGAAATAATGAATGAATGAAAGACCTTTATTGCACGTTTATGCTCTTACGAGCTAAGTACAGGTCATGAATAAAGCAGAAGTAAAACTTATAGCAGTATCTTACCAAAACTATACGTACTAAATTTAGCTACTATGTAAAGAATCAACTTCTTATAACGGTAACCAATACTTCTTTTGCCTGGGTTGAAGTACGGTTGCCGCACTCTGATACCCTGCCAAGATTTATCAAAATTTACCACATATCTTCACATACAAAAGCCTTCCAAGAAAGACTTGCTATCACGTGAAGAACTTTGGCCCTCAGTTTAAGATTTCATGTCGATTACAATGTTCGTAGTTAGAATCTATCTAGTATGCCATCAGAGCCTCAAGGTATCTTTATGTGTATCTATGAAATAATGCGTCAAACGCATAGCAACAGTTGTGATTTGAAAGTCTTAGGGTATAAGGTGTGGTACAGACTACTAAAAGTAGACAAAGCTGTGTTAGTAGCAAATGTCAGTTGAATCTTAGCTACTGGAAAAAAGCTACAAACGCTATAAGAAATATAGTAAGAATTGTATGACATGATTCTGCTAGCTCTAACAATACAAAAAATATGTATATTCCATAGAAATAGACATTTTCGAGCTCTCTAAGTCATGGTCTTGTCAAATCAACTAAGGAGGAAATCAAGCAATATCAAAACTTTTAGCTGCTCATTGAAGCTGCATTGAAAATTGAAATAATCCTCATGTCATGCCCTTTGAATCATACTATAATACAGCTGTGTCCTTTTACAAAACTCTCACATGTGAAACTAAAGATATCCAAGTACCCACCAGTCATTGAGGCCTGGCCCATCAATTATCAACACTGACTTAACTGTGTCATGTTCAGGGGTGTAAAACCTCATTCAACTTGTTTATCAAACACTTCAACAACACGAACCCCAGGCTGTTCAAATATCCCTTTTTTTTCTTTCCTCTGCCTGCTAATTTTTGAAGTGGCCAATTGGCAGTCCCCCAATTTGCGGTAGGTTTCGAGGATGCTTAAAAACAAATTGTGCAGTACAAGCATGGTACAAGTGAAGGCTGTGGCTATTCAGGATACACCAGCAAATTAAGCACTAAAGCATGCATACAGTAAAGTCACCTGTCACAAACACAGTCTTGTATCTACCAACTTTAATATACATGTACATGGAGTGCTTGGTGGTAAAAACAAAAATGTTACAACAAAATATCAGTAATAAATATTTCTGTTTATGATCATCAACATGTTAACTGATTTTGTATTGACATTTCCCAAGCAAAACTTGGCATACAGGAAAGTCACCTGTCACAAATACACTTTAACTATGTAACTTTAATATACATGGAGGAAAAAACAAAATGTTTCAACAACATATCAGTAATAAATATTTCTTTATCAATACATTTACTGGTTTTGTATTGATATTTCCCGAGCAAAACTTTGCTTTGATATCATTAGAAAAGATCAATAATTCACAATGTGTACATGTAGCTAGAATATACCAAAGTGGGACACTACACCAAAGAAAGTTCTTTGGACGCTCATTTCCAGCTTTGCCATTGGCCATCCTCTTGTTCCAACCACCTGCTTGCTCAAAGCGGCATGTATGATTTAAACCTGGAATCTTTCCACTTTGTCACCCTTCTTTTGGAATGAGGATATGATAATTTGATAAATGTCTGTCTCTCTCCGTCAAGGTCACACCGTGATTCTATACCACACTACAGTGCGCGCAATCATTCAATTTTCCTCCTCTGATTTGGCCAACTGCCCAGAGAAAATGGACGCCCACTCAATATCACATCAATCTTTCTCCAAACATATCCAACCTTATTGTTATCAGCCTTCAGATGCAAGTTATAGGACCAAGGGAGCCATCGGAAAAGTCATACATACACATTCAGAACTTGGCAGACGGAACAGACTTTTACAGCAGGTGTAACAGGATACGGTATCTTATCTGTCGAACGAAATAGATTGTTCCTCTTCACTACTTAACCGTGGTGGCAGTTGGTCTACTTCCATAAGTAACTGCCATATTTCTTGCGTGTGGAAATAAACAATTACCGACGACTGATGCACCACTGCATAAAGATGTCAGCAAAATTGTGCAGCGACCATGCCATCGTTTAAAGATGTTGTAAATTTTTGTAGCCTTCTAAGTGCTAAAATTAGTAAAAGATCTTGAATTATCACTACAAACTGTACCAATTTCTATTTGAAAGATAATTTAGCTATGAACATTGAAATCAAAGTTTTAACTGTTAACATTGAAAATGTTGGAAAGTTGAGTCCAAAAAGGCCAAGCATCCAACAAAGAATGAAAGAAAAGAGACAGAACAGACCATCTTATCTCCCTACTTGCAAAACCAGCCTGTGGCTAGAAAGCCATATAGCCCAATAACCCAACAGCTGCTCTAATCCCTGGGAATTAGCACCCCACTACAAACTACCCCAGTAATTGGGTACATCATTACTTTATGGACTCTCCTTAGATCAAGTTAGTTTATTAGCTGCCAACTCAACTGTTCCCTCCAAATTGTCTTAGACTTAGCTTACTTTAAAGAAGGCGAAAGCACCAAGCATGGCTATTAAGGTGGATCGAATTCAAAAGATATATGGTATTTGAATTAGATATACGGTATTTGAATTATGCTTAACCTTCTATATTGATTGCCCATTCTGTGTATTTCTATACTTGTCATTGACTATGTGATTTTGATGTTGTATAATATGTGTTTGTGTATGGGGGAGGGCAACTTGTAAAGGTGCGTATGCACCTGTTTTGCCCTCCCTTTCACTTTGTGAAAAATCAAAATAAACAAATAAACAAAAACAAGATAGGGACAAAAGAAGCTCCAGAATTTTCTTTGGTCCTTGTGGTGTAAGAAAGAACATTGTGCACACCAGCAGACGTTCATCTAAGAACCAGCACTGGTGCCCAGCAGCAGAACTAATCTGTTTCCCCCAGGTCAATACCCAATACATTACAGCTGATGTACTGTGCCTTGTTCAGGGTATTTAACTGGACTCATTACTTGTCCCGCCCTTAAATTGCGCGAAGAAAAGCTGTCTTCGGAGATGCACTTAACTACCGATCTAACGTCTTCGCTGGGGGCCTATCTCATTTCCACAGACCACATTACGGGCGTATTACAAGGGAGGTGAGGGTACTTTAACGAAGCACTTCGTTGCCCAACATTGGCGATATTAGAGGGAACGACTCTACAGAGATCAGAAGCGCACCGAGGCTAACAGGCGTACCTCACCCCAGCCAAGTGAATAGATCACGGAATTTCAGAGTCAGCGAAAAAATCTCTGCTGGGACACTCTTAAGAGAACTAAAATCTTAACGAGTACCAAGACCAATTTCCACACCTCATTAAATTCATGTTTTTCCTTTATGACCCACAAGAATATCAATACTGGCATTAAGAAACTAATGGAGAATTTGAAACTTTCCTTGCAGTAAAATATGGTGTCAGAATAAAGGATACACTCCATTTATTTCATCTCTTCTGCATCTTTTCTTAAAAAATCTTTTCAGGACAAAGTAATACAAGCAAAATACCAAATATTACAAGATATTGTGTGCCTTCTTATACTAGGTGTGTTTGTTACCTCTCACAAATATGTGAACTAACCAGCCTATCTTGGATCTGTGTACCTTTAAGTTTCCACTTAACCCACTCCATGCTGATTATTCATGATGTACCAAATCTAAATTCCTAACAGCATAACTCAGCAGCAAGAAGGTTAATTTTGGGGGGCTATACCTGAGAGGATAAAAGTTGGATTTCTGACTCTCTCCTTCATATAAACAAGGATACCTTGGAACTCATTTCAACCCAAAAACCCCTGCCACGCTTTCATTCACCCGACTGAGGAACCGCACTACGAACTGAGACGCAGATCGAAGTACAAACTCCCAATCAGCCAAACTGAAAGACACAAAAACTCCTTTGTTGCGAGGGCCATGAAATCTAGGCTAAGGCCCATATTCCTTGTCTTCCACATTACCTTTATGCATACTATGTACTTCTTTTATCACTGTGTGTCCATTATGTCGTCCATGTACTTTTATTATATTTACCATATTTTAATTAATCGATTTGTAATATTTTTTTAACTGATGAAATGCTGCTTATTGACAGTACTGTTTTTTAATTGACAAAATTGTATAATCAACGCAATTCAGTCTAAGGACTGCCAAGTTGATGAATAAAGTTTGATTTGATTTGATTTGATTCGAAACCAACATCTTCAGGTCTTGTTCCCAGGAAGTAATTTGACAATCTCTCCGGCAGATGCGCCGGTTGGACAGTGATCTATGGACATCCTCAGTGGCAGGACATGTAGGGCCAATTTGTCCACTCACCAAGGGGAGATTTATTGATCTGGCTATTACCTGTGACACTTCACAGTTGAATCTGGTGGAAAATCTTATTCGCTTGAGAAAAGAACCTGATCGGATGAAAGCACCTTATCCCTTCTGGCACCGTGGTGTCTAGACAAGAGGAAGATGACATTTCTAATACAAGAAGTCTCTCCCTTTCTCCTGCTCTGTCTATCACTGGAGAATGCCATACATAGTATTCTTTCATCAGAAAAATTATTTTATATTCACTTTTATACTATCTGCTAATTACTGACATTTTCTGGTTGCATATTGTTTCAGTTGAGGTGGCATTTGGTCTGTTCTTTGGGGTTTGAAAAGAATGGAAGCGAGATCAATGAAAAGCCTATTTTACAAACCACAGCCATTATAATGAATGAATGAAGACCTTTATTGTACACACATACCCACTGGGTTTAGTACAGGTCACAACAAAAGAATAAAATACAGATAACGTTACATATATACATTGCTAAGTACATGTAACTACAACTAAGTACATTCGGTTTCTTCTCGTTTCTTAGTAATGGTAAAAAGGTAAGAACAGATATGTTTCATAATTGAAGGTTTGTCTAAGCTCATTAGAAATATAGATTTGTCAGTACTGCTTAGGTGTATGAAGTAGGGGAACATGGGTTGAATCAAACTATAAAGTTCAGCTCTCTCTCTTTGTTGTATAGTTTACATTCTAATGCTTGAGAGGCACTTATCCCATGTGTTGAATATGACTCTAGGTATCAGCAGCCTACAGCACATGAAACAGATTGGTGGGATACTCATGAAAGATTTCCACTGCATCTTATTCATAACTTCTCCAAAACTTTGTCTTCCGAGTCGCTACATTTTCTTCTCAAATGTATAACACAGGCCAACACAAGGGAATAAATCTGTGCACTTCCATACCTTAGCATCTCCTCCGAGAAACTTTTTCCATCAGAAATCAGCCTAGTGTGTTAATCTGGGTCGAGAATATTCATTTCACTTACAAGGAGCGAGGATTACTGGCCCATCACTTTTCCTTATGCTGTAATAATAAGGAAACCCCGGTCCAGCTGGCCCGCCACCCCGCCAAAAAACCAATACCAGTCAACGCACTCTCCTTAGCCTCTCTGACTGTCCTCTAAATATTTCAGCAAGGGTTTAACTGCAATGACAGAGGATTCAACCAGCCAGGTAACAAGGAACGAGGGTGGGCAGTAAGGAGGTTTTAAACACCAGCGTAGTGCTGTGTACCGGTTTGCTGGACTCAGTTCCGGACTTGTAAAAATGTTTAGGTTCAAGTCTAAAAAAAAATGAATGGCGGGAACTAGTTCCGGACTTGGTTGGAAAAAAAAAACATGTCTCATACCCCTTTTCATTCCGAGCCACATAAAACCTTCCATAGATCGCAAAATCTGTGCTGCAAAATGAAGAAAACATTGCCATCTGGCATTGTCAAGTGTCGGCCTTCATGTTATGTGGCCACAGTTTCGTCCAGCAGACAACATTGCAAGGTTGCCAACATGCAATTTTGTATATAACGTGGCTTTAGGTCCGGACTTACAAGTCCGGACCTGAACCTAAACGTGGGTTTAGGTACACAGCACTACACCAGCGTCTGTGTATGGTTTCCCGTCCCAGGTGTTACACTAACAGATGGAACAGGACTGCCAGGCTACAGCAGGTGACAAAGCGACCCAGCTGGTCAGCCAGGCGGAGTAGAAATAATGAACTAATCAGCTAATGCCGGGCCGAACCATTTCCAAGTGTGATGGAAAGTTATGGGGAACGCGGGGGACGCCGGGACTTCAACGGGACTAATTAGCGGAAGCACTTACGAGAAAAAAAGCAATTTAGCTTCTGGCAAGAGGAAAGATTAACACAAAGGAGATAATTTACAACAAGTTGTGTTAAGAATGCAGCGTCGACATAAGGCGACGAATCAATCTCGCACAAAATATTCACCCAGGCTCAGTCAAGTATTGATAGACAGGAGAGCGGTTCCAAGATTGAAGCTAACAACTGCGATCTATCTTAAGAAGTCAAAAAAATTGCTACACATCTCTATCTATATTCATCTTAATTTCTTGCACTTATGGAATAAACATAGTTAGGAGACTCTGAAGGAAAATTTATTGGTAGAGTATACTTTGAATATTATTGATGTTACACAGTTGAATTCGCCTAATGAAATCATTCAAGAGGTTGCTAAATTATGAGGCAAAGTCACATCTGTAATCTCAAGAGATAAGCAGTAGTCAGAAGGAAGAGGATACAATACAAGTTATGATCTTGAAGACACTTCCTGTTCCGAAAAGCTATCATTAATTTTGGTAGCTGCAGGCTAAAAGTTCGGTGAACTAACAAATCAGTAGATCTTGTACATGTATATCATGCACAGGATTTCCAAGATTTGAATATCAAAATGTAAAATCTTGAAGGATTTCAAAGATTACCATTCAAGGTTTCAAAAGAAGAGGGCCACCTTTGCTATACAATCTTACCAAGCCGATAGAGATACACATTAGATTACGTCAAGTAGCGTATCTTCAATTGCTACTGATAATCCAGACGTCAATATCAAAATGTAAAATCTTGAAAGATATCGAAGATCACTGTTCAAGGTTTGTAGGAATTGCTACACAGTCTCAGAGAATAAGTCCACATTAGACAGTCAAGCGGCATATCAAGGAAATTTTACCACTGTTTTCTCGCTGTGAAGAAGACTTTATTTAGAACTTACTGCTCCCAACTGTTTGGCGTCCAGCTATGGAACCATGTTAATTCAAGTGTGCTTGCCAAATGTTGGGTGGCATATAAAAATTGCTTTCGGATACTTCTTAAGTTTTCAAGATGGTGCGGTGCAAGTACTATGTTTGTTCTCCAAACTACTGACACTTTTGATGCCAGACGCAGAAAGTTATGCTACTCCTATATTAATAGGCTATACAACACCAACAATAGCATAATACAATGTCTGCTGAGGTCTGATTGTCAATACAGAAACTCTTTTAAAAAATGTATATAAGATGCTGTATGTATAGTTTGTGTTTCTATGTTTGTACCGTTGTTTTCTAAGGGTGAAATAGTATTACCTGAAATAAAGACATTCTTTATATATCCAATAGCAGTTGATAATCCACAGGCTAGATATTGTTGGTATGACGCACCTCCCTGAGCAGATTTAATGTCAACATATCTGTCAATGAAAAAAAGAAGATACACACAAAAAACAACCAAATTATACCGAGATGAAGCTCCCTGTACGAATTAGACAGTCAAGCGGCATATCTCCAATTGCAGCTGATGATCCACAAGCTCTATAATTGTTGGTATGACAAACCTCCTATAGCAGATTTAATGTCAACATATCTGTCAATGAAAAAAAGAAGAAGATACACCAAAAACAACCAAATTATACCGAGATGAAGCTCGCTGTAATCCCTGTACAATTCTAAACCTGGCGGGGAGTTCAAATCATTGGCCCCAGGAGTTTTGTTAACACGAAGCCTCCTCAAACAAAAAACCCAATTACCTGGCTACGATAATCCTCCTCAATTTATCTACGATTCTTCACTGGGAAGTTGTATCTGTGCTGTCAGTTTTATCAGTGGGAAATGAGAGAGAGATTGGAGCTCATTACCAAGCAGCAAGGGTGGCCATGAATCAGGTTGTCAGCAAGATATGGATCAAAATTGGGCCATATTTCTTCTGCACTGGCTTCTTGGGAATAGAAATTCATGAAGTTTTATCTTGGTTAGGATTAATCAGTGACTGCGATACTGCAGCGAGAGAAAAAGTTGCCTACAGGAGAAAAGTTACTAGAGTGGAGAGAAAAATACATAACATTAAATGTTATCACAGGTGACTCACTGCTACAATCTGAGCTATGGGAAAAGTTACTAACAATCGATCAATAATCGATCTTAAGTTTCCAAGATGGTGCAGTTCAAGTACTATGTTTGTTCTCCAAACTACTGACACTTTTGATGCCAGATGCAGAAAGTTATGCTACTCCTTTATTAATAGGCTAAACAACACCAACAATAGCATAATACAATGTCTGCTGAGGTCAGAGTGTCAGTACAGAAACTCTTTTTTTTTTAAATGTATATAAGATGCTGTATGTATAGTTTGTGTTTCTATGTTTGTACCGTTGTTTTCTATGGGTGAAATACCTGAAATAAAGACATTCATTCATTCAATAACTTATCAACCAATAACAGAATAATGAGGCTTCCAGCAGACAGAATTGTCCAAACAACAAGATGAAGACAGAAATGTCTATTAACGAAAAACGCACTAGCCCCTCATCAACATGTGATATACAAGTTACCTGGCATGCCCAGGGGACCCATTGACAAGCAAAGAAAGGTTTCCTTGGAGAAATTCCGACATGGTCACTGGTCTTAGTCAGCACATTGCACAATTCATTACCCCCCCTCTAGTAGGTCATTTTTCACATTAGCTTCCTGACATAAAAAGACACAAAAATCCTGACCTTAAGAACTTAATTTTCTTCATTAGCGACAACGACAGCTGTGTGATTTAATTGAGTGATAAAGAAGGCAAAGCCTTTTTCGTTATTTTGACCTTTCTAGCTTTTTAGGTGTGACTCCACCGCCGTTACAGTCAACCCTCAGTTCATCTACTGCGGATAAATTGGAGTTATTGATCTCCTTGCATCAAAAAAAGAGTAATCAAGATTTATGCAGGGGCATTATGTTTATTTTCAATCTATTGATCTACCACGGTATGCATTTTATTTCCCATCTGTAAGTGTAAGAAAGGCTTTTTTTCGAATATCAACCCAATTAGCGCGCGTTTTCAACACCTGATATCGTAAATATAGACCTCGTATTAAAGATCATAATTACCTTTTTTTATAGCTATTGGTAAAGTTGTCAAAGGCGCCATAACTATGCACGGTGAAGTCCTATACACAGTAAAAGCTATATCACCAAGTTAGATAATACCACGTCTGCTGTAGAATGCTCAAACACCCGTAAACAACTGTTACTAACAGTGCTTTGGTGTCTTTACATGATGTGAGTACTAACGTAAAATGTACTGTATAGAACACAGCAGCAGGTATAAATGCAGAAGGAATATGTTCAAGTAGTCATGTGGAAAGACTGGGTGTTAGGCAATTTTCCAAACTATCTTCCCTCCCAAGAGATGAGGCAATTTTTCAGCCCAATTATAGCAGAGAAATCTTGACAAATTGGGCCAGTAAAAACCATCTCCATTGTAAACAGTTGGATCTGTGCGCATAAGTTTGATTGATACGGCATTATCTACAAGTAGTTAGCGGCACTTTTGCTGTAAAAATTTCCTCTCAAATGATACAGCTTTAGGGAGGTAAAGCTGTGAAGCATGGATAACAAGAACAGTTTGTTCCTCCACGAAAGGATGCTGCATGATGGTTGTTTATCAAAAAAAGGGTCCCAGCAAGCAACAGCAGGCAATACTGTAATGAACGGTTTGTGGCAACAGAATGAGTAAGAGCAGTGAATAATTCTTGGTTCTTAAGGCAACAGGCTCATCTTAGGAGAGCTGGTTTTTTTTAATTCACATTATACAGTATTTAATGAGTATTGGGCAGGAAGCACAGTTGCTTATATGACGCCTTCTACTCAAAAACACAAATATAGAAACAAGAGTAAAACATAATGACAAAATACATGTACATAATTTCAAAGTGGGTTAAGGAGAATGAGTACAAACAAGACAAGTTGGTGATCTATCAATTACGAGAATTGGTAGAGCTGTTGCCTACATCTGTCAAAAGGCACACAGACCTGTGCTTTCTGAGCACCCTTTGTCATCCACTACAGTTCAACAACAGCTTGTTTGAAATCACACACACTGTAGAATAGTACCTATACTATTAGGTGCACTGCAATATTCCATTACAATGCAACAGGGACTCAAAAGATCTTAAATGTAAAGGGAAATCTTTCCTTTCAGGTATTTCTACATTGTACTCCATCGTCAATTCCCTTCTCTTCCCTTTTTATTGTTTGCACATTCTAACAACCTCACATCTGATAATTGGCAACATTTACTTTCTGTTAGCATTTAAATCATCATATCTTCGCAATTGCCTACGTTATTGTCATAGTAATAGGCTCCAGAATGTTTGCTGTAGCTATTATTCTAAATTTTGTAAATTGTTCTTATTTGACTTCATTGCCTTGTGCACCAATCTCTGTCAAGTTTGTTTGATATCTCAGACGAGGTCGGAAATGAGACAGGAACGCATTTTGAGAAAATAGAGGATTAAGGATAATTTGCTCGCATGCAACTTTCCAACAATACTGATTGTTTTGTCCTTGGTCTTTGTACAACTACAAGAGGTAAGCACGTCGGCAGGACGTACTGCGCCTGCGCACAACCCTGATTTTTCACGTTTTTCGTTGGATGTCGAACAGGCTGTCAACCTTATATGCTCTAATACAACCTTATATGAGACGTTCTTCCAAAGTGCTATGCACAACACATTACGGGTTTCGCGCAGGTGCAGTACGTTCTGCTGGCGTGCTCAAGAGGTATGGCTTTGGCCTTGGCTGTAGAGCTTCTTAACACTCTTAAACACAAAATAATAATAATAAATATCTTATACTGGAAAAAAAACTCAACTTCCAACATCCTTTTAAGTTGATGTGTAGTGTTTTTTACTTGAGATGTTGTACCCGCATATTTTACCACCACAAGTTGTACATACAAAGGATTCTAGAAGCTTCTCAACACTCTTAAACACAAATAAATATCTAAGATACTGGAAAAAAACCTCATGATCAACGATCCAACATCCTTTTATAAGTTGACGTGTAGTGTTTTTTACTTTGGTTGTTCTACCCGCATATTTTACCACTACAAGTTGTACCTACAAAGGAAGACTTCTTATTTGACAAGTACTAGACATTTTCCCACAGCCCTTGAGTTTAAGTAGCCTTCAAGGAGATGAGAGACTTAAGCCTGTTTTTCGCTCATGTGGCACGTCGTTCAAGACTCACCTGCATTACCAGTGTACGAAATACTTTTTTGAGCCAAGCTAGGTTGCCCATCAAAATTCCAGGTTGCCCCAAATTTAAACTCTTCTACATTATGATTAACTTTGTTAGAATGCAATGTGCATTTATACATTTCTGACATAGAGTTGTTCCCCCTTACCTGAAGTGATGAGCTCTTCCATGGGAACTTCTCAATAAACAGTTATAACGTTCCCAATGGAAGAAAGGGGCATCCTTACCACAAAATTTAGTTGCACTGAGCTACCTGGGTGTAAAAATAGGTTGCACCATCAAGCAAAATATGGTTGCACGGTGCAACTGGGCAACCTAAGTATTTCACACGCTGCTTACTATGTGTCTTTACTCCATTCTGTTTGTTTTTTTCTTTTATGCTAGATATTACAGGTAAATGGACTAAATGTACATACATAAGGTCTGCACATGAATGTTCATTAAAGTAACTACAGCAATTAATTACCACACTGTTGCTTTAAACAATTAAAACCTGATGTCAAGCCACCTACAGATGGCAATTTTTGTTGTCATTATCATTTGAGGCACAAGGTCAATTTTTGGCCACTGGCAATTAGTAAGCAAGCACACTCATAATTACTTAGACACTCCCATGTAAGTCATTACCATGCGGTAATAGAAGAAAATGGGGCACTAACAGATAATCTTCCAAAGAAAACTATCATACGAGAGCCTCCTATTATCTGGAAAAAAATCAGTGTCAAGGATCTGGTATTTGAATTACATCTTCCGGTGTATGAATCACAACTCTTCTGACTTCCGCTGTATCAAGTCAGCCATGACGAAAACACAATGTTGTGTGAAGAAAGTCAACACCACCAGATGGCAAAGTCTCCTTCCGTGAGATTTTTTTCCTTCAGAAGTAGTTTACTTTGCCAGCCCGTTTCAACTACAAGGCTTTCGAGCTCACATAACCATGACACAATATCTTTTCCAGCCAAATGGAGCAAAGGAAGCGGTGGATTGGGTGTTTGTAAAATAGTATACCCAAGAGTTCCATCCTATTTCACATGGTGCGTTCTTCTTTATCATGGTCCTACACTTCAAAGCATGCACACTTATGGGGTATGAAATGGTAAAACAATACAGCATTCTGTACAAGTTTCTGCCCTTTGTCAAGTGTTCCTTAAACTAAAGCAAAGAGCTTTAAAATGAAAATTTTAAAGCTCCTTGCTTAAAGGCATGGCAGTCTGGAGGAATTGTGTGCAGTGTACGAAATACTTTTTTGAGCCAGGTTGCCCAGTGGCAACCTAGGATGAAAGCTAGGTTCCCCATCAAAACTCCAGGTTGCCCCGAATTTAAACTCTTCTACATTGTGATTAACTTTGTTAGAATGCAATGTGCATTTATACATTTCTGACACAGTTGTTTCCCCTTACCTGAAGTGATGAGCTCTTCCATGGGAACTTCTCAATAAACAGTTCCCAATGGAAGAAAGGGGCATCCTTACCACAAAATTTAGGTAGTGCACTGGGCTACCTGTGTGTAAAAATAGGTTGCACCAAGCAAAATATGGTTGCACGGTGCAACTGGGCAACCTAGTATTTCGCACGCTGTGACTGTGTAAAATTTGATGTCAGTGTAGCTTTATAGGTCAATAATTGTGGACACCTCCTTTAATTTTTGTCCCTTTGCTGTCAAGTTTCCTCCTTCATTACAAGACTGGAGGTTGTTTTTTTTCATTTCTGTTTTCATATACGTACCCCCTAATTATAACCGACCATCTTTTTCTGGCCTATACATTAACAGGTGGAAATGCTCTGGACAAGTTACGCTGACTCATAGGTAGTGCTGTATACCGGTTCGCTGGACTCAGTTCCGGACTTGTAAAAACATTTAGGTTCAAGTCCAAAAAAACCTAAATGGCGGGAACTAGTTCCGGACTTGGTTGGAAAAAAAACCATGTCACATACCCCTTTTCGTTCTGAACCACATAAAACCTTCCATCTGCAAAATCTGTGCTGCAAAATGAAGAAAACATTGCCATCGGGCATTGTCAAGTGTCAGCCTCCATGTTATGTGGCCACAGCTTTGCCCAGACAACATTGCAAGGTTGCCAACATGCAATTTGGTATATACCGTGGGTTTACGTCCGGACTTACAAGTCCGGAACTGAACCTAAACCTCTGGACTTGAATTCGGACCTGAACCTAAACGTGGGTTTAGGTACACAGCACTACTCATAGGCATTCTAGATAGAGCTGTTATTTTGCTAAATTTCTTGTGACTTGGTGTGTATTATCTATTTATATATACAGGACCCCCACTGAAAAATGCATGGCAGAACTAATTGGCAACATGCTAGATACAGCAAGGTTCGCTGCATGGGGGGGAAGGGAATTCAAATACTGGAAATGTAACACAGTTATTAACAAGCACTTTCTATGTCTATCAAGTTCAGCACAGTGTGTAAGTTTGTAGCTGAAGCAATGCAGGTTTAAGTAAAATGAATGAACATGTTTGTTACAAGTTGAACAAGAGGGGTTTTCTCAATGTGCAATAGGCCTTATTGGTTGAACATGCATTGGACAAAAATTTGGCTTGCACAAGAGGCACAGTATGTAAATAAAGATTAATGTTGCAACTGATTAATTGTTTCATTACACTAAGAAACACCTAAATTGAATAATGTTGATTTCCAGTACCTATTATCTTTGTTTATTTGTTCGTTTATTGGGATTTACTGGGTAGCTTTGCATATAGGCAATACACTAAATACATTTAAAATTAATGTTTTCCATCATTTCATTCTGAACCATACCTTAAAGCAATCTGTAGACCTTGTAAATTGCTCGAGGAGGAAAATTCTTTACAGTCAAGGAACTTTAAAGTAATATCACGCCTAAACTTTCTTACTCGTGGGCATACATACTGACATATTACTGCAACCTGTGCCTTTATTTATCAAAGGGTTATCCACAGTGAGAAAAAGAATGTTTAGGTCTACCTATCAAAGGAAAACACTACATCATAGGACTTTCTGGAGGACGTTTTGTTACAGGTAAAGCACATGAAGCCCCGCCTAATATTATGTACCGCCATGCACAACGAAAATGATGTTGAAAGTCAGGCTACTAGTGGAATTTTAATATCAAAGAGTAATCTCACCTTGTCACATGAAGGTATGATTGCAACTTCAAGTTCAACAAAGGGTTCAAACAGTGCGTCTGCATTTACATGGAAGATAGAGGTGAGCACATCCCTTGCCTAGCATTATGACTGGGACTATATGTGTGTGTTGACTCTGTTGCAGTTTATTTTGAAGCAAGGTTATAATATTGAAGCTTAATGGTAAAGTTTAGCTTTGATCCAACACAAAGAAGGAACTCACCATAAATTTTTGGTCGAACTCGTCAACCTTCGTCAGATTTAATTTATGGAAAATTTATGGTGAGTTCCTTCTTTGTGTTGGATCAAAGCTAAACTTTACCATTATGGAATCTGCCAAGTTGACACACTGTCAGATGAGATTTCATTCTAATATTGAAGCTTATTGCTGGCCAAATCACAGAAAATCAGACCTTGTAAGACCTTAATATAATAAGACAAAGATTTATAATTGCATGGGATTTCATTGGTACTGGAGACACATGTGAGATAACCACTTACAACAACCATACTTGTTTTTTTACATGAACACTTTGTTTGATTAATTTCACTGTTGTCCTATAAGTGTGCCAATCCTTGGCTGTCCCAACTGATTGTGACAATTTTCCACCACAGTTCCTGTAATTGCCAGCACTTCTGTTAAGGCGTATCCTTCTGCAGCCACTGACACCACAACTCTGATTAGGCAGGGTTAGATCACGTCTGTGGCACGTCGGCAGAACGTACTGCGCCTGCGCAAAACCCTGATTTTTCACGTTTTTCGTTGGATGTTTGGTCAACGTTGCATCAAAATTTTGCCTGTTGCAGACGATATATTTTCCTATACAACATTTGAAAACTACAGACGAGATGTCACCCTTATATATGTGAATTCGACCTTATATGAGACGTTCTGCCAAAGTGCTATGCACAATACATTACGGATTTCGCGCAGGTGCAGTACATTCTGCCGACATGCTGCAGTACATTCTGCCGACATGCTGGCTATGTGTATTGGCATATTTTGAAGCAAGGTTATAATATGGAAGCTTATGGCTGGCCAAATCACAGAAAATCAGACCTTGTAACACCTTAATAATAAGACAAAGATTTATAATTGCATGGGATTTTCATTGGTACTGGAGACACATGTGAGATAACCACTTACCACAACCATACTTGTTTTTTTACATGAACACTTTGTTTGATTAATTTCACTGTTGTCCTGTAAGTGTGCCAATCCTTGGCTGTCCCAACTGATTGTGACAATTTTCCACCACAGTTCCTGTAATTGCCAGCACTTCTGTTAAGGCGTATCCTTCTGCAGCCACTGACACCACAACTCTGATTAGGCAGGGTTAGTGCACGTCGGTGGTTTTCATCAGGATCGCTTTCTCTGTAAACCTTCCAACTCCAAAATAAAATTTCTTTGTGCATTCAATGTATTGTACAAAAATACAAAGATAAAAATCAAGCATTTAATATATGTGAATTATCATTTATGTGCGTATATGTATACTTGTGACAGATATAACATTAATGAGAGAAGACGAAAAATCCTACACAAGTACACTTTGAGACAAAACGTTGAACTGTTGATCCACTATGGTAACCCCTTTCTCCCTAAATAGTCACCCTCTATGATATTTTTACAAAGCTGCCTCACACAATCCTACAATCCTTCCTTTTTAACTGTAGAACAATCATCTCTGGCCCCTGAACAGTCATCCTTCCCACTTGATGGTCATGATTGTTTTGCATGACTTATTTCCGACACATGAATCTCGTCACTTAAATCATGGCCACAGGAAAGCAAGGTGTACAAAGATCCTATCAAACGCCGAACATCCAGACCCCATTCACTCAGCTTGGATATTGAAACCCAGACCCACAAGGACCCATAACCATATCTCATACTGGTATTGAGCACTATCAGCAAGTGAAGACTGACCCTTTGGACCATACACACTTCACACAGGTGCCCTCCAACATTTAATCTGTACCTCCTGCCTCCATACTTGAACAAGAAGATGAACAATTCTACAGTCCTACATCTATAGACAACATCATCATCCGCAGTACATCAAAAGTAAGTCAGAACAATAAAAAATGAGCTCTACCTATATATAGACAATAAAAGTAAGTCAAGACAATAAAAATGATATCTTTAGTGTCAGCCCTTGGATGAAAGTCACTATAAGAAGTATTTTTGTTGAGGGTGATACTCTGGTCCATATCTTCTTACAACTTATAAGCTTATGAGATAGCAATACATAAAGTCAACAACAGAAAACTTAAGATGCAATATAAGGAAACTCACTGAGACATAAGACAAATACAACTGACAAGTATGCCATGTGATGTCATACTTTGAAACAAACTCACAGCCTTGCTTACTGGCCAAGTCACCATTGATAAATATTGTCAGTAATTTCAATTCCCGACAACCATATTTTTGTTAACCATTGACCGAATCAAGTCCAAAGAAAATTAATAGACACGCTTGTTCCTCCCCCGTGACCAATTTTAGAGCAGCTCCTACAATATTTAGGTGAAAAGTTAATATTCAACATTGTAAATCAGAACTCCATTCGCCAGTCAAAGATTCCCTGTAGTATCGTTCTGAGGTAGTATGCCTTCTCCCTCAGGCTGTGTGGGAGGGCTAAGATTGAGTGGACTTGACCAAATGTGTGCAGAAGTCGCGCCTAATCCCCACAAAATGATTACTTCCGACTCAAAGTAATGGTCTGTAAGTCCAACAGAGATAAAGTATTGAATAGATACAGCGTGAAAAAAAATAGTGGTCATATGTGGGGCTGGAAAGTTCGATCATTCAGATTAGGTTTAAAGTCCCTCCAGCGAAGCAGAAAAATGTACACATTTAAACTCGTAACATCACTCAAGCTGCTACATGTACTATAACAAATAGATACAGGAACACTAGTACCTATGTATGTAACACCTGCATATCCTACACAGTACAGGATATATCTGTAACGTTATATGTTTTAGATTTCAGTAACCTAGATGCTAAAATTCTACATCGGCTGAAATCATCTGTGATTAAATAATACCTGTATGTATTCAACAGGTATTGTGAAAAAAAATTGCTTTAGCAGTACACTGTACTATCTATTTTCTGTATCTGTATAGCCGGTATAACCGCCCTTCGGCGTAACACACCAGCTTGGCAGGCACGCGGTGCAGCGGCAGCTGGCTACATTACACCGAACGACCTGTTACACCTAACCTTTGAACGTCTAACTCTAGATGCCCCTACTGTACTTGGTGGCAGCGAGTTCCACTCTACGATTGTTCTAGGAAAAAAAGAGTTTTTACCTTTATTTTATACCTATCTATCCTACATAATTACTGGCGTTCGTTTATTTTGATTGCTAGTGGAAATATCAATCACTCTGAGTTGACACTTTTGTATCTAGAACAAAGGACTTGAAGGGGCACTTGATGACAGTTCCCACCCCTGTCGGCTGACAGCGACAGCAGTGACGGATGGACCCCTGTATTATTAACGATTCCTATCACGTCACTGTCTGATGTCAGCGAGCCGTGTCTGTGACATCATACCGTGGTCGCCACGGCGAAATTAGAACACCGGGTGTCCGACATCACACCCGATTGGGCAGGTGACAAAGGTAGCATCTTCCCTCAGTCTAATTGTGACTGCTGACATTTATCGTGCGGTAGGAATGGGGTTTTTTAATTTATTCACATATATTTATTGAGTATTGGGCAGGAAGCACAGTTGCTTATATGACGCCTTCTACTCAAAAACACAAATATAAAAACAAGAGTAAAACATCATGACAAAATCATACATAATTACAAAGTGGTTTTAAAAAATGAGTACAAACAAGACAAGTTGGTGATCTGTCAATTACGAGAATCTACCTGTACAGTAAATAAAGGTTTGAACTATGTCGAATATATTACAGTTTTGTGAATGTGAGAGTGACGTGGACCCTCGTAGCAGTAAAGAACATAAAGTACTGTCATTGAGATGCTGTAGCTCTACTATGTTGGAAAGAGATGATAACAGAGTAATTCTCTGATTGGTATTGGAAAGATTACAGTGTAGAAGGAATGGTTGATGATATATCTCGTCAAACAGACTTGACGAAACGTCCAGACAGAAAACAAAGAACAGGCCAGACAACTGATTTCAACATGTCCAAACTGGGGTGCAAAACTGACTTACTATTTCCAGACATACTAATTATAAGTCTTTTGAGTGCACTCAAACAAGCAAAGCCAGAATTTTGTTTCATTTATAAACAAATTTTCACCCATATCCAAACAAGGTCCCTCATTTTCTGAATACCCAAATAGATTAACA
Source organism: Branchiostoma floridae x Branchiostoma japonicum (assembly GCA_013266295.2). Lineage (NCBI taxonomy): Eukaryota > Metazoa > Chordata > Leptocardii > Amphioxiformes > Branchiostomatidae > Branchiostoma > Branchiostoma floridae x Branchiostoma japonicum. Next base: position 1,564,407 of record CM023831.1, on the reverse strand, counting down.
TCAAATATGGGATAAACCCTCTAGCACATTAACCTGAACTTACATAAATCTTTGAAATCTGTTAGATCTTTAGACTTTGTATGACTTAATAATGAGTCTAATTCAGACTTTAATCATGAAACTGAAATATAAATAGATTACTCATAGATTAGGTCTTATTTCAGTTTTGTCACTTGCTGTTAAAATACCACACAAACAAGTCCTGGCTTCCTCCCAGCGAGCATAATGGCAGTACTGAACATCTATCTCCCTCTAAATCTGCCGTAAAATTGTAAGACCTATAAAACGCCCCGAGTTCGATGGCAAATGAGCGGAGGGGAAAAGCTTTCCTGCGACATTTAAACTGGTACCCCACCCCTCGATAAAACAATGCCCCCAGTTAGAAGCTTATGGGAATCCATAGCACCACTTAAGACCCTGACATTTTAATGCAAACCTCTACTAGAAAGGATCATTGGGTGGGTGAAAAATGTTGTTTCAAACTTGCCATTAATCAGTACTATTTATTTCTTCTACACTTCCATCAAGGTTCCTACAATGTCCTTGCTTCCATCTAACAGTATATAGCATTCAATTGTTTTAAGGATTTATTCACTTTTTTCATTGCTAAAGCTAAATAAGGTTGGGTTTTTTTCAACATCATACTTACTGGTCTGCCTGTGTAACTGTAAGCTCAAACATTCACTTTGTAACAGCTGATCAAATACTATAAAGAGGGTTAGGCTGGTTATAATAAAGTAATGTACGATTTTTATAGTTTCCATTTATGTCTAAATAGTCAATTCTATTTGCACTCCACAAAAATTACTTTTTATTTTACGACGAAAGCACCATAAATCGGTTCAAGTGCTCAAAGGATCTTTTTGTTAACCCAGTAATCTTTGCTTTGTCTGCACCTGCGAGGTTTTTGAAAATAAATGTTATGGCATCAAAATTAATACAAGATTAGGAGCATTAAGTTTCTTTTATAGGCCATGTGGATATGAATACAAATTTTACATCAATTCTAGATGCACGAAATTTGCATGATAACATCTCAAAACGGTATAAACGCCTATCAATATTGCTAGTTTTTGCAACGAGGAATACTTTATTAATGACATCAGACTTTTCATTAAAGCGATAGTAATCGAGGCTTCGGGCAAGATTTTATCGGCTAACATTCCAACATCACATAAAGGGAATGTTTGACAAGAAAGGATTATACTATCACACATATCAGAGGCAATAGTTTGTTCCTCCAAACTGAATGCTGCCTAGAACTATAGCCAGGATTTAGAGCTAGTAGGGGGTCCAATTTGCTGGAGCAGCTGATCACCCCCTCTAGAGACCATTGCCCCCAGGCATTGTGGGACAAAGATGCTCTGGTGGTTACAAGCATCGTATTATAAAGCTATATTGGATCACAATGACGATCGGGTTATAATTTGGTACTCTATATATGGATCTAACTTCTGAACATAAATCCTGAAAGTTTCCTCGACTGGGAATAGGACACCATATTCTTACACCATCCGTGCTATATCGACCACTTAGTTGCACAAAATATGCCCTATAGAAAGCTGCACTTGCTTTAACAGCGATGCGGCAATTTAAGTACATTATGATCAATATGCCTTTACAGCTTTCCACACAGCAGGCGCAGTTTTATGAACTAGAAATGTTTCGATAAATCAGACTCCCATCACGTACACTTGGAAACGGGCTAAATCTTTATTTTTGGCCAGCCAAACAGAACGCAATTCTAGCTCCCGCGGTAAAAATAAATCCGGCGGAGAGAGGCCGTTACAGTCACACGTTTAATTTTCTGGTGTGAGCTCGGAGTACGATCCTGCACGCAGCCATAAAAATTTCATCACAGAATTTTCCCCTGTGTTTGCTGGGGTAAGATATAAATAACCCAATGCTGCACAGAAATTCAATCAGCTTTAATTTCCCCGGCAACGAGTAACCCTGGCATTGTCGGTCAGTGAGAGGCATTCTAATGGGACAACAACTCGGGATATTGCGATTTTATTGTCACTGTCTAATTGCATCTAGCACATCCACAAAGCCCATGCTACACTACAGGTGTATGCACGTAAAATGGGCAGGTGTGTTTGTAACAGAAACATAATTGAACTGTCATATCAGAATAAAAATAACCTCATCAATTTTCGCAGCTCCGCGACCATTAAAAGCCCCCAAAGAGGTTGAAAATGAAAGGAGAGGTTTGGCCCGACTATCTTCTAACAAGTTCGCTGCGATAATTGTCGGGGCAAAAATTGAACAGGGCAACCCATCACAGCGGGGGCACTTTGTTTTTAGGTGGAATTAATCAAGAAATGGCGAACGTGTGACAATCTGGAGGGATGAGTGATGGACTATTGCATTGGCGATAACAAGGACGGGACTTATCACTGGGCTGGTATATGCCGTGATCCTGATATTGATGAGCGCCCCAAAGGCTGACAAAACATTTATCCTATCGGCTTCATCCCTGGGAGCCACTACGCTTCGGAGATAAGCCACCCAGGTGGCACATTACTCATTGTAAACTCGCGTTTTCCCAAACACCGAAAAAGTCAATAAAATTGCTGCAAACCGAGGCATGGATCATACTTTCGTTGTCATCAGGAAATGGAGGTGGTGGAACAATAAAATTTCCAATCACAGACGTCTTTTTTTTTCTGTGTATGTGTATCAATAAAAAAAGGATATACAGTTGTATAACAACATTCCTTTTTCCTTTGTTCATTACAATAATGCCCTCTTAAACAAATGTACAACATATGATTTGGACAGCATGACCATGCGAAGAATGAGGTACATGGGGAAAATGTCCTTCGAGTATTCCCTCCCAATTCCACTTAGAAATGTATGCAAATTAGACCCAACTGGGAAATGATGAGAAAATATTTTCACACTCACCCATTCCCTACATATGATAAGTCAGGAATAAAGTACAATTGAGGCCACACCAATTTTATTTGTTGCTTCTCGGATTTTTTCAGAAAAAATATGAAGCGACAGGGTGAAAAAAAAAATAAAAATAAAAACAGGCCTGGGCATCCTATTATAGCCCCAAATGTTAGAATAGGTGCCATGAAGTCAACACAAAAGACTGGGTTAAAATTCAAACAATGAATTTTGAACTTTTAATCAAACCACTGCATTGGGAGATGTAACAACTGTAACAACTAGAAAGAAAAGGTCTTTCTTCAACTGTTAGAGGCAAAATATGAGCATTTTTTAGTTGATTCAGAACCAGAATTTTTTTGCAAATCAGAAAAAAATGAAGAGGTGAATCCGAGAAGCAACAAATTAAATTGGTGTGTCCTAAGTCAGGAATAAAGTACAGTTGAGATATGTTTAATCTTGAAGTTATGGCTCACTCCAGCACCCAGCACACAACATTCACTGGGTCGATAGCTCGTCCTACCAGAAACACGAAAATTGGATAGGTCCCTAATGTAATTCATAAACTGGCGCCAAATTGACACTGCCAAATTTACAATAGTGTAAATGGCGGACAGTGTTCCATCCTTCATCTCATGCCAAGGCATTGGGTTTCCGTGTCCCCGTGAATTTCGTCGGCGACGGAATGGGACGGCGACACCAAGTGTGGTGGGACTTGATAAGGCGGAGCGAGAGGTCGCGCTACAACTGCGTCGGCGGGGATAAAAGGAAATTGGGAAGCTGCGATTTGGTGCTCAGGAAGGAGTACAGAAAACACAACAGGTCCACATGGAAGACTTACTCCTGATTGAAGTATCATCATCACACGGGATTCATGGAGCAGGAAATACAAGCGCCGCATACACAATAAGGAGGAAGGGCAGTCTAATTACAGCTCAAGTTTACAGCATCTGTGCGTGGCTCAACGTCTAAAATGGAACAGAAGTTAATGGGGCAAAGAAAAATGAGCCAAAGTAGGAACAAGCCACTGACAAGTTGCAATCGATCCGAGAACAAATCAATGTAAGGGGGTACGTCTACCTTCTCGCCAATGTATCACGCACAAATGGGGCAATGAAAGTGCTGAGGCTACCAGGGTCTAGCCTTTTATAACCATAACTGATGGAGGATAGGAGATTTGTACATTCTTATTACTGAGCATTCAACCAGTGACTTACCAAATGGCTGGGATGAAAGAGATGGCCTAAAGGAAGTTCCATAGATTCTGAAGTATTGTCAAGGTTTTCTTTCAAGTACAGAATCATCCATATAACTGCATAGCAGCTAGGGAATTGAGTTTGATCATAAAGGATGAAAGATGTAAGCAGAGAAGAGGGTAGGGGAAGAGTTAGCAAGAGCAAAGAGAAGATTAAAATGTGAAGATGAAGAGGAGAGATCAACAGCCAAGGAACAGAACAGAAAAGGAACAAGGAAGGCAAAGGACATGAAAAGGACAAGGAGACTGGAAAGGTTTTCAAGAAAAAAAAAGGAAAAGAAGGACAGAAAGAGGAACAGGATAAAGAGAGAAGATGACCCTTCTGTATCTGTATCTGTATAGCCAGTATATATCGGCGTAACACACCAGCTTTGCAGGCACGCGGCGCGGTGGCAGCTGGCTACATTACACCGAACGAGCTGTTACACCTAACCTTTGAACGTCTAACTCTAGACATTGTTTAAAGCTATCTAGTGACGATGCCCCTACTGTACTTGGTGGCAGCAAGTTCCACTCTACGATTGTTCTAGGAAAAAAAGAGTTTTTGAACACCTCAATCCTTGCTTGATGGCTCTGGTACTTGAAGGCATGACTATTTCTTGTTCTTTTCTGAGCTGGTATTAGGTACTTGGTAGTTGGTACATCCACCAGACTCTAATCATGTCAATCAGACTTCTAAGCCATTGTCTTATCCTCAGTATGTCCTGTTTCCTCCCAAACCACATTACGCAGGAAAGTTTATGTTGCATAACGTATCGACTAATCAGCTACGAAGAAGATTGTGTCGGCAGTAGGGTTAATGTATCTCATCATCCTCATGATCGTGCACATTATGGTCTTCCCTTTAGAGCCCCGCGGGGACACCTTCCGCAGAAGAGTGGGGATGATCAGACAGCGCTCGGCAGGTGCCTGGGCCATGGGCCAATGGCCGGGCAAGACCTTTTGATCACTCGATCATTTTTCCAACTTGCGAAATGTACCAATGGACTGATAATATGTAAATGATGGTGATAACCCGTGTTCCGTGGTTGATCTTATATTCAATTTGGGCTGTGGTGATTACCAAACCTTACATTACTCTGTATTAGTATTACTTTAGTACAGTAGGGGCATCGTCACTAGATAGCTTTAAACAATGTCTAGAGCTAGACGTTCAAAGGTTAGGTGTAACAGCTCGTTCGGTGTAATGTAGCCAGCTGCCGCTGCGCTGCGTGCCTGCGAAGCTGGTGTGTTACGCCGAAGGGCAGTTATACCGGCTATACAGATACAGACAGATACAGATACTTTTATGTCATCATTCATAGTTGACTTCTCACAACTTTTTTGTAGTAGCCTACATGTATAGCTCAGTTTCTCAAAGAATGTAATTTAGGTTATGAGTCTCTCAATGCCAAAGCTTTCCACCGCTCTCTACCTAAAGTAGCATACATGGTCCAGTGGTTAGTGACCCTACTTCGGACCTGTGGGTCGAAAGTTCAAAACCCTGCCATTGTCATCCACCAGGCATGCATCCAACCGGAAATTTTCGGAAGAGGTTGCAGTCCTAAGGGCAGAACATTCAACCATTGTTCTTGTCAAAAAGAGCCAGATACTGGTACACTGATCTGTACAACTTGTCACAACCAGTAGAAGATTACGCCAAAAACAGTTACTCAAGCAACTGGATATGATTTTGGAAACGGTCAGACGTTTCAGGTAGCATCCACTACCTTTCGTCAGTGACACTAAAGGACTGCAGGAGAATTGCTGGTTTATAAGCACAAACCATGATTGATATGCAAATAAGTAAAGACAATTTTTTGTGAAAGGCCAAAAGGAAACAAAAGTCGATTGACTTGTCTAACTTGTGTTTCCTTTTGGCCTTTCACAAAAATTGTCTTGACTTTTGTTTCCAAGCTCAACTCACTGGATCACAGCACTTTACCATTTCCACTCTTCTAGATCTCTGGGGATTCGGACCGTACGTGGCAGGTGTCAATGCCATGGACGAGCGCCTGGTCAGGACCCTTTCATCCTGATGACATCCCTGTAGTACATCCGTGATGAACCATTCACCAGTCTCGACCACTATCAGTGGACCAATAAAATGTAACGGTACTTTTTCAGCCTGACTCATCCCAACCAATCCAACAGGCAATTGGCAAAACTTCAAGCTGATGCAAAGGGAGGGACCTGTGCCTATCACAATGTACAGCTACATGTACAGTGTCCTAAGTTTGCTATGTGGAAGTTTTGAAGCTAAGCATCAGTAATTAATAGGCTAAACAACAATAGCATAATACAATGTCTGCTGAGGTCAGAGTGTCAGTACAGAAACTCTTTTTAAAAAAATGTATATACATTGTAAGATGCTGTATGTATAGTTTGTGTTTCTATGTTTGTACCGTTGTTTTCTATGGGTGAAATACCTGAAATAAAGACATTCATTCATTCATTCAGTAAAAGGTACAGATTGGTGATTCTCCAATATTGTCCAGTTTACCAGTTGAAGTGGCAGGCTGATGTGAGGTCGTGACCTCTCGGTTGGGTGGGGCCACCATGGGCCGATGGTGGGGCAAGACCTTTCCATGACCGTGGGCTTTTTGATGGCACGTATTGTTTCCGAAATGTGGTGATGGGGCAATAATGTCGGCTGATGTCAGCAAGCAGTGTTCCGTGATGATGACTTTATCTGCGAGCTTTGATTACTTACATGAAAACTTCCACCAAAAAAAGTCTACCTTTAGTTTTGAATGGCCTGTAGTGGTGTTCGATATCAATGATGCTGTGTGCTTCTAATACCAATAAGTTTAAAGCCTAACATTCTCAGTCAGTAGCATACCTTTCTGCTGCCTGTCATTTGACAGTGTACTTCGATCTGTCTCCCCCTTTGCCACCTTGCAGGTGAAGCAAAGTTCCCTTTTTAACTCAGTTTGCTTTTATTGATCTGGCTGACATTTAGCCAAAGCTACAAAACTATCCAAAAGCTATGAGTTTATAGCTAACAGGTTTTGCACATATCCCGATCTTGATATTCTTTTTAATTTCCGTGCTTTCTTTAAAATGTGGCCTTCTCTAATACAAGGCTGGCACTTTTGATTCAATGTCTCCTCTGAAGGGCTACAAGCCCAACCAGTTGCATGCAGATACAGAACTCAGATCATCAGCATACCATGTCAGGATTTGAACCCATAAGCTTGAGGCTCAAATGTGGGATTGCTGTTCACCAGACCAGAAGAAGTTACCGTTACAGAGCGCGTTTCAATAACCCTGAAACACTCTGGGAAAACACGCAATCATAGATACAAGAGCAAGTTCATTTTAGAGACACTTACGGTATGTGCTTACCATATCTCATCAGGATTTAAACCCATAAGTCTGTGGCCCAGACGGGAGATTTATTAACACCAGAAGTTATTGTTGCAGGAGCTTTCAATGACTCTGGGACACTAGAAAATATGCAATCATAGATAACAAGTCAGCGCAAGTTCATTTTAGAGGCAGTTTACGACATGTGCCTATCATATCTTATCATCAGGAGGCTTGATGTGCAAAATGGCTGCTCCCCAGACAAATCAGCGGTGTGTTACAAAAAAGGGGTGTTTTCGGACATGACTGGTGTTGACCTGGACATGCTCTGTCCAGCCAGGTGGAGCAGTGAATCCCTGTGGAGGTGGCATCAGCACTCCTCACACCTGCCCTGGTCACACCCCACCGGTCTGGCTCTCTAATATTCACTCCAGCTCAGCAATGATGAACCAATAATCCTCCTCACATGCAATAAAACGGTTCCTCCAGGGCTGATGTTATCTCTGTTTGTTACAGGTTTCGCTGATGATACTTGCCAAGCTGATGAGTATCGCACGGCTCGATATAACGTTACATCATGGCTTACCTAAAATCTATTCATCAAACTCACCCTTCACTTAAACAGTCCTGATTTCCACCATAGCTGATGAGTATCGCATGGCTCGATATAACTTGGCTTTCAAATTACATGTATTAGACTTAGGCCACACCAATTTAATTTGTTGGTTCTCGGATTCGCCTCTTCATTTTTTTCTGATTTGCAAAAAAAAAAAAAAAAAAAATTCTGGTTCTGAATCAACTCAAAAATGCTCATATTTTGCCTCCAACAGTTCAAGAAAGACCTGTTACTCCTAGTTGTTACAGTTATTACATCTACCAATGCACTGGTTTGATCAAAAGTTCAAAATTCATTATTCAAATTTTAACCCAGTCTTTTGTGTTGACTTCATGGCACCAATTCTAGCATTTGGGGCTATAATAAGATGCCCAGGCCTGTTTTTATTTTTATTTTTTTTCGCCCTGTCGCTTCATATTTTTTCTGAAAAAATCCGAGAACCAACAAATTAAATTGGTGTGGCCTTAAGTGTTAGTCATGAAAAAAATTGTAACACATACTGTCAATGGTGTCAAGCAGTGCAATTCAGTCCTTGGACTGCGAACGTGCTTTTTGTTCCTTTGAGGAAAAATGAACCAGTCTATCTATCTATCTATAACGTTAAACACATCATGGCTTACCTAAAATCTATTCATCAAACCCACACTAACTTATCAGTGTACGAAATACTTTTTGAGCCAGGTTGCCGAGTGGCAACCTAGGATGAAAGCTAGGTTGCCCATCAAAATTCCAGGTTGCCCCGAATTTAAACTCTTCTACAATATGATTAACTTTGTTAGAATGCAATGTGCATTTATACATTTCTGACACAGAGTTGTTTCCCCTTACCTGAAGTGATGAGCTCTTCCATGGGAACTTCTCAATAAACAGTTCCCAATGGAAGAAAGGGGCATCCTTACCACAAAATTTAGGTAGTGCACTGGGCCACCTGGGTGTAGAAATAGATTGCACCAAGCAAAATATGGTTGCACGGCGCAACTGGGCAACCTAGTATTTCGTCGCTGCTTAAGCAGTCCTGATTTCCACCATATCTGCACAACAATGGGTTAACTCATATAGAAAGGTAGAACTTAACGATAATTTTGTATCTGTATCTGTATCTGTATCTGTATAGCTGGTATAACCACCCTTCGGCGTAACACACCAGCTTCGCAGGCACGCGGCGCAGCGGCAGCTGGCTACATTACACCGAACGACCTGTTACACCTAACCTTTGAACGTCTAACTCTAGACATTGTTTAAAACTATCTAGTGATGATGCCCCTACTGTACTTGGTGGCAGCGAGTTCCACTCTACGATTGTTCTAGGGAAAAATGAGTTTTTGAACACCTCAATCCTTGGTTGATAGCTCTGGTACTTGAAGGCATAACTATTTCTTGTTCTTTTCTGAGCTGGTATTAGGTACTTGGTAGTTGGTACATCCACCAGTTTATTAGTCATTTTGTACATCATTGTTACTAAGGTACAATGAGAGCACTAATGTGAAACCATTTCTGCAATCCTGTCAATCTTTGTCATGATCAATAAATATATCAGACTTCCAAATACATCAGATTCCATAGCACTATTTTCATAACATTCCAAAGCAAAAGTCTGCCAAAAAAAGTCATCTTTAATACTGGCCGTTTTAGTTTTAGCTTCAACTCTATAACATAAACTAATGATCTACTTTCACATTAATACACCATTTGCAGAGATAGCCAATTTTTTCGGGACAAAAATCATCCTTTTTCCCATCCATAAAACTGCATAACGACCTCATCCACAGACAAAGGCAATATTACACCTCTGAATGACAAATTATGCAATAAAGCTTTGTCTACCCTAATGTTCTTTCCCCAGCCTCAAACGTACGCGCAAATTTCCTTGTGGTACTCCCATCTTCCGCCTATCCAATTCCCGAATATTGTAATGACTGGGGAAGAGGCAGGTACAATAGCTCCTGCTGAAACTAATCCGTGAAGTTTTCCTCTCTATTGATTGTTTCTGTTCTGAATGGTTTTCACACTGTGACCTGAGAATATGACTCACCATATAACATAACTTGGTACTATTGGCTGAACCTCTTATACATTTGTACCTCCTTTCCACTGAAACAGGGGCTGTTGAGTGACCATTGAGCAACCAAAAATCTCACTGATATTGATACTAAACTAAGGCCGACTTTAGACTAGAAACGCTTAAGGGGTTTCGGGGTGGAAAAACGTTTCCGATGGGTTAACCGTTCCCAGTCTAAAGTCGAACAAAACGGTATTTTATGGGTTTTTGCGAAACGGTTCTGAAACCACCTCCACCGTGGTTTTGAAACCCTTCAGTGAAACCGAAACACTTCCGCCTCTGTAGTCTAAAGACGAACCGTTTCGGGTAGCGAAACGTTTCGAGGCGTTTCGGAGAAGTAAACCGTTTCTAGTCTAAAGTGGGCCTAATTTTAATTCATAAAGAAGTGTATTTCGTACATTTTCGGTGTTTTGTTGTCTTTCAACTCATACTTTTAGATCATGGATCATTCAATGTATAAAATCATGGGTCATATACAAGTCCAATCTTGGTCGCTTAACAGTCTTCATCCAGAAGAAGACCCACTTGCATCCATCCTAGTGATGATATAAACCTCTATCGCTGCTGCTATCTAAATGGCGTAACCAGTAAACCTCACATTTTGTTCCTGGAACTAAGCAATAGGAATGAGGCATATTCCACTCTTTTTTAGAGGTATGGTGTGTTCCTAACTGATAAAGGAGTGGTTCAACTTTTACATGCGGACCGACGGTTTACAACGTTCCCTCATAAGGACTGTAACCAATAACGTTTAACCAGTATCCTGCAAATTGATAGCCAGAAGTCACCATCCGACAGACCTGGATTCAAACCCTTGACCCTCTGATCCAGAAGCTGGATTGCTGACCATTGCATGCTACATCGTCTGTCTCCGCAGGCTTGACACATGCCCTGGTCCTCAGACAACACTTTTTCATTGTCGCTTTGCTGTTAAAAAGTATGTGGGGTCATCTGACACTAAAGCTCATTCTTTGAATTGAATTCAATCTTTTTCTGTCACTGCCATACCTGTCATCTATTACTGTAACTGCATTTGTACATTACTCAACCACCAGTGGACTAGCCCCCTGCTGTAGTGCTTAAACAACTGTGTGGCCCAAGGGTTATAGATATCGAGATGTGCACTGCCCAATGCACCAAGGTGTGTGAAGGATTTTTAAACATCATTGTATATTGCGCCGAGGAGGGTGACAGACAGTCACCAAAACGTTGGCTGAAAAAAACACTTGGTTATGTAAAAAAGTGTCTTTTTATTCATCACTCAATATGTGTAGACTGTTCAAGGCCCTGACACAGACCAAAAGTTCGGTAAGCTTTGGAGCAAAGGTGGTCAAAGGACCATCCCGCAGGATGACAAAGGTTACCAATAAAGCCGAGACCGGATTTGGCACCCCTGGGCAGACTGATGGGCATTTGCGGCCAATTTGAGAGGTGAAAAATCGAGAGCTCAGCTGCCCTGTCACAACCAATGGCCAGTCAGGATATCCTAGTGGGACCACATTGCACCCGAGGAGCAATTCCGATAGCAAATTCCATAACCTAACCATCACCAGCCTCCGATCTTATAGCAGGAAATTAGATATAGTTGGGAAGTCGGTGTCCCTATCATGGAGTTTTAATTACCATGGACGTGTACGAGATAAACGGGTGGGATCTGCATAACCGCCGATCTATCGTTACCACGGCTACACATGATTGACAGCTATGTGGGGCAACACTTTCCAAATTGCATCCGTGGACACCCCCTTGCCTGGGTCTGATAAACCCAGGAGCCAAGAGTAGATCACAATCAGCAAAAGTCAATGGCAATTATGTGCAGCTCAACTACTCAATAATGGCATCTCGCTTCCCGTAATTGCAGCCCTCAGCCTCCCGTCCGTCCAGCCTGGTCATTATGCAGGAGAAAGTTCTATCAGACATCTGGGGAGGGATTTTTTATCATCCTCTGTTAGCCCACTCTTATCTCCAGCCAGATCCGCTACCCTTTAATTGTAGCTGTTAGCACAATGTGGGGGAAATTCGGCCTGTCCAACACCCATACATCAGCCCTGACCCGATAGGCATATGTCTCATTGGCTCGATATTTTCGATCTAAACGAGCACAAATGGGGCCACCAGTGGTGTACAAAGTCCTCTCTAAGTTGTCCTAAAGAGGTTTTATAGTTGTGGTTTTGTTAAATCTCCTGGTATGTAAAGGTCCTAACAAGGGATACAGCTCAAAACGACATTCAAACCCTCAGTATGTTAAGCACGATTTTATGGGTAACTGAAGATCGCAAGGCGGGAAGAAGCAACGGCACTCAATGAAACAATACCAGGACAACTGAAGCTACCCTGAAATAGCCTCCACCAGGCCTTCCTACGGGGGTACAAATCGTAGAATTCGGCAAAAGAAGGGAATAGCTGGCCAGTAGAGTCGGTCCGTGGGAGGGTTAGTTTCCCCCCTCCGAAGCGCGGCCAGTCAACCTCAAGGCGGCCAGACTCCCCTTGCAAATATCTCCCTATTATAGCCCGCGCAGTTAGTCTGGTAGAGACTAACCCAGAAAAGTCTCCGACTGAATCTTTTTCATGAAGTAATGAAGAAATTGATTTCGGTAAAAGCGTAGGATATAAAGCACTACATCTTATTGGACTTGTGCCGTGTTGGACACGTCTTGCTTTCATGTACCAGGAACATGAATATTGATCTGTGCCGCCCATTGCTTTTGACGAGACACCGGGGAGCAATATCGGAAAGACGAGAAGTCCCCTTCCATTCATGTCATTATGTCAAGATTCATGGATCCTTTGTTTTCCCATCTCAGGAAATGACTGAATTCAATAGATAAGACATTGTCGTTACTCCGAGCTCCTTTGTGTTTTCTTACAAGGTACGGGATGTAACGCGACACCTGCCAACTCAGGTGTGCTTCAAATTATACTAATTGTACGAGCGAGACCCATCTGTGATGAAACGGTGTGAAATAATTATATTTTAAGTAGATGAACATTAACGAAGGCTAAACCAGATGAAGAACCACGTGTGCCCTCAAGCACACTCTAACCGACTTGTGTAAGCCATAGTTAGGCCACACCAATTTAATTTGTTGCTTCTCGGATTCGCCTCTTTATTTTTTTCTGATTTGCAAAAGAAAAATTCTGGTTCTGAATCAACTCAAAAATACTCATATTTTGCCTCCAACAGTTGAAGAAAGCCATTTTCTTATTAATTGTTACAGTTGTTACATCTACCAACGCAGTGGTTTGATTAAAAGTTCAAAATTCATTGTTTAAATTTTAACCCAGTCTTTTGTGTTGACTTCATGGCACCTATTCTAGTATTTGGGGCTATAATAGGATGCCCAGGCCTGTTCTTTTTTTTCTTTTTTTTTCGCCCTGTCGCTTCATATTTTTTCTGAAAAAATCAGAGAAGCAACAAATAAAATTGGTGTGGCCTTAATTGTAATATTGATATGACACAAAGACTGATAGCTGTCAATCCATATTATGATTCATGCCCATCATCCCAGGCTTTTTCGTGTAATAAGAACAAATACTCGGCCACCATTAATTATTGACATAATATGATTGACATTCATTTATAATAGATGTTGGCTGGCTGGGCGCGCACAGCGGGACGCTGGCTAATGACCTACGACATGCTCCAGCCCTTCTCTGCGAGGACTAGTGCTGTGTACCTAAACCCATGTTTAGGTTCAGGTCCGGATTCAAGTCCAGAGGTTTAGGTTCAGTTCTGGACTTGTAAACCCATGGTATATACAAAATTGCATGTTGGCAACCTTGCAATGTTGTCTAGGCAAAACTGTGCCCACATAACGAGGCTGACACTTGATAATGCCCAATGGCAATGTTTTCTTCATTTTGTAGCACAGATTTTGTGATCTATGGAAGGTTTTATGTGGTTTAGAACAAAAAGGGATATGTGACATGGATTTTTTTTCCAACCAAGTCCGGAACAGGTTCTCACAATTCAGGTTTTTTTGGACTTAAACCTAAACGTTTTCACAGGTCCGGAACTGAGTCCAGCGAACCGGTACACAGCACTAATCGCATATATGCAGCCTCCAATGCTTTGAGATAGCTTCCACCAGGCCTTCCTACAGGGGTACGGATCGTAGAATTCGGCAAAAAAAGGGAATAGCTGGCCAGTAGAGTCGGTCCATGGGAGGGTTAATCGCGACCAGTCAAACCCCAAGGCAGCCAAACTCCCTGGCAAATATTCTCCCTATTATACTATAGCCAGCGTAGTTAGTCTGGTAGAGACAAGCTTTGAGAGGCCTCAGACTTTGTGGTAGAATGGTTCCACCTGTCTTGACCGCGTTCTGCTTACTTTATATCACATAGCAAAAGCAGAAAAACCCAGAATACTACCAATATTCAATGTCACATATGTAATATAATATGTAGAATCCATTTATGTCATTCAATGCAAAAATCTTTCAGATCTGAATTCTGATATGAAGAATTGACAGCAGTATGTTTTCCGTGCATACTCATGTTTACAATAAACATGACCACATGCAAATTAAACATGGCCACTTTGGATACATAACAACAGAACAGTCAAAACATCCTTGAGTGAGGAATGTCAGACTGACAGTGACACAAAACTAAAAACATTACAACAAATTTGGCTCTACAATGTACACAATGTAATGGTTTCCTATTCACAGATCAAAATCATCATAAAAATGTAGTACGTACGCATAGAACTGAAATATACATTCAAGCAAGCAATTCAAAAGTATCATGAATGATTTTACAAATTAGTAGGTTTGTTGCTTCAGATTTTCCCGTTGCAAAATAAAGAGGAAGTATAGGAATTGTAGAATTTTTACTCTTCGTAAATAGCTATAGGTAAAAAAGACTTATAATCATCATGATCATCTGCTCTTTGAAAAGTACAAAAGAAAGAAAGAATGAATGTATGTAGCATGTCGGCAGAACGTACTGCACCTGCGCAAAACCGGTAATGTATTGTGCATAGCACTTTGGCAGAACGTGTCATATAAGGTTGTTTTAGAGCATATAAGGTTGACAGCCTGTCTGTAGTTTGCAGATGTTGTATAGCAAAAGACATCGTCTGCAACAGGCAAAATTTTGATGCAACGTTGACCAACCATCCAACGAAAAACTTGAAAAATCAGGGTTTTGCGCAGGCGCAGTACGCTCTGCCGACGTGCTTAATCATCTGCTCTTTGAAAAGTACAAAAGATAGAAAGAAAGAATGAATGTATGAACCAATTCTGTACTTACAGCATGGCAAAATTCGTGAGCCTGGCATTCCTCTAGCATGGATAGGTCCTGTAAAAGATAAAAAGAGTAAACATCAAATTAAAACAAGCAACTTAGATTGTTATAAATTGTCTCAGAATCCTCGCAAAGGGTTACAGATGGTCAAAAATGTCAATGACCAAATATGAAGATAAAGTTTTCTTGTGATTTTAGAATATGTACATAACATTGTTAAATAGGAACGATAAGACTATCGCTAATCAGTAAATTGCCTAATGTCAAGAGTTTTTAAATAAATTATGTAAAATGTACACAATTCAGCCTATGGCTGCAATGTACTTTTCATATCCAATCATAATGAAAATAAACCATTCATTCATTCATTCATTCAAACAGCACTTGCTTAAGTTTTGACAAACTGTTATTTACGTCACATGTAATCAAGAATTCACCTTACAAATGGTTACAAATGGTCACAAAGTTCAACATCTGAATATGAAGATAAATAGAACTTGCTAAAGTTTTGACAAACTGTTATTTATGCCACAAAATCAAGAATTCACCCTGTCCTAAGTTGTTGAATCCTCACAAAATGGTTGCAAATGTTCCCAAAGTTCAACGTCTGAATATGAAGATGAATAGAACTTGCTGAAGTTTTGACAAACTGTTATTTACGCCACACAATCAAGAATTCGTCCTGTCTTGACCACAAGGGAAATCATTCAGGAGAAACAAGCCAAAGTCATGACCTGTGCAGACAAATATTGAATGACAGATCGTCAGGAAAGTCGAGTTCAATATGTTTGGTCTCATAGTTTTACGAGGCAGTAACTGAAAATAAAGTGGACGACCCTATATAGAATGACCAAGCCATGAAGCCCAACTTGATCCCAGGTTGCCAGGTAGTAAACGCCATGAATTGAGGGATAAAATTTTATTAAGGGCAAACTGTTTTTCCAGTGTTTTTCTGTGGTCTTTGAGGTTAGCAAAACTACTAGATATACGGTGGTAAACCTAACATCTAAAATGCAGTTGTCTTCATTCATACATTTGGAAGACTAGATAGAGTAGAAACAGAACAATACCTACAAGTTGACTATCCCATTTTAAAAAATCATGGGAAAAGATCATTAAATTGTTTTTACACAGATATATGGGGCTCTACTATAAAAATCCTATTAGAAATAGGAAGAATACTTTTAATAAAAAAATTCAAATTAGGAGGAAACTTGCCACCCCCCTCAATCTTTCAAATGGGATAACCCATGTTATCATTTTCCATATTGTCTTCCTGACATAGTTGCCGTTTCTTCCAACCTACACTTCCAGACTGGATCGATTACAATTGGATCCTAGTAATAAAGGGCCACTTTGCCAAACCAACTCAGCAATAATTGATAGACTTGTTTTCCCCACCATCAAAAAATCATGACCCGGTATCTGGGGAGACGTCCTTACGTGAAAGAGTCGCTTGGGTCACTTAAAGATTATGCTAACTTTCGTCTGAGTCAAGTTTTCTCTACATTTTATTCAGTAAATAAAGCTCGCTGAGCTGTGTAAGGTGTGTCATCAAACTAAAGAGTATATCTGGACCACAGATTTATCAAAATTCATTAATTTCAAGGGTAATTGAACCTTAGTTGTTGGGAATATGAACTTTTTGTCCAGTACATTAATTCTGTCCGATACAACGGCCTACACCAATTTACATGATAATTTTAAACATCTCATTTCGGGAAACGTTATTCATTGACAAAGCATTCGATCCTGTTCAAGCTCTTCAATTTTAACATTTACCAGACAAAGAAAAAGTGCAGACGTTCAATGACACAGGTATTTGGTACAAAAATTCATGTTTATAAAAGACCAAAATGAAAGTCATAAAGACAATTTACATTTATGTGTACTGTGGGGCTTTAATTCCATAGGGAGCCATAAACTTACTCATGAACAAAAAAATGAGTTATGTAGCGTGGAAAAGGGAGATTTAAAGATAGACATATCTTTGTTCAAATAATGTATGTTTATACAGAGATTAGAGAATCATTCCTTTTCACACTGAAACACAGTGAAAGTTGTTTTCCCATGGCAAAGTCACTAGTGTAACAATCATCAAACTTAGCTTGTGTACTTTCCACTTCAGAACATAATGGAAAAATAGACTGCAGTTAGGCAACATTTTCCTGTTTATCTTCACAAAATTGAGATTATAAAGCAATTTCAACTTTGTGTATGAATATGACATTTATGGAGCAAAAATTTTCCATATCACTTTGCCATGTGGAACTATCCGTAATCACACCTCTGGGAAATGGTGAAACTACAAGCTTGTGCTGTAGACCTGAGAATGTGAAAACCTCGGAATTAAACATTATATGCTGATTATCACATGCCGTTTGGGAGTCCCAATTGCATTTACCATGATGGCCAAGTTATTCAAACTTTTTTGTGAATACAATTTTAAAAAAACTACATAAAAAAAGGTTTGCTTGAAAGCTAGCTAGACAAATTGATGTTTTTCCTAGGAAAATTCAGTTGTTTAGTCCCCTTTTCCTGATATAATCCTTAAAAATACTATTAGTTTTGAAATGCTTGCAAAAGTAGCATCTACATTTGAAAAACAAACAAACAGACAGACATGAGATGCTATTGTATGTCACTATTAGGCCACACCAATTTAATTTGTTGCTTCTCGGATTTTTTCAGAAAAAAATTGGAGCGACAGGGCGAAAAAAAAAAAAAAAATTCCCAAAAAAGTTTGGGGTGGAGATATAGGGCTTACATAAAATACAGAAAAGCAGGATTACACTGTATGCAAGTTGTCAGCTTTTCATGGCAAAGTATTGTGCATTGATTCCTTTCAGGGTTCTCACCAGGATTTTTTTCACAGCATAGGGAGACCTACAAATGTAGTGCAGTGAAATTTTTAACCCTGTGAAACACCATTTCCTCAGCATTTTGACGGCCAATTTGCTCATTTTTTTTAAGTAGAGATAAAGTTTTTCATCTTTGTCACAGCTTTGTTTTAAAGTAAATTTATTTTAGGATTGACATGAAGGGTCATGATAAATGGTGTAACTCATAACAGACTCAGAGGCACATTCCATTTTAGTCACTGCAGTGTTGGGTTGCTTTTTTGGGGGGTAATATTTTGGAATTATTTTCAAATGATTATAAATCTAAATTGACATGGATGTTTATAAATATTTAAAAAATGAGATGCAGGAATACATTGTGTATATGTTTAAGAAAATGTTATGATAATTTGCAACATCAAAATCAGCACAAGATTTGGCACAGTTCATGATCAAAGGGTTTCTTTCATCTGTCAATGGTGTAACATAAGTTCATCGGCAGCCAACACAGGTTTGGTTTGTAAACACGCTGTGCTTTCGCCCATGCCGATGGTTTTGGTAAATTGTAAATTGAACGGTAGAATTATATATAAGGAGCTATAGTGCCTATATTACCGGTAAAATCAGGGACATTCTGAGGAAAACCCGGTAAAAATTGCCTTCTGTGGCAATTCCAGTAACACGCGTACGGGCGAGTCTATTCTGTGTGTAGGGGAAAAGTTTCTTTGAAATACTTCAAACCCATATCAAATAAATAGAGATATGACTTTGTACAGTATTAACATGACAAAACTACATTATAATACTTACATCTTCCACTTCAATCCGTATCAACATACATTGAATGGTTAGATATATAATGATATTTCAGAAGTTGTCCCTTGAAATGAACTCTTCCGGTCAATGACCGAGGCCTGCTTGGATGTCGTCTGTGTCGGACTCCGTAAACTTCTACAACAAGATTCTCCACAGCGGATTAGATTTTACATGGACAAGTTTGGAGAACAATAAAGCATGTATACTTCACCAAGTTGGCTGATTGGCGTGTAAAATTGGCAGTTGGCCTGGGATTGCAGGTTTGTTTACACCGGCGTCTATCAAACGTGCCGACACGCAGGGTGGGAGGGTGGGAGGGCGGTGTTTCCTGATCATGACCTTGTTTATCTCGCTAAATTTGGGTGTTTCCGCTAATTTCCTGGCTTTTTTGATAGGGAACCTCATACACTAGGTGCTGATATATGTGTAGCAAAAATTATGGTCCAGAAAAATAGGGAAGAAACTCCCTAAATTCGGAAAGCCGTGTAGCGTGAAGCTCTAGTGCTGTGCCATGCTTTGCACCATCGTCTGGGGAGGTCTGCGACTTTTCTACTCCGGATTTTTTTTTTTTTTTCAAAATGCAAAAAATAGGAGCGGCGATTCCGAGAAGCAACAAAATAAATTGGTGTGGCCTTACAGTAGATTTAAACTTCAACTTTTTTTTTCAGTTTACAAACGGTTTCCTAATTAACGAGATACAAATGTAGTTGTGTAGTGTTCCCCATTTTCCCATGTGTTTCTTTACTTTTTGACAATTCTGTGCAATAATAAACTCAATCTTACAATAAGTACTGACGAATTTGGAATCTCTATTTCGGAAAATGTACATTTTTGCTAGTAGAATAACTGTATTAACAATAGCTGGACAATTTTCTAGGAGACCAAATATAACGTTGTGAAGACTCAGCCTAACAGGGAAGTTAATTTGTTGATTAATCCACTGTTCAACATCTTTCCAAAATGTCACTATTACAGTAGATTTAAACTTGAACTTGACTCAGAAGGAAATCGGAATTACACGCTAGGTCAGGGGGATGAGAGAGCTATTACTTTGTACATACTGCGGGAGGGTTGCCCCAGGACATGGCCATTAGAAAGCCAATTTCAATTCTAGTGTTATGTGAATCATCATCATTTATCAATTTCAACAAACTGTCACCGGCCAGATTTTGAAATATGAAGCCGACACAATCCACCAAGACAGGTTCATGGTGAATTAGAATCAGTTTGTGTTTAGATTATGGTTTGGTAGAAAGTTCCATTGGAATGTTACTGTCCGAAATTGAATGTACATGATATTGATATCATGATAGGTACTTGTATTCCAAAGCTGCTTTTTGTAGTACTACCTAATCTGTTCATCGTTTTGCAACAACAAAATAAATTACACCGTTGACAAGGTCTTTTTTATTTATCATCTCGTCCTTTTGTCAGAAACACACTCATCACCAAACACAGGACACCCTGAACAAAAGATTGTCCCAAAAATGTCACCAACCAAGAAGACCAGCTGTACCAACTCCTGTCACCGTGGAAACAAGGTTTACTTTCCCCCCTCAGAGCTCGAAATACCCGGTGGCGCACTGGCGCGGCGCCACCTGATTTTGCTTGGCGCGACTTATTCCTAAACTCAGGTGGCGCAGCGCGCCACCTATAATTTACGGTAGGGACGTCACTGCTGCGACACCGCTCTTCCCCAGCTGCTACATGTAACATTATCCTTGCGCAAACGAAGAACATGGCGAACGTAACACCACCCGCATAAGTGTGCCGCCATGTAGAGGCGTGGCATTCCCACGGCGGCAGCCCTGTGATGTTGCGCCTGGATCGCGTGTACTTGTATTCAATCCATTTTTACGAGTTTGGGGCACATTTTTGCGGCCTTGAACAAGGAAATATGTAGCGCTCGGCACGCAAGTAAACAAAGTCGGCCATCTTGTATTTCAAAATCTCCCGATATCTCGCGATATTCCATGAGAACTGAGCCCACACTGCAGTGTATTCAAATTTCGCTAGGTGGCCAAGGTAGAATTCTGGGTGCAAGATTAAACATTGATTCATTGAATATCGCGATGTTACTTGTTTTTTGTACAAGATTAGAAATTGTTGGCAGCATTTTTGTTGAGCTAAAAATTTGAATTTTTATTTTAATTTTTATTTCAATTTTGATTTAAACTTTAATTCTGATTTTTAGTTCTTTTTTTTACATAATCACATTTTTATTTGTTTAGCTGGGTTAATATGTGATTTTGTTTGGGAATTGGTGAAATATGATTGGGTAGGTACTAGCTTAGGTTTAGTTTTTAATATATTAATATCAGTAACACCTTTGGAATACTTGCTCCAAGTTCCAGGTAGAAAATGCGTGTACAGCTTTTGTGTTCTTTACATTACTTTATTTTATAACATAAAACTTAAGTAGTTATTTAATAACTAGAAGAAAACGTAATAGATATAAGTAGCAGATTTGAAGAAAATGATAACTTGGAAGTGTTGCCACTTGAATACTGATGGCGCCACCTGGCTTTTGACTCAGGTGGCAACATGCGCCACCTGGCTGAAAAAAGTATTTCGAGCCCTGCCCCCTTATTCCCGCTCTGCGTATGAAAGGGGAGAGTCTTTGCAAACTTGGACACAATGGTCACTTTTAGTCGGATAAGCGGTACATATGTAAATATATGGAAGTCGGTACATTTGATATTTTCTACTACAAGGAGACTTTCTGTGCCGCAAGTCTGGATTCTTCTGTTTTGCCGTCAGCTTGCTAAGGAGATATCCAGCGTACGAAATACTAGGTTGCCCAGTTGCACCGTGCAACGATATTTTGTTTAGTTCAACCTATTTCTACACCCAGGTAGCTCAGTGCACTACCTAAATGTTGTGGTAAGGATGCCCCTTTCTTCCATTGGGAACTGTTTATTGAGAAGTTCCCATGGAAGAGCTCATCACTTCAGGTAAGGGGAAACAACTCTGTGTCAGAAATGTATAAATGTACATTGCATTCTAACAAAGTTAATCATAATGTAGAAGAGTTTAAATTTGGGGCAACCTGGAATTTTGATGGGCAACCTAGCTCTAATCCTAGGTTGCCACTGAGCAACCTGGCTCAAAAAAGTATTTCGTACGCTGTATAACCACAAGCACTTCCTCCATATTGTTCCATCTTGCGCTCATCCTGACAAGACAATAAAGCTCGTTTGTCTCCCTCTGTTCCCGCAAAATCTGAATTTCATGTCGCCCTAATCCCATCACACATGGGGAAAAAGGATTAAAGGCGGAGATGGGGTTTAAACCTGTAGAGGTAATGGCCTACATGTCACTGCCAGCTGATCCACACCTTTCCGATTTCCATATCTAATATACCACGACCGAACCAACACCCCCCATAATTAGTATATAATGCAAGAGCTCCTTTAACGCCCTCTCCTGCACAGACCCTTCCTTTAAGGGCCACCTCCCCTGTTTGGTACTTAACTTAACAAAGGAAATGGGCTTGGCATGGTTAAGGGCTTGGGTGACCACCGAACAATGACTGGTACAGAAACGAACCCTGTCAGCATATACATCGGTTCGCTTGTTTGTCATTGGGCGAGGAGGGGAATTTTCTGTCTCTTCAGTAGTGCTGTGTACCTAAACCCACGTTTAGGTTCAGGTCCGGATTCAAGTCCAGAGGTTTAGGTTCAGTTCTGGACCTGTAAGTCTGGACCTAAACCCATGGTATATACAAAATTGCATGTTGTCAACCTTGCAATGTTGTCTGGGCGAAACTGTGGCCACATATAACATGGAGGCCGACACTTGACAATGCCCGATGGCAATGTTTTCTTCATTTTGCAGCACAGATTTTGCGATCTATGGAAGGTTTTATGTGGTTTGGAACGAAAAAGGGGTATGTGACATGTTTTTTTTCCCAACCAAGTCCGGAACTAGTTCCTGCCATTCAGGGTTTTTTTGGACTTGAACCTAAACGTTTTTACAAGCACTACTCTTCAGGTTCATCAGTGTGAGGCGAGAAAAGGGCAAGTGGATATTTGCTGGTGGTAATAAAAGTGGCATTCATCATCGCAGCTCCGCACAGTCGCTAGGGCCGAATCTGTCATTAGCTGTGCTGTTTTTAGGCCGAGGACCTTTGTATGTCGTATGTACATGGGGAGGGGGGCGCCCAACCGTACGTGTGGCGAGGAAATTCGAAACTAGCGTTGCACAATGGGAAATTTCACAGTCTGAACTTGAACTGTGGTGCGGTCCCCTTGGGGGAGCAAGGCAGGCTAATTGGCATTCACCTTGCGTGGGAAGCAAAATGAATGAAAGCGGCTTAACGTTTCAGAACCAAGAACAATTCCTAACAAGAATTCGGAGACCTCATATCTCCATGAAATATAGTTTCCTCAAGACAAATAACATATTTGATGTGAAAGTCCAATCCTTTGGCAATGTTTCATTTCAATATGTTATTATAAATTATGCAAATGACCTCTAAATTAACATAATATATGCATGGTGTTGTAAATTATAAACTAACTTACACATATCATAAGTATGAAATTCCCATCATTACACTAAGGAATCAGAATTTGTAGATTAATTATGCAAATGAGGTCCATATTTGCATAATTGGTAGCTGTTGATATTCTACCTGCGATAGATTATACACATTACATGTATGAAAGTCCTATTACGTAAAACACTGGAATTACAGAATTTCTACATTAATTATGCAAATTAAGTCCTCATTTGCATAATTTGCATTTAATTGGTATCTGTTGATATTCTACCTGCGATAGATTATACACATTACATGTATGAAAGTCCTATTATGTAAAACACTGGAATTACAGAATTTCCACATTAATTATGCAAATTAAGTCCTCATTTGCATAATTTGCATTTAATTATGTACACCTCTGTGTAAGCTACCTACATGCCAAAAATCATGATAATACGTTGCTCCTTTCTGGACTTATCTGCTCTTAAAGATTTCGCCACCCCACCCCCCTGCAGTTCCAACACAAGCTGCTAGGGGGACCAAACCCACACCACTTATTCCTGACAGGAAAAGCTATTTGCCGCCCAAAAATAAAGACCATAGCATGTTCAGGACAAAAGATCCAAAAACCGGAAGTTCTGCTGCAGTACCAAGGTCAACCACCAGGAGGCCCAGATTTGACCTTGACCTTTGTCTTCCTTAGACCTACCTACATACCAAATATCATCACCATCCATAAAGGGGTTCTTAAGTTATGCTCACCAATAATTGGCGGAAACACACACAGACACACAGACAGACAGACAGACAGACACACACACAGACAGACAGACAGACCCAAAACAATATCTCCATTTTTCATGGAGATAAAAAGCGTGCTACAATCTGTTTTTGTTTCTGAAGGAAAATGTTTACACCGCGACCGCCATTCGCGGTAACGGCTGATTAGCAGCGAAACAAACTATTTTTTCTGCCAACCTTAGTGGGTGTAACGGATATCCGAAGGGGAATTAGAGCTTCCTGTGGCTCTTTAGTCGTGGTAACAGCATTGTATGTCAGTCTGTGTTGCACGTACAATACCTAAACATAACTTTCAAACTGCCAGTATTCCTACACAAAGAACCGACACGAATGTCCCTCTTATTTAGGAGACATGCCAACGTTATCTCTCCTAAGGGAGTGCTTGTCTACCAGACACAGGTTCACTATCAACAATGGTATGGCTATCAGTTTCACACATAATAATATGGGAGTATAAAATGTTTCCTTTTATTGAACATTTTGGGCCAGATTTCGGACATACTGTACATGCTTTAAGTTTAAGCTTAGCAGATAGCCTGAAGGAACCAAAAGTGTGTCAGATGGAAAGAACAGTACTGAAATAGAGTCTCATCTTGGGGGATTTGAGGTCCCATATTAACGTTAAAGAATACCCTTGCACGCGATCTGGCATCCCCCTGCAATCCTGTGGTTTTGTAAGCCGTCGAAAGAATTTGGTAATACTCTCTGTGTGTTTGGCCCATAGGGTGCGAATAACAACAGTTATATTGGAAAGGTCTTGGCATGAAGACTGGCAAATTAGGTTGCGTGAGGCCTGCATATTGATACATGTCTCAAACTAAGCAGAAGGGAGGAAAAATCAATGCTAAGTCAATAGCGCTGTCATCAGGAGACGTGGCTATCTAGCCATGAATAAAAATGACCACCGCAATGGCAAATGAAAGTGGACAAACTTCTCCACAAGAAGAAAGCACATCACAACGCCTCAACTCTCCCGGACTCGTGTCATGTATTATTGATAAAAAAGGGCATTTATTTTTATCATGGATAAATGTACTTTATCTTACTGAGTGATTCCATGACATGCTAATCCAGATTCCTACTGTTAATGCGACTCCCTCTTGTATTTCCCTCTAATACATATGTTTACACAATAATGCCACAGTCCACACTAGGGAATGGTCCACTCAAACTTATCAGAAAAGTCAACAAACACGACAAGGCTACAGAGATATGGCAATGCTAATTAAGTGCAGGACTTCCCATTCAGTCAAAATGTGCAAGAACACGCTTTGCCACCTCAACAGCAGAAAATCACCCTTTCTTCCTCAATACTCCATCACTCAAGAGAAAATTCCATGCCGACAGTTTCTTCCCTAGAACCACTTTACTGTGGAACAAGCTTCCCCATGAATGTTTCCCCACTAGGTACGACCTTCAACGGTTTAAATCTAGGGTGAACAAACATCTGACCACGCAGTCCTCACAGTAACCCAAAACATGCAAGTGGCTCTCACGAGCCTTGTTTTGAGGTGAAAACTGAAGTAAATAAAAAAAAATACATGAAGTGTTTCTAGAACTCTTGGCTGCATAGAACTGATCAATTCTGCTATGAAAATTAATAGCATTTTGGCCACAATTTCAATCTAAATGTACAACCTCCCAGGCATTGACAAATCGCATAAAAAATTGATGTCCGAAGTTGGTAAAGGTTGAACTTGTGACATTTAAAGATCGTGACAGGGCGTTTTGTGCAACTTCTCCCTTTGAACAGGCCAGCAGTGATGTTAACTTTTATCGCTTGACTGGGGAATTAATTGTGTATTTGAACCATTGCCTGATGCATTATGAAAGTCAGATCTTTATATCATAAATGTTTGGAACATAGCATAAATGGTTTATTGTTGTGACACTTGGAATATATGTATGTACAGTATATATAAAAGATAATTTTAGCTGTATTCCATATTTTATAGCAATATGGTCAATACTAGTATAACAGGACATAGATACTAGTATAGGCATATTCTGTGCAAGCTAGAGGGTTCGATATGCCACCATAACATCTGTAGTTTATACAGTAGAAAAAGGGGACATGTCACTCTCTTATCTTAACTTAAGAAGATACAGATCTAAGGTCGACATAATGTATTGACTTGTGTCATGTCTTCCATTGGTTCCTTAAGTACAAGTTGTCTCAACGTTGACAGGTATGAGGTAAATAAATGCATGTCGTGCTTTTACAACAAATGAACAAACACACGCACTAGCCACCCCCCAAATGCTTCCACTTAGGTACTTGGTCAACTTATTGCATCACTATAGGTCGGTTAACAACCTGCTGACAGAGTCAGTCACCAAAAATTGTGGTGACAACAGAAAAGAAACCAAACTCATAGAAGCACAATTACATCATCCACTTTAGCAGGTAACTCAACAAAGAATTCAGGCTTATACAAGAAGAAATACACTTAAAACAGGGTCAAGATGACAGTTTCTCTAAAGTAGTGCACCTGTATTTTAATTTAATTCAATGCATGCTCTTTAAAATGGTCAGGGACCCCCCACAATGGGCCACATGTATTATTTTTCTTCCAATCTAAAAAAAAAAATTCCCCTATTATGTTTCTAACAGCCCTTCATCAGTTCAAGCCTAAGCAGATGTTGGAAGTTAGAATCGCCTGTCATAAGCTGAGAAACGCTTCGCTTTTTCTGAAGAAAAAACATCCAACGGTTTAATCAAAATGTGCATTTCTTATTGTCCGTCTCATTACAGTGTGGAACTGGGGTTCTTTTCAACCAGCAGACGTTCCTTTACAATGGCAAATGGGCTGACAAAAGGTGCTTTGTGCACCCTGTTATTAAACCCCCGAGAATTAAGTCCCACTCTTTTGGTGTATCTCTCAATTTCATACCTGTCCTGTAGCCGTCATTTTAATCACAACTTCATCAGAATTTTCCAACGCTATAAAGAAATATACAAAAACTCTGGGGAAAGTTTGACTGAAGTTGGATTTAAAACGTGGAAACGGTGCGGTTTCTACAATGGAGTGGAAAAGAGACGACAGATTGCACTATTGCAATGCTGATTAGGTTTTTGACCGGTGTCAAACATTTGGAATACAAATTGTTCTTTGTGATGAATGAGTTTGGGGGAATGGGATGTTTTCTCCAAGGACTTTTCCACATGAGAATTTCAGAGAAATATTATGGAAAAATTTGTTTAAAGTTTGAAAGTTGGGCATAGGTCCAAAAGGGAAAAGTTTCTATTTTGTTAATCTCGAAGCAGATGTAGGATATGACTCAGTTTTAACGTGTTTTTTTCAGGCATTTAGTGGGTCTTTTTAGAAATGTACCTTTTACTCTTCGCCTTCTTCCAATACATTGCTACAACAAGCACTTGTTTGGTATCTTGGAGACGACACCTATGTGCCTTTGTCACTTCTCAAAACTTAAAGATTTACCGTATCTTTAATAGGCAAGTATTCTGCCACATATGGGAACGGTTTGGATTTAATTCAGACCGGAAAACATAGCTTGACCGAGTTGTGAAGAGGGGGAAACCACAAGATAAGCCCTGAGTGTAAACCGTCGATTGCAGCCATCCAACTACGTACAGCAGACGACAAAACCACCGACCGGGTGACGTCCTATACCGCCTGTGGCAGCGAAAGTACTCGGACCCCCGGTATGCCCACCGATGTCCTACCTGCAGCGGAATTTGATTTGGCAACACACGGCGGGGTCCTGGGACAGCTAACCATGTTACTTCAACAGTTCAGTCCCAAACATATCGTTAAAACCTTTACAAGCCTCGATTTTCCCCACCGCCATGTGCTTGGGCTGGCTGGCAGGCATTCAAAACTGAACGGACCGGTCCACCATGCATGCATGTTGGAACACAATCTTTCGTACGGGGTGGTATGGTACTCACGTGCAAAGACAGGCATTTGGAAGCGCATCGCGCCCGGACGAAGGCCGGGGATAGCTCCTGTCCACCCCCGGTAGCTAGCTGAAGCAGCACCCCGAGCAGTACCCCTGTCCCGATCCGCGGCATGGTGTGAGACGGTCGGAGGGGGAGGGCGAAGCCGGCGGAGGGAATGTTAGGAGCCGCGGCCACAGCTACGGGGAGACCCTGGTGGTGAAAGGAATCACTTCAAAACGAGCCTGGCTTCTGATTGGTCCGCCGCCGGAGGGGGCGTATCTCTTTGTCGCATGCACCTATCAACTTACGACGCCAAGCTTTGTGTTTTCACAGGTAAAAACACATTTTAGCCCGTCTAGCTCTTTCCAAATGCCTTTACGAAAGCTGTATTTTCCCTCTTGTTATCCTTGTCACGTTTTTAAAGGTTTTTCAGCAGCATAATATCGCCCACGTTGTCGTTCTTTCCATTGGGAGGGCATGCTATCGATGGTCATTGATAGGCGTAGACGCTGTCTGCCTTGGAGGCACTTTTCAGTGTAGTTTTGCTCGTAAACAACTTAGCTGAACAGAGGAGCGTCTCGTTTTACGTAAAGGGATAGCGGGGGCTATTCAGCTGATGGTTAAAGGGACGGCACGGTTTGAGCATGAAAACATGTGAGTGTGAGCATCGTTACGAAAATGCCAAGGGCAAAGTGGGCAATGAACGTTTCCATAGACAAGGGGATGAACATGGCACGAAATTCATCAGTGTCAATTTTGATGGCTATCGCGACCTTTTCCTTGATTGGGGGCAATAGGCACCTTGGTGGGACTTAATGAAAAGCAGACAGGATCACAAGATGTTCATAAATATAGAGAACAACTGAACTGGTATAGTTATCTTTAGTCTGAAAGCGTTCTTTATTGTTTTCTGATATTGATATTTGTACTTTGATATTGCTGTGATAAAACTATGATATTGCTCTTTGACAAAAAACTATCCACCATCTGCAATACGTTTCCTACAAGATGAAACAGACAAAAAGAAAAAGGCAAGAAAGAAATAGAAAGAAGAAGGAAGGACGGAAGGGGAGGAAGGAAGGAAGGAAGGAAGGAAAGAAGGAAGAAGGAAGGAAGGAAGGAAGGAAGGAAGGAAGGAAGGAAGGAAGGAAGGAAGGAAGGAAGGAAGAAGAAAGGAAGGAAGGAGAGGATAGGAGGATGGATGGATGGATCGATGGATCGATGGATGGATGGATGGCTGGCTGGCTGGCTGGATGGAGGGATGGATGGATGGATGGATGGATGGATGGATGGATGGATGGAAGGAAGGAGAAAGAAAGAGGCAAATAGGAGTGCGGCATCTTATGAATGTTTGCGATTTTTTTTCTGTGTAAAGGCATTGTCAGGTAACATTCTCGGTGGTAAAAAAAACACATCGTACAGGCAGTTTTGGGACGATTTAGCATAACAAGAAGAAGAAGAAATATTCCTCAGAATGTCTTTTGACTTCGTCCGTCACCGCATTCAAACTTAGCTTCTTCACATAGCAAGGCAGCAAAGACCACCACTGCCGTGAAGAAAGCGTTGTTCTGATTTGTTTTGAAGTGCGTTAGTGCACCTTGTGTCCTTCTTTCTCTCCGCGCCTTTGAGGCCCAGTCTTCCAGAACGCACGAGGGTCGGGTCCGCGGTGCATGGGTTGGTGGGGGACTTCCAGTGACAAATATGGCAACACTCCCCAGCAACGGGAGGGACGATCCAAAAACACCTGCGACTGGGGGTTCAAAGCCCTTTCGTGGCCGACTATGATTGACAACGTTGAACGTTTTCGGACAAAAAGAATCATTCGTTTACATTGAAACAGTACGTTTTACAGGAACATCGTTTAGAAGTCCTTGGTTGGTGCGAGTGCATGTAAAATTTCGACCCCTTGTATATTTCTTGAACAGTCCCCAAAGAAAAACAGACCAAAGCGTTCGTCTTCTCAGGACTTGTTTGTCGGCCTTACTTCCACCAATCAGCGCCCAGGAAAGGGGCAAGCCCGGACAAAAAAACTCCGCCCGGAAGTCAGGTGGGCTCGAAACAAAATACCTGCCCAGGTGGCGGTTCCTTTGATCTTTTACCTGTGCGGTGTGAAAACAGGGGAGGTACAGTCATTACTTCACAGCATCTGTACCTAACAATGGGGTGCCAGTATCTTACACCCTATTCCCAGATGTAACTCTGCAAGGATACTCCTAACCAACAAACTTTCCTTCTTTGTAAGTCCTAACAAAATATTTCAAAATGCAACTTTTTGGAAGACTCTTGTTGAAACCACAATCAACAACGATTTGTCCCCGAGTAGATGATGGGAAGATGGAAGGGACCGTCCTTGAACAATAAGGGGAGGGATTCGATCCCTTTGACGGCAGCGGAAATTTCCAGGCGTGGTGGGGAACGCCAAGGTGCGAGCCAACCGAACAGGTGGTCGGACGTGCGGTTAGATGCGACCCCTTGAGACCAAGTGATGAACTGCATATATATGCTCTGAATTCTGCAGTCGCTCGTTCCAACCAACAAGGACATGATCCGGAGAGATAGTAATAGATTTTTTAAACGAATTTTTAGTTCATTGTATTCTCACTTTTTGTTGTTGTGTGGTAGTAGTTCTTATATATAGCTTATAGTATTAGCACACATTTCACGCTTTGAGTTTCGTAACACCATGCACCTGTTTTAAAAGTTGCAACGTTGTGTCACATACACAAAACCATTAACGTTACACACCGCAGATAGCGAAAATGAGATAGAATTAAAACTTCCTCTCGACTTGTACATGATGTCCATGACAACCCCGGCTGTCAGAAAACCGTGATCTTCTACTCCCCAAGCAGAGGTTTAGGATTCGGCTTATTTTTTGACGTGTTTTAGGCGTTCTTATCGGGCTTTCTTTTTGTACCGGTGTTTTTTTCTATGCCAGCCCAACAAATGGTAACTGCCTGGCAAATGGATACAGCTTGGCCAATTTGATACTTTCTTTGCAGCCACCAAAGATCTGCTTGGAGATTAGTGATCTTCCGCCCCAACGTCTGCTTTGGTCAGGGTAATCGCGCACCTAACGGTTACTATGCATACTGCAATAGACTAAGCATCACTGTAACGATATGGTACATGGCTATTTCTTCTGAAGTGAATATTAGTAATGTGTAGCTCCTTCGCCGGCTGACTCCCTGGCAAATCATTCAGCCTGTCTGGCCGATTTCTACTGTTTCCCCCACGGAGGAAGGCAATTGTCATAAATTGCTTCTGTGGTCCTACTTTATTGCTCCGTCCTTCTTTTCCTCACTCACTCACTCACTCACTCACTCACTCACTCACTCACTCACTCACTCACTCACTCACTCACTCACTCACTCACTCACTCACTCACTCACTCACTCACTCACTCACTCACTCATAAAACGTTGTACATTATCAAAACGCCTGCTTCGGAGCCTGGTATGGAGACTGACACATCCTCTTATTCCCGTGGATAATTTTCCCGGCCAACCAGTTTTCACACAGGAAAATGTGGAAACCGTCAAGTCACAAGACAAGGCCTGACTGTTGAACAAGCGTTTGTCATGGACAGACGGCCGAGCATACAAGCAAACATTGGCGGGAAATCGAATTGGGTCAAAGCCAAAACAAGGCCACTGCGAGGGTACACTCCATGTGGTCGCCATAGTAACGGGCGGCTTTTGTTGGTTTGAGCTGTTTTTTTGCGGTCCTGCGGCTTAGCGGGTCAATGTGCTCATGCAAGGGTTTCATTGGTTACTTGACTCAATGTGCAAATTTAAAAGTCCAGTTAACGGCCACCCTTGTCGGTGGCCTGTAATATCTCATAAATAAACTACTAGTAGTCTCTACCAGACTAACTGCGCTGGCTATAATAGGGAGATATTTGCCAGGGGAGTCTGGCCGCCTTCGGAGGTTGACTGGCCTTCCGAGGGGGTCAACTAACCCTCCCGCGGACCGACTCTACTGGCCAGCTATTCCCTTCTTTTGCCGAATTCTACGATCCGTACCCCCGTAGGAAGGCCTGGTGGAGGCTATAAATCTCCAAGCAGATCTTGGGGTTGGGTAGCAAAAGAAAATAGGCAAAAATACAGTATCAAATTGGCCAAGCTGTATCCATTAGCCAGAGAGGATCCATTTATTTATTTATTTATTTCTGGCTAATGGTTACAGCTTGGCCAATTTGATACTGTATTTTTGCCTATTTTCTTTTGCTACCCAACCCCAAGATCTGCTTGGAGATTAGCTATAAATAAACCGTGTGTTCAGTCAGTGGGTTTCTGACAGCTGGCCCCTTTATCTGACAGCGCTACGGGAGGGTTCCTGCTAACTGACTTTTGTCCATACAAGTAGACGCAAAGATATACTATCAGCTCTCAGTTTCCGCTCAAAGCTGTCACTACCGTCGGAAGAAGATTTCTGTGCCACTCCCAATGCTTCCTGGGGAACATGGCCAAGTCGAAATGTTATCTGGCGCCCGAGGTGGCCCCTCTTTTCTGACAGAAGACTCACTAGCTTTAGTATTATAGTTGTTGTGGGGTTTTTTTAATTCCAAGAAAATAGAACGAAGTGATCAAAAATAGAAAACATGCACAAAATGTCTGAAATAAAAATGATGAGGAAATTTTCACACAACTCCTTGCCCTCACAACCATCTTTAGGCCGTGTGTACATGTAAAGACCTTCCGAGTTCGAACCTTATTGAAAGTAGGCCAGTTAAGTAGTTCCCTTAATTTTCTTGGAAACACCCATTCACTTCAAGACTGAATTGTTTGCTTGTGACCCGTTTGTCTACCGTGGGTCCTGGACTAATTGGGGTGAGAAGACCCGGGGGGAATTCTGGGCTGAAGTATACTGTAAATGTTTAGAAGTCCGGGATGCAAGATGGACAGGACAGTTTGTAAACAAACAACGGAGTCTTGATGTAAGTGTTCCAAGTTGGAACTAATATTTGGAGCTCCGAGTTAGCCTTTTGCGGTACATACAAGTGCTCGTCTTCTATGATATTTTTCCGTCACTTTGAAATAGAAGTATGTTTTATGTATCTGTATAGCCGGTATAACCGCCCTTCGGCGTAACACACCAGCTTCGCAGGCACGCGGCGCGGCGGCAGCTGGCTACATTTCACCGAACGAGCTGAGTTTTATGTATACAGCTAAACATGAGAAATCAATATGATCAAATTGAAAAGTGTAAATTTAGAGGGCAAAGCCAAATCACCGTCGATCCACACCAGAATACTTTGATCAAGTAGGTTCTTGAATACTTTTGAAGTAGAAAGCTCTTGCATTCCTCTTTGGTTTTCCACAAGCACATGTAATCTTGCAAAATGTGTCAATGAGACACTCGTATATTGAACGGTAAGAGTGGGAATGTGCAAGGCAAATCGAAAGCACTGCTAATCCAGATATTTCTTTATCAAGTAGGTTGTTGAGTATCTTTGAAGCTAGAAGCTCTTATGTGCCCCTTTGGATTTCCATAAGGACCCATAATCTCCCACAACATATCACTGAGGACCTTTTTACTTTCGGCCTCGCACCGAATGATTTCTCAATGCCTCAGGTATACCGGATCCTCGGTACAGAGTCACCCGTGTGTGTGTGCGTGTTCCTATTTGCTGTAATTGCTACTCTTTCCTTGGTGTGGTTCAACAAAGGAGTCCAACGTTGCGTGGCGTACTCCAAAAGCAGTCGTCAAGTGATCCGCTTACTCGCTAATAAGTCAAGAGCAGACAAGCGCGAAGAGCTATTAGAACCCAAAATATTCAAACAACCGCTACACATCTGCCACATGCTTCGTCTCACAGCGTTATGATTTGCAGGAAGTCAACAAACATACACGGAAACGAGTTATTAGGTTTTGTTTTGGGTTGGTTTTACACAGGCGTGGGAAACTTTCACATGATGCGGTGTCATACAATATCGCACAGCCATGTTTGTGCCAATACAAGGAGTGTGCGCAGCGACAGATGCAACCAACAGAAGTGATCTCGACCAACGTTCTTTCATAATTAAGATACAGATACATTTTATGGTATACTCAGTTTAGTATAATCAACTTCAAGAGCACAGTGGTGTCATAAAGGTGTCTATATTACCGACGTGACTGCCGTTACCTTGGAAACGTGCGACAAAACACGTCCCCTTACTCCAATCTGTCACGCTCAACAGGTGGTCACAAAACTTCATTCGTTTCCACAACTGAAATCAGTTTCCTGAATCAATAAAGGCTAACATTTCATAGTGATAGACTATTGTGTAGATGATACCTTTATGCGTAACATGCGGATTTTGCACGGGTGATCACTAGACTACGTTACATTTGCGAGCGTTTAAAGCTGCAGACACGAAAAAGAAACGATCTAATTTCGACTATCTGCTAAAAACGTCGGCCACATGCAAGTCGTATACAAGTGTTGTTGTCTCAAGTTCTGTACAAATACGTTGAAGAGCACTTGTCGGCATTTCAATGGCTTTTCCGACCTGTTTGTTCTCAAGCCACCATAATACTTTGTTTCGGGTCAGAAACTATAACGTTACATTATTTCCACAAAAAATTAAGAGACAAAAAGCTCACAATTTCTACCATTGTCGTATAGGATACATACTATACATATAGCCTCTACCAGGCTTGAGGGCGCGGCTGGAAATAGTAGAAATTTGCCAAATAGAGAGAGATAACACGCCGGCAAACTGTAAACTGGCTGACTAACTCCCTCGGCGTGTTATCTCTCTCTATTTGGCCAATTTCTACTATTTCAACTGGCTGACTAACTCCCTCGGCGTGTTATCTCTCTCTATTTGGCCAATTTCTACTATTTCAACTGGCTGACTAACTCCCTCGGCGTGTTATCTCTCTCTATTTGGCCAATTTCTACTATTTCCAGCCGCGCCCTCAAGCCTGGTAGAGGCTAGGATACATACTGTCTTGTTCACAGATAATATGATATTATACCCCTATGATGTGTGAATACTGAAGATATAAACTAGGTTCTCAGTCTTCATTTTGCTCTACATCTTTCTCGGACTTGTCCCCCTGCATGAAGGCTTGTACCTCCGGGTTCATGGCGGCTTCCTTCACGTCTAACCCCGTCTGCACGGACGTAACGGGCACTTGTCCGTTCTTCTCCGATCCCGAGGAATCGTGCGCTCGGAGTTCTGCCATCCCGCTCTGCACACTCTCTAGACTGGGTGCCGCGGAGGGCGAGGACGGGGCGGACCCGGACTCCGAGGAACCCTGGTTGTTGTTTTGCCCGTCCGACGCAGGTTTCGGCACCCTCGTCAGGACCTTTTCCTTCGACTCCTTTCTGCTGTGTTTCAGGGACGACTTCCTCTCCTGTCTGCTCGCGTCTTGCTTCCACGTACGGAACGCAGCGCTGAACTGGTGCGTTAGGACCATGACCATAGCTTGGGCCTTCTGCTTCTTGCTACAGAGCACCGCGTGGCAAAACAAGTCCTCCTTGCTGCCGCCGGGCGTCCCCGTTATCCACCTGAACACCTTGGGGAGTTCCAGGTCAGCCATGCAGTAGGACACGTTCTGTATCTTGAAGAACTCGTCGATTGGCTGCGTCCCTTTTTGTAGAGGTTCCACCTCTTTCATGTGCATGCCCTCGGGGTTTATTGTTAGCGCCACCTTTCTCAACTTGCGGTCGGGGATGCTTTCCCTGGCGGCCCATATTTTCTTGGTCGGTTCGGCCGTGCAGCCCTTCCCGTTTGGTCGATCGGTTTTCACCTTTCCCAGGTAGCACACGTAGAACACCGGGTTCTCGGGCGTTATGTCCAGCGACTGCTTCTTCTTGCTGAACATGGCGGCACAGGAATAAAAGGAAATAAACAGAGTCACGCACTGAAATCCTGCTTCTTACACGGCTACTTGAGATCCGTGACCGCTTGAATTCACCAGCGGCGACCACGTCTGGTGGTTCACCAGTCTTCTTTCTCCCCCGCGCTCCTGGGTGCGTGTATGAGTGGCGCCG
Source organism: Branchiostoma floridae x Branchiostoma japonicum (assembly GCA_013266295.2). Lineage (NCBI taxonomy): Eukaryota > Metazoa > Chordata > Leptocardii > Amphioxiformes > Branchiostomatidae > Branchiostoma > Branchiostoma floridae x Branchiostoma japonicum. The sequence continues at coordinate 1,528,204 of CM023831.1, read as the reverse complement.
ACGACAGACGCGCCCAGTCTGCTGCGCTAGATAACGGTTCGATCCCGGAGGGAGATGGGAGCAAAATCCGGAGGACTTTGCCAACTATTCAGATCTATTTGCCCAGGAGGCTGTGGGCTTCGACCAACGCCCGGGCTTGGCGGGGGAGGCTTTTGTTCGTCATGGGCGACGCGGGTAGTGTTTCCCGGGGTAATTGTGTTGTGTTCTGGGTTCACAGGTGGTCGTCGCTTTTTGTGAAGGGCTTGCTTGGAGAGAGCAGGGCTGAATGAAAACGGGAACATGCTGTGCTGAGAGAAAATCGATAAAGTACACCAGTGGCCAGTCCGGACACATGTTGCAAAAGTCGGAAGCTACCAGAACACAGGAGCGATATTAGAAATAGTATGCAGTCGATTGATAAGCAAGAAAGTCAGTAGTTTCATTCAAGGCATTCATAAGTCGACTGTGCCTCTTGCCTCTAAATTCTCTGGAGGGGCCCGTGGCCACACCACTTTTCTTCCCCTGCTATCTGATCTCCTATTGGGCCCAGTGATTGGGATCAAAATATAAGTAGATAAGTAGGGGAAATTGGCTTCTAATTCGCCTTATAGATGTATCTATAGATGTACAGCGATGTGTCTATCTAAATCAAAGTTGTTGGTTTTTTTTTGGCGACGTCTCAGGGAGGAGCCTAATGGTACAGTATTGTGTGCAATTCACAAGAATTCTAGGAATCGTACAGGCATTTTGTCCACAGGAATGGAATGTCCACAGGCATGTGACCCACATCTATGCCCACATTCCTGGAAATTAAACCTTTGGGAAGACCTCAGCTCCCTGCCGGGAATGCCCTACTTTCTGTGACCCCGGGGCTCGTTCACTATACACTAAGGGGGAGTGCACTGTATCTGTATAGGTACCAAGTCTCTCTCAAAATCATGAAATGATGGCAGGGCCACAATGCCATGCAAACAATAACCCTAACAGCAACCACCGTCGCCATGGCAATGTATGTTTTCATTGCCAGTCTTGTTAAAATAATGGGTCACTCAACAATGATTTTTGCTGTTATTGATTATTTGTACACCTCTCAGTTTGGATGTGACCAATACTTTGCAGTATTTCCTACTACAGCTAGGTGGCTCTGCAGAACAATATCCTATCAGGACTCCATATCTATATGTCAGTCGTCCCAAGTCCCAAGCAAGGATTGAGGTGTTCAAAAACTCTTTTTTTCCTAGAACAATCGTAGAGTGGAACTTGCTGCCACCAAGTACAGTAGGGGCATCGTCACTAGATAGCTTTAAACAATGTCTAGAGTTAGACGTTCAAAGGTTAGGTGTAACAGCTCGTTCGGTGTAATGTAGCCAGCTGCCGCCGCGCCGCGTGCCTGCGAAGCTGGTGTGTTACGCCGAAGGGCGGTTATACCGGCTATACAGATACAGAAGCTGGTGTGTTACACTGAAGGGCGGTTATACCGGCTATACAGATACAGACAGTCATGAAAATGTCCACACACAGCAAAAGTTTGTCTTCAACATGTTTACTGACCTTAGTAAGTACAAAACGTGACACAGTCTTGTGTCGACCCCCACAAAGTGCAACATGGAAAATCGTCTTGTAACAAACTATAGAAAGAACACCAAGAACATAAGAACTCTCTCAAGACACAAGGATGGGACCTTTCTGCCAGACATTACAGAATTATTACGTTATTATAATAGATAAAATACTCTGTATGTATGTAAATTACCTACGAACAAAGTTTCTGTGCCATCCTATTTTCTATGAGCCACCCTCTCCTTCTTACCCAGTTCCACCACACCCATCCACACCTGGAGGCAAAGTGGTTCAGCCTGGCTCCAACAGTTTTCTATGGAGGACAGGGCTGTACCACTTGATGCCTGGGGATGGTTAGGGTGGAAGTTGGCAAGGGGGCTGTGGTGTGTAGACAAACGCACCTCTGACATCTCAGGAATGTTATTTTACAGTAAGAACTGCCATTCTTGTCATAAAGTTATGTGTGCTGTGCTTTTCGGCAGATCCACCCCCTCGCTCTTTCCTGCTGTTGTCTGTGTACCCTTGTGCTTGACAGGAGGGGGTGAGATCGGCCAACAGCACAGCACCACAGTACAGCAATACATACACTGCAGTGAAGAGTGTGGAATTTGGCATTGATACATCGGGAACAAAAATATCGCGTGGTCCAGTTTGATCGCGACCACACTGTACAATGATATACAGCAGAATTTGAGTTTAAAATAAATAACTTGAGATTGCTTGAACATACAAGTCTTGCCTCTGACGTTGGCCCAACTCGGCCGAATGTAATAATTCTGTACAGCATATACTCAGTAATGGCCCAAAATCATGGCAGCAAGTCCACACTGCCCCTCTTAGCTTCGCTGTCAACTGAGGTCTATACAAAATGAATCTATTGCATCTTCCCCTCTCTCTGTACATCTTTCCAATAAAATAAAAAGCTAGTAATGATATCCTCTGGAATGCTCAAATCTTCATCTCTAACAATAGCCTAACATTTGGTATGACATGCAGCAGTTGACAAAAACATATGTAGGATTTGCTACAGGTTTATAACAAGATGTACAAGATACAGAACAAAAGCTAATAAGGGCCAGTGGCGACTCAATGCAACACTCTGGACTTGACATTATTAACCCAAAATCATTCCCCTGCAAACTAATAGCACCAGGTTGAGATAGATCCTCGCGTACTTCGTGTCAAACGTCACGAGCGTTACCTCGCGAACGCGACAAACAAGTACCGAAGGTACAGTAGTTCTCTAAGTTTTAGCAATACAGCTAACGATTTAACACATACAGAATCTAATACAGTTCTTCTTGTCTTCATCTATTACTGTAGGGACTAAATTGTCTTTTCCAATGTGCCAGACACTTGGTCACTCACTAGAAGTTTCCTTCTAGCATCAGATAGAATCAACAGACAGGCAACATCAGACCTGCTTTTTTTTCCATCACAATTTCGACACCTAATAACGAATCTCTACCGATCTTGGAAACTGTCGTACGTACTACAAGTTCTGACATGTTAAAAATAAACTGCAACATGTTAAATCTGTCCCTGTGCTTACTAACAACGTCACAGAGAATAATACACAAACTCTGCAGCGTTCCGGTCAAAATACCTACTTGGACTGAAAATAAAATACTTCATTTGCAAGAGATCACAACATTTCGGACCACAATTGGTTCTCCTGTCAACTATGCTTAAAAGTGGCTATCTTTTACTTTGTAGTGGAAAATGCTTATACAGAATTTTTCATTTCGCTTTCAGAGGCTATCAACTTGTACAAAAATAGAGAATTTTATATCCTTTTCTTTCCACACGAGCGTACGGGTGTGCTGGCTTGGCACTTAGGCATTAGGACGACAATGTGTCGGCCCCAGCGTAGCCAGCACTGTTCAAAGATATGTACACTCTCAATCATCCGTTGTATAATGTTTTAACTGCTAAGAGAAGTTGGGCCACACGCTTCGCTCTACCTCAGTCCCAGGGAAAGGCGTTAGGTCTATGTTCTGGGCTAGACGACCCAGACCCCCTGGTTTCGTGTTTTTAACATCTGCGACGACAATGGCAGATACATACACTTCTTATGTTACACTTGGGTCCACTCGTCCGAGTGAACAATGCACCCCGCGCACATGGAGTGAAAACTCGTCTCACTCGTCATCAAACTGAACACGTCGTCCACTCTTCTCGAGTGAACGCTTGAATCTGTTCACTCCCCTTTTTAACAGGAATGGCTTGCTTACCCTTAGTGACAGCTAGTTTAACTCTCAGGGCGAACAAACCTTGATGATTTGTCTTGGTCATAGCCCTGGTACTGAGGTCCCCATCACATCTCAAATTCCGTTAGCAAAAAATGGTCATGTATAATATACAGTGCAGTACTTAAAAACGTTGTACAGAAATCGGCTGTCCACCTAAACAGCCAACATTCCTGACGGAGCTACCAGTACGATACACCTGGCAAAAACGGGTGTGGGAAGCGATACACCTAGCAGATTCCAGAGGGATTCCAGGTACTTGAAGACGATTCAGTGCAATCGATGCACGGAATCGCAAACTCCTCGCTTGGGAGCTGGTTGAACAATTCTGTGGCCCTGACATGGCCGCTAGTCTGGACTCCTAAAGTCAGTGGTCCTGTGCCACACACACACACACACACGGAACCCCACCGGAATTTCGTGGATCTTTGAATATCAACAACTGCTTTCCTTGCAGAATCGTGGATACAGGAACGTCCATTCCCTGACTTGTTGGATTTTTTTTTTTCCGCAGTATCATCTGAGTCTCTACACAGCACAGTTTCCCGGCGGAGCGGGGAGTAAAACAGAACAGCAGTTCTCGTTCGTCAGAAATATTCGCTACACCTACCAAAAAACCTTGTCTTTAACGAACGTGGTTATTTATAAACACGGAAACGAGTTAATAGTAAACAACTCCAACAATACTCCCATGGTCCTTTGCAACTCTGGAAAGCCTTGTACGAATCGCTGTCAATGGGACAGCAACATATGTATAACTTTACAGTTGTAAAATGGCTGAATAGTATATAAAGTCTTCATGCCTATAAGCCTTACCCTTAATACAGGCATATTCAGAATGCTTAACAATGGTAAAAGCTTCAGTAAATGTCAACTGTAAGATGTCAACAACCTACTGGTTGGCATTCTTCCTTCATAAAAATCCCTCGCGCTTTCACCCAGCCAGCCTTCCTTTTCTGAACTTGACCCTTCTTTTTTCTGTAACACTTAAATTTAAACTCCTGCACACAGGCTTTTGTTTAACTTTCTCGGTCGGTTTCTTTATGTTACCCTGCTTAACATTTATGTGTGAAGGCTTCCTGTAATGCAGTAGTTTCGTTTCTGTTTTTTTCCTATCAGGATATTATAATATTGCATCTTTGCCTTGTCCACATATACTTCATGCTATATCAAGTTTTAATACAAGGCCATGGCCAGTGATGCAGATATAATGATTTTTTTTTACCTTGCATGATAAGATATGAATGTCAGTACATGTAGGTCCCAGGTAATCTCTCAAAGGATCATGGGATTGTGTTCCACATGGGGACGGGGTGACTACTATGCTAATGATATATCTCTACTAGTCTGGCAACCATTGTGGGGGCTCGAGGAGGGCAGACCTAGTTGCCCCACCAGTCGAAGGACTGCTGGTCGTGCTGACGCATGGCTCCCGGTGGGTAGCCTCCGTACCCCTGCGGCTGGTAGTGGGTGAATCCGCCGTAGCTGGGCGCTCCTCCGCGCTGCTGGCCACCGCCGCGGTGCTGCTGACGGTAGTCACGGGAACCAAACCCACCTTGGAACCTGCGATAAAACGTAATTCAGTTTCAGCTCAGTTCATCCTCGCTGAGGTGACACCAATTTCTCATTATCAAGCATGACAGAATGTGGGATGGAATCTTTTATAAGAAACAAGATAATGGAATTAGAACTAGCCTGGCATTGTCACCACAATTTCACACATTTTCATCTCATCATGAAGGTTTACTAAGGAAATGCTATATCTAACCTTATTCAAGGCTTGTGTAATCTTAGTTAAGGTTTATTATGTGCTATCTTAGCTAAGCATAATACTGTAATGTAATGTAATATGAAGCATTGTTTTTAGTTATGATTAATTGTAATAATTGTTTCGTCATAGTTAATGTACATTAGAAGAGGACTCCAGGAAGATTAGTAGTTGTTTTCACCCATGGAGATTCTTCATAAATGAAACAAAAACAAGACTGACCTGTTCCGGCCTCGGTTGCGGCCGCTGCTCTGCTGACGCCGTTCCTCGTACGCCATGGACTCCAGCCACGACGGCAGCTCCTGCTTCGACTCGATCAGGATGTCCACAAGGTCGCGCACGACGTTGCGATTTTTGTCATTGAAGAACGAGGTGGCCAATCCTAGGTACGTTGACATGTAGCAAATAGGATGTCAGGTTGGCTGGCATATCATAGAATAATCCCGTTTTCTATTTTATCTTCTTAAAACAAATTAGCAATACATGGGAAACAGAAGAACATGCTAAAGAACAAACATATCCTAAGTAGGTTAAAATGCAGTGTTCGAAATACTTTTTTGAACCAGGTAGCACAGTGTGCACCTTTGAGTTCAGCGGTACATACTTTCAGGTTGCGTGGTGCACTACCTGAGTCAGGGAGCAACTAGCGCACAAGAAAATCAGGTAGCAATTGCTAGTGTGCTAGTGGGTATTTCGAACACTGCAATGTAGCAAAGAATGTGAGGTTGGATGGCATATCATTCAAAAATCATTGCCAATTCTTTCTATTGCATTTTCATAAACAATAGGACAACATGATGCGAGAAACAGAAGATCATACCAAAAGAAAGACACACACGTGTACCACGGATTCGACTAATACATAGAGCATACAACACGGTGTATTCCGTATTGCCCGAGGTATCGGCCCGACTCGCGGGAGGGCCGAGACCGAGGGCGATGCGGAATACACCGTGTTGTATGCTATTTATATCATACCCACCCTAGAAAACATGTCTTTCAAGGCGAAATGAGCGAAAATTTGGTGTCCCTAAACAAAAAAACTGCAACAACATCAATTCCAACGTCCGAATCCTGCATTCAAATTTTCGAAAGCGGCGCATACGGTTGGAGCGAAACGCGTTCAAATCATTCTATGGAAGCCCGGTTCATACGCCCGGTCATACAGTAAAATACAACACGGTCGGGAACACTGTATCGCCGCCCGGGTATGATATAAAGAGGCATACAAAAATTAAGCTCCTTACCCAGATTGCCAACACGGCCAGTACGACCGATGCGGTGCACGTACTCGTCAATGTCGCTGGGAAGGTCAAAGTTGATCACGTGCTTCACGTTTGGGATGTCCAGACCTCGAGCGGCAACCTGCGACAACAACAGTCAACAATGACTACAGCACACCGGGCATAAGCAAGGAATGATCACTACTTAGTATCTTTCACTTTAGTATATTTGGGCTCAAAATACCACCTGCATATGCAGGTCAGTGAAGGTAAAATTGGAGCTGTGCAGTTAGTTCTTCTGTCTACCTGCAACTAACCTACACTGACCAATAATTAAATCAACCCACAACACTACAGTCAAGACTGGCCAGTAGCAGTCTATAACTGTGATGAATTCTTCACAGAAACACCGTTAAATGGCAGATAACTAGATTTAAAGATGGTTAAGAAAATGGGTAGTGCAGGTTAATTCTTCAAAACAGCCTCCAGTTTAATTCCGGACTTCCAGTTTAATTCCGGACTCCTTCCCATATTTCAGCAACCTTACATCTAGATGGGCTAATGTTGTTAACTACAGGTAAAAATGATGTAAGAAATACATAGCAGCCATCGAGGACCCCTTAGGGGTTAACCCTGGCTCAAGTTCCCAGAATTCTGGCTCTGGCTCCGGTTCCCAGAATTCTGGCTCCGGTTCACGATTTCTGCAGAATTCTGCAGAATGGGGTTAACCCCTAACGGGTCCTCAATGGCTGCTATGTATTTCTTACATCATTTTTACCTGTAGTTAACAACATTAGCCCATCTAGATGTAAGGTTGCTGAGATATGGGAAGGAGGCCGGAATTAAACTGGAAGTCCAGAATTAAACTGGAGGTTGTTTCAAGTATTTCAAGCCCAGAGAATGTTGAAACTTTTCGGGTTTACTCACAGCTGTTGCCACTAAAATGGGAGTCTTTCCCGTGCGGAAAGTCAGGAGAGCCTCCTCGCGCTCGCGCTGGGAGCGGTCGCCGTGGATGGACGACACCGTGTAGCCCTCCCGGTACAGAAAATCTTCCAAAGCGTCAGCTCCTTTCTTCGTCTCCACAAACGTCAGAGTCAGGGAGTCAGGGCCTGGGAATGTAAAAAAAAAAAGGTGCTAATTTTGGAAATGGATTATTCTATTATTTTATTATTATCACTATTATCCAGTTTTAAATTTCCGTTACTATTATTATGATTATTGTACACTTTTATTTGAAGAATCAATAACGAAAAAAAATCTAGAAATGGAGAAAACTGCACTGCAGCAGACATTTTCATGACCAAATCAGCTTTGAAGTACTGGAGCCACTATGGCTACACGTAACCATTACTTGACTTAGAAGTAATTCTAAAAGATCTACAACTAGAAAAACTTCATATGGTATTCATAAACCTTTTGTTAAACAAAATCTTCTGAATCTTACTTAAGTAACATGTGTGCATTTGTGATGGTTATGGCTTGCTGCTGAGAGCCGTCGAGAAAAAGCTTGGAAAAAAATCCAAGAATCACCATAAATGCAGTCTAGGGAGTTAAGCATGCAACTATTACTAGATGATTGTACCAAAGCATGCACAAGAAGACATCTTGCAAGTGAGAGGGTCACCAGGTTATGGCTGGACTTTTCTGAAGTTTGGGAATGTGTGAATAGCATTCCAATGAAACAAAAGGTATTTTTTTTTTCAAAAAAGGTATATAAGGCCAAGTCACTGCAACAAACTAGGCTAGAAGGAACCTTTGTGAAAGACTTCCACCACACCTTAGTGGTCTACTTTGTCATTGCAACAAATTTGGCCAGTAAGAAAAGGACCTGTTCGTAGTTATAGACCTGTGAATCCTAAGAATTCTTCAGTGTCACTGACGAAAGGTAGTGGACGCTACCTGAAACGTCTGACTGTTTCCAAAATCATATCCAGTTGCTTGAGTAACAGTTTTTTTTGGCGTATCTTATTACCTGGATGTCTAACCTTCACCGACGTTAGGAAAGTAACTGTTGCAGAGATTTTCACACCGACCATAACCGAGCGACCGTCGCCCCGCTTGCAAGAACTTCCCACCAAAGACGGAAGAAAATAAGGAAGCAGCATGGCGCTGGGTGTGTACATACCCTTACCTGTGGCGTTGAGCAGGTCGAGCAGGAAGGAGCGCTTGTCCTGCTCGTCCACCCACACCACTTTCTGCGTGATGTTGTCGCTGGTGCTGCCCACGCGACCCACCGCCAAGAAGATGTAGTTGTCCAGGAAGTCACGAGCCAGCATCTGTTCCAAGAGACGAGAGAAGACAAACTCACTGCTATGTTTTCAAGCATCACAGTAGTAAGAGTAAAAATACTGTTGATCGTGAAATATTCGATGAAAAACCTCATTTCTACTGAAACCACAAAACCAAGTTCAATAAAAACGTGGGACTATTCATTAGCCACTGCCTCCAAAGAAGTCAACCCCTCTAGTAATGGATGTAGAAACATTAGATTATAGACATTTTTTTCATGTGTGTTGCCTCGCAATTAGGATTTGGGCATGAGGTTGCAAATAAAGATTACGATCATTAATATTGACATGGCATATGTAACAAGTTTACTGAACAACGCAACAGCACTGTACCTGGATTTCCTTGGGAAAGGTGGCTGAGAACATCATGGTGCGACGTTTGCCGGTGCCAGGCATGGTGTCCTGCTCCACAATGCGCCGGATCTGTGGCTCAAACCCCATGTCCAGCATGCGGTCAGCCTCGTCCAGAATCAAGTACCTGGAGGGAGGGAGGGGGGGGGCATGGAGTTAGGGCAATGGTACTGCATCAGAAAAAGATACAAAAGCAGGAAGGTCTGCTACAGTACTGTTTTATGGGCTCTATTCTGAAAATTTAGGCATCTGGGCAGGTGCAGTACGTTCTGCCGACGTTCTGGTCCTACTTACTTGATGTAGTCCAGGCCGATCCTGCCCCGTTCCATCATGTCCACCAGACGGCCAGGTGTCCCCACCAGCAGGTGGCAGCCGCGCTCCAGGTCACGCATCTGACCTCCGATGTCGGCGCCTCCGTACACCACGCATGGGCGCACATGGGAACGGTACGCAAACTGTGGATTATGCAAACATACCACATGTCAGAGACTACGAATGTTTATATGTGTGTGAAATATGACTATAGGAGCTTAGTACTTTATTTTATCAAGACCTACATAAGCGTTTTACATATGGTTAACACTATTCTTCCTGTAGTCCAACATAGAATACAATAAATGAAACATAACAAATTTACACATTGGGTAAACAGAAAACTTTCTACAAGTAAGCCTGCAACATTTTCACATTCACAATCAAGCCAACAACGCCATTTCCTTTTGTATTGCAGGTCTGCCTCTTTCCTAAGGAAATTGTATAGAAGGCACTTTTAGAGTTTGATGCAGTTTGCATTAATTTTATCCTCTAAGTCAAGAGTTTCTTACCTTCTTGGATTCGTCGTAGATCTGTGAGGCGAGCTCGCGGGTTGGTGCCAGCACCAGGGCCAGGGGGTATCGCTTCCTGCTGCCACTGCCTCCGTACTGACGGCCATGCTGAAACACATGGGAATTATCAAACCATGGTGGCAACAAGGTTTTCTCTAAGGGGTTTTTCTAAACCGGTGAATAAGGGCGCTGCTCCCTCATGTAACCAGCCAGCACCCTCATGTCAATTTTCAGATTGAACCCTCGACCCTATTATAAGTGGCTACATACACTAGTAAACAACACAAAGTCTTTCTCAAAATGATCTTTTTGCATTCTAGCATTACAAACTGTGTTACTCTTGTAAAAATTTGCATCGCTCCCCTGCCATGCTAGTGATCTGCTCCTCCTTGCAAATTTTTTCTAGAAAAAGCCCTGTAATACCCTGTTAGGGGCTAGCCTTCTTGTTTGAAAAGTTATATATGCACACATACCACATGAAAAGAAATGGTCTCTGTTCTACTCTTGTACTTTATTCCTTAATGTCAATAGGGAACAAGGTGGTCTCTATTCTAACTGCCATATAACTGAACTGCAATACCCTATAAGGGGCTAGCCTTCTAGTTTGAAAATCAAAATGATATATGCACACATACCACACACACAGAAATGGGCTCTGCTCTAATGATCGACAATAACTGACATTGTGTTTATTCCTTAATTTCAATACCCTGTAAGGGCCAGCATTTCAGTTGAATGATCATATTTATTTGTTTTTCTACAAGAAACGTATCTGACCTGTGGCAGTCCCTGAGGTCCGTTCTCATAGATCAGGCTGAGAATGGGGATCAGGAATGCTGCAGTTTTCCCAGAGCCTGGTAGGGGGAACAATTACAACTTGAATATGATCTAATGCAAACTTAACCACATGCCATTCAAGCTATGTCTCCTTCAGCATCTTGGCTATGATCTTGATTTATCAGTAAGGTGATGAGACATTTTTGTGCTCGCTCAGAAACAGCCTCTATTGTCGTCTGTCCACATGTGTGGATTCAGACAGCAGTTGGACAAATCCTCATCATGGCAGCACTTTACAACATTGTGATTTGTGTGTTTCTAATAATAATATGACTATTTTAACTGCATATATTGCTGTGAGCTTGCTTCAAAGGACAAGAAAGGAGAAGTTGTAGACAGAACGTCTAGTGCTGTGTACCTAAACCCATGTTTAGGTTCAGGTCCGGATTCAAGTCCAGAGGTTTAGGTTCAGTTCCGGACTTGTAAGTCCGGGCCTAAACCCACGGTTAGCCCACAGTATATACAAAATTGCATGTTGTCAACCTTGCATTGTTGTCTGGGCAAAACTGTGGCCACATAACATGGAGGCAGACACTTGACAATGCCCAATGGCAATGTTTTCTTCATTTTGCAGCACAGATTTTACGATCTATGGAAGATTTTATGTAGTTCGGAACGAAAAGGGGTATGTGACATGGTTTTTTTTCCCAACCAAGTCCAGAACTGGTTCCCGCCATTCAGGTTTTTTTGGACTTGAACCTAAACGTTTTAAAAGTCCGGAACTGAGTCCAGCGAACCGGTACACAGCATTAACGTCTACGTACCGGTCTGTGCACAGGCCATCAGGTCTCGGTTAGCCCTAGCGATGGGGATGGCGTACTTCTGCACCGGGGTGGGCTTCATGTAGTTGGACAACTTGATGTTGTTACTGATGATCTCACCCAGGTCCAGATCAGTGAACTACGGAAGAGGAACACGAGGGGTCACATCTTCTGCTTGGCATACAGATTCAATTTCAAAGTTTTACTGTTACTAGTGTTAGTTTCAGTTAGATTGTAACAGTTCCCATGTAAATATATGATTATACATACCTCCACAATGTGCTGTGGGCAGTTCTCCCCTGTGGCTTCCACAGGGATGTCCTCATACTTGTCAAAGTTGATGCCCGTGTTGCTCTTTCCAAACAGCTCCCTGAAGACATCAAATGCACACATTTTTAAAATGAAATAAAGTAAACATCTCTGTAAAGATTTTGTAAATCCCAAAACCTTGAAGAGTTGATACTCTACACTTATTACCAAAAAGTTTGAAAAATGACTGTTTTGGTACCTTTCCATGCGATCATTACGAGGGAGTGGCTTGCTCCAGTCAGCGTCCTCAGGTGGAGGGTAGTTGTCCCCGCCAGCCTTACGATCGTCGCGGCTCCAGCGGTTGTTGGAAGGCTGCTCGCCGCTGCGATCCCACCGGTTGTTCATCCGCCCTCCATCCCACTGGTTGCCTCCGAAGTTGCGGTTGTCCCTTCCGCCGAAGTTTCGGTTGAACCCCCCGCCTCGCCCTCCCTGGTTATTGTACGGACGGCCACCTCCGCGCCCGCCGAAGTTATTGAAGCTCTGCTGCGGTATCGCCGCAGCATTCACAAAGGGAGGCGGGCCCGCCGCAAAACCTTCACAGAACAGAGGAGTTTCTAGATTAACATCTTCAAACGGCCGAGCTTTCCGAGTTTAACATACATGGGGAATGGTGATCGAGATGAGCCGCACAAAATACAATGAGAAAAAAAATCTAAAAGAAAAACAGAGGAGCATAACAGAAACTTGCACAGAGCAAAAATAGGTGCCGTCAATGATGTGCTAATGCACATTGAACTTGTCGATCATAACAAAGGACAACCAAACTCAAGTTACATAATGTGAATTCCTTGTGCTTGTTGACATATGGAATTTCCTAAGCAAGAGATACAGAATCAAGATGAAAAGGAATAGCAACACTATTGCTACCTTTGCTATGATAATAGCTAGAACAAACCTATGGCAACAGTCACCCACCACTCTCACCAAGCTCACACTGTCTATATAAGACTAGTCAACAATCCCATTCCTTGTGTATCCCATGTTCTCCCACCACTTTCACTCTCTACCTGGTTACATGACATCCACCCTGTGCTGAGTCATGTTTAGTTCACTCCACCCAGAAAGAGCAGGCATGCACTACTTTCGCTCTCACCTCTGGGGCCCCCGAAGTTCCCATAGTTGTCACGGCGTTGGAAATTCTGGAAGTTTCCACCGCCGTACCCCGGGATCGCCCCGTTGTAGGCGCCGAAGCCCCCATCACTGAGATGGGGCGCACCGCCATAGCCAGAGTCTAACATTAAACACAATGCCCAGACTTACTGTGTTGGTAACCGAAGTAAAGTCGGACTATTCCTATACCGAAAAACTACTGCAGTGTTCTCCCCAGACTTATGTAGAGTGAGCATGCCTCACAACCAAAACACTTTATGTTTAAAGGGGGAATTTCATCTAGTACTGTTCAACCTGAGTTTGCAGTCGGACTTATTTCTATATGGTATAAACAATTAGACTCCAGTTCTAACTGACACAAAACCTCACATTGGGTAGATCAAACGAAGACACCATTTCGAGATAAAAAATACTGTATATAATTAATGCCTTTGTGTGATGTTTTTTTATGGCCTTTCACTCTATGCCACAACTAGGGAGAACGCTGGTTCTCATACATGTCATAGCACAAAAAAATAAGCCACATTCAACATTTAGTTACAGAACACCACTGTACCACTTTTCACAGTCGTGTATGAAGAAATGACAACATGAGGAAAGGGAGATAAAGTAAAATAGGAAACCAAAGGACTACGACTTTTTCATAATTTTCTTTAACTCTAATTAAAATCTAAATGTAGTAATAATTTCACATGTAATAATACTTTTGCTGCCTCCATGCATGCATTGTTTCTGCAATTATTCAAATTTGCCAAACAACTTTATGCTGACAAAGTCAATCAATTTTCCTTAATCTCTCTTAATAAGAGTCCCTTTGATTTGCTTACTGCTAAATAGTTATGCCTCTATAGATTCTGCATTGAAATTTTTCTCCTTCAAGTCTAATAATTGATTTTAAAAAGTCAGCATGATCAGTATAAAGCATCAAATATATGATCTATATGATCACAGTGCTTTTTTAGTCTAGCTAGATGAAGGATTTGCTAATAATGCACGGAGATTTAAATTCAGATATCTGATTTCCTCACGAATCAATCCTTTGCTTTCCATTTAAACAATTAAAAATAAAAATCAGTTAATTAGACAGTGATCAGAGACACACACAGACACACCACACAAGTTATCACAGCAAAAAACAGCCACAGCCACACAAAAGCGAGCCTAACAAATTTTGCTATTGCAGGAAAAAATATCACTTATAGAAAATCAGACAAATAAAATTCAAAAGCTTCACATGATGATGACGTATGTTATGATTATGAAGATGATACTGGTGAACAATCAAACATGATCAACGTCTACTCACCCCAACACTTTTCAAGACTACACAAAAAGACATTTCATTTTTGATTTTTTGGTCAGGATTAAAAGAGGTTCACGGTTCCAACTGCATGTGCACAGCATGATACACTGTGGGTAACAGTGACAAAGTTGAAGGCCCTGAGACGATACTAAAACACGCCTGGATATGGTATCAAGCACAGTCTAGACAAGAACTGTTAACACGTCATAGGCCTTCACCTCTGGCCTAGTACATGCGCATTTGGAACCCTGAACCAGCTTATTCTTGAGATTTTTAAAAATAATTTGAACTTGAGTGCAATCAAACAAGTAGCTCATTTTAGGACTATGCTTTTTTACGGTGCTAGTTCGATCTAGGCTGGGAGAAACACCACACCACCGGCGCTTACCCGGACGGTTGTACCCGCCAGAATTTGGGGGACCAAAATCGTTGGTCTGACCACGGTTCCGCACATGAGGAGGAATGTACCTTCCCTTATTGACTGCAACAAAAAAAGGAAAAACAAAAGCACGATGAAGTGCCGACGTAGAAAAACTAGACAAGAAAGTGTGGAACTAGTACCTTGTCGTTGGGCGTTGCGCATCTGTGGAGGAACATAGCGCTCTAAAGGGCAGACAGAAAGGGTCAAACATCAAGTTGTTAATGATAACGACGTGTTAAAGCATAGGAAGGGCAAAGTGTCCTGGTATCATGTCACATCCCATTCCTTGTGGCTTGAGATTGATGCGTTTTCAAGAGTCCTTAGCGCTACGGAAAAAAGTTTGGTCATGCAAATATTTGACAGTGCTGCTTTTCAAACCTTCAAGCTAGAAATAGCACCTGAAGCATTTGTTGTGCATGCTATTTCTATGCATGTAGCTGCTGCTATTTCAAAGGTGACTGCATGCAATATGATTATACAATGTACACAAATTGGTGTTGCTTAAAAGCACAATCCATTGTAATGTTGATACTCTGTTCATTGTGTTTTCTTTGTCATTTGAATTTCAACAGATCAGCTTGGCTAATTGCACCTGAGACCACGTCTGCATAACAATTAATTTACATAAAACGCATGCTAAAACTTTTAAATGGCTTCAGTGCAGTTTGGCAGATATACAACTTTCTTTACGTCAATTTGCTGAAAACATTACAGTTTGTCGGTTACAACTTCTAACAAGGACTGTTAAAGAGTTTAACACCAGACTTACTTCCTCCGCCGGCTCCTCCCTGCCCAGGAGCAGCGTTCAAGTCTAGGCCAGCCAACTGCAAACACAAAACATCAAACATCAGGAAAATGTTGTATAACTGACAAAGAGAACAAATAATCCCTGGCTCCTAACACTTAACATGTACTTAGCTTTACTAGCCCGGATGCCTGACTGTTTACAGGGCCTACACAGGCCAGCTTCTTGGCTCTAGAGCTAACATGCCTCCCAAGGAAGGGCTGTGATAAACTTTTCTTGGGGGCATGTTAGCCCTAGAACCAATGAGCTGGCATGTGTAGGCCCTGGAAACAGTCTGGAATACTCTGGATCTAGGCTAATTTTTACTAGCTACCCCTGTCAGGTATTTGGAATGATCCTTGCTTAGATCCTTGCTTACTAGCTGTGAATTTACATGACTACTAGTATCACTCATTCAGAAAACCTTGATTCACAGCTGTAAATAACCAACATTCAGAGATCTGGCCCACCCAAAAGACACCATGTCACTAATGTAAACATTTAATCCATTGGACCTACTGTTTTGTCTATTTCATATAGAGGTAATACCCAAATTTATTAATAATTCATTTTCTAAATCCATAACCCTGTTGGCAGGAAGAAGTTGGAAATCATGGGTCAAATTAAGGCGGGTGGATACAGGGTTACTTCGTCCTTGATTTGTAAGAAAAGTGACGAGACGTCTTGCGTGCTTGCTCAGAAACAGCCTCTATTGTCGTCTGTCCACACGTGTGGATTCAGACAGCAGTTGGACAAATCCTCATCATGGCAGCACTTTTAAACTGTGAACAGACTCAGTAATTTGTTCACTTTCTCAACATTTTTTAAAAATAATTGTTTCACTTGGTCATGTTTTAAGAAAGATGTATGCATGGTTACACTAAATCTGGATGTCTTGTACATTTCCTGTGAGTTAAGGGCTCTTAACATTCTTAGATCCAGTCATCATAGGTGGGGGAAACTACTCGAAAAGTATGACAGTATCTTAAAGAGTACATTGTCACTAATTACACAGTTGGATGATGTTGACTCATAATTTGTGATCATCAGCTGAACCGTATCTATGACTGGGGTGGCATTTCCCAACCACAAACAAAAATGTATGACGTACATGACTTGCTGTAGTATCTTTCCTGTTGTTTTGTTGAAATCAACACATTTAGAAAATGGAGTTATGCAAGACTTTGCGGTAGGATGCTACACACGCTGTAGTTAAATAACTGACCTACATTTCAGACATTTTCAAGTATAAACGTGTGAAATTCTACCACGTACGAAATTTGACAGTCTTCTTGGACTCCATTTACATGGTGTATAAAGAAGACAGTCGTGGGTACGATTTACACTGGTAAAACTGAACGATTGAAGTCCGAGAACTGCTGGACTAGATACGATGACAACCCACGTGGCCCGGCGTTTGGGCCGATCAACCAGCCATGCGTGGAGCCGGCGTTTCAGACAGACCGACCCGTCTCATTTATGCCATCGCAGACAGAAAAGGCCCAGCAGAATAAATCTAATAATAGTAAATGTATAAGCTCTAGTTTCTATGTATGTAAAGAGCAGAGGCTTTGCCATGGAGGGCTGAACGATGCACATCGCAGTAAGAAAATGTTACAAATGGCGGACGATTTTTACCATCGTATCCATTTTGACAAATCGAGAAGAGAATGAACCGGCAAATTCGGAGCGGCGGAGAAAAAGGTCTTCTTCCCAGTCAAATCCCCCCAAAGTTGGCCAAAATGTAGCCACATACCTGCTGATCTAGACTAGGTCCATTTTGTCTTCCATCATGACTCATAACTAGAAAATATCGTGGACGATTTTCTCCTTAAACTATCAGTGAACTGAAATTTTCTGAAATGGTCTAACAAAAGATGGTGGCATCGGAAACTACTTATACCATCGGCCTCTGACGTCATATCTGATCACATGGCCTAAATAAAGACTGCTGATTGGCCGAAAATTCCTACAGGGTAAAAGGTTACAGAAAATTTGTCAAAATACAAAAAGTATTTTTAGAAAAACAAAATTATTCAACCAATGAGCTCGTTGATCTGAAAAAATAACAAAAATTCATTACCTTAAAAGAGAATAAGATATTTAAAAAAAAAGTGAAAATTTTGCATAGGTAATTACATCCGGGTATCTTTCTCTTTCCCAGTGTCGGCCATCACGGTGGGTGAAAATTTTGAAGATATGTGTATTCCATCCGCCATCATCTCCCTTTATACACATTCTCCGAGATTGAAATTACTACCATCCAGTAGCAGAAAACATATAGTATTGAGAAATATAGCTATTTGTTGCTTGAAACCCCTTCATGATGTATTACTCGTACCACTTTTTTACTGTACCGAAACGGAGAGAACTTTAGGAAGTGTATGACAACATTCAACGTGGGTTGTGGGAGGGGGGTGAAGCCAGTTTGGAAGCCTGCCATCATTTTTCCGTACATTCTTCCGTTATAAAGCCAGAATACCTTGTTGCTACGCAGGAATAACTTATGAGGTATCCTCAATGTTGAAGATTTTATGGTGTAAGACTTGCTATAGCTAAGATAAGCTGGGCAGGATGTGTCACTAAAATTATTTCATGAAATAAATGACATGCAAGTGGTTTACACCATGAAAAGAATCCATTGACAGAATCAGATGCTTGATTACTCTTTCAGTTTATAAGTTATACCATTCTCAAGCACCCCCACATCTAGATTCTGCATTGGGGAGGGGGGTACAGTAACAGACCTTGATAGTTTTGGAAGGAGCTGGAAGTCAAAGGAATATTTGAGTTCTGAACTGTTACCTTCTTGTCCTTTGTAGTCTCAAGATGGGACGTGTGATCCGAGGACAGCGTAAAGGTGCGGGTAGCGTCTTTACTGCCCACACGAAACATCGCAAGGGGGCTGCCAAACTCCGAGCCCTTGACTTCGCAGAGAGACATGGATACATCAAGGGTCTAGTCAAGGTAAGCACGATGATGAAGCATGTCAAAATACCTGGTTGTTATAGGCCTTACAAACTTCATCTGAAGAACAAGGTCTGTGCTTCTTAAAGTCTTACATCAGATTCAGTATTGGGTATGTCATCTACAACATCAAACTATTGTGGCGAGATTTTGGATCAATATCATGGAAGTGCATATATTGATGATAGACTGCACAATATGTACTACGCAACGACGTTTACCTCAGCAAGTTCTATTTTGTGTATACCATTCAGATCTCTTTGGTTCTAAGTCCAGATTTGTGATAAACACATGCTGCATTTTATAATGGTAAAGTTTAGCTTTGATCCAACACGAAGAAGGAACTCACCATAAATTTTCGGTCGAACTCGTCAACCTTCGTCAGATGAATGATCCACTCGCTGACGTCGTTCTGGAAGGCAGAAGCGTGATGACGTCAGCAGTGAATCGAAAGTGGCAGGAAGACGGAATCTCCCACCGTCACGGTTCAAAGAGGGTTGATGGGCCCTGATGTAGACTGCCTCCTTCACACCCCTCACAAAGTAGTCCTGCTCCGTATCCAAATGCTGCATTTGATTATTACTCTACAGGATATCATCCATGACCCCGGCCGCGGAGCCCCTCTAGCCAGAGTGATGTTTAGGGATCCTTACCGGTACAAGAAGCGCACGGAGACGTTCATCGCTGCCGAGGGCATGTACACCGGCATGTTTGTGTACTGTGGCAAGAAGGGTAAGTGGCTGTTCTGTTTGTGCTGGCATGATTTAATATATGTTGTGGACGAATCCTTCAAGCCAACTATCTGGTAGTTGTGTGATCGGCAATGGTATCTCACCTCACCTTGTAATCTCACCTTGTAGACGGTCAATAGGTACGTACCATCAGAGGTAGTGAGACCGCTCCTAGATTGTGTCTGTACGGCAGTAGCAGTTCCTCACATGTGCAATGTAGTTCAGGCTTCAGTTAGCAAATAGTTTAGAAAACTACCTGTAAGGTTTTGAAGAAGCTTTTTAGCTTCTTTGCTGCTCTTGGTTCTTGGTGGCAATCTTACTATATGTGAAAGATGTTGGTTGGCTTGAAGACTTACTTGTATGGCATAACATTTTATCATCAGATCACAAACAGACCATCCTCGAGTGTGATTGTTTAGTCTTTACTCCTCTTGTTTGGGGGGAGCTTCAGGCTTCAAACCCCTGCACATAAAGATCCCAACATACTTATCAACAAGAGTAGGGGTGACCCAGTGTGGTGGGCTAAATTGGAGACATAACATTAACAGGCTCATGGTTTCTCTCCATTCTCACTTGATGTCCAATGACAGTGTACGAAATACTTTTTTGAGCCAGGTTGCCCAGTGGCAACCTAGGATGAAAGTTATGTTGCCCATCAAAATTCCAGGTTGCCCCAAATTTAAACTCTTTTACATTATGGTTAACTTTGATAGAATGCAATGTTAATTTATACATTTCTGACACAGAGTTATTTCCCCTTACCTGAAGTGATTAGCTCTTTCATGGGAACTTCTCAATAAACAGTTCCCAATGGAAGAAAGGGACATCCTTACCACAAAATTTAGGTAGTGCCCTGGGCTACCTGGGTGTAGAAATAGGTTGCACCACGCAAAATATTGTTGCACGGTGCAACTGGGCAACCTAGTATTTCGCACGCTGAATGACCAAATTTGTTGCCTCTATTTTGCAGCCATCCTGAAGGTTGGAAACACCCTGCCTGTCAGTCAGATGCCTGAGGGGACCATCATCTGTAACGTCGAGGAGAAGGGCGGGGACCGTGGTTCTCTGGCCCGCTGCTCCGGAAACTACGCCACTGTCATCTCTCACAACCTGGAGAACAAGACAACCCGCATCAGACTGCCATCGGGCTCCAAGAAGGTGCTGGCATCCGGCAACAGGGCTACCATCGGTAAGCAGTTTTTGTTTCTAGTTCAACAATTAAGAGTGACCCCAGTCTGGAATAGACTCTCAATAACAACTTTGAACAGTAGTTCAGTCAATGTCTTCAAGGCCAAACTGGCTACAACTTCTCATACTGACTACATGGACGGTCTCATTACCCTGGGAAAGGGTACCGATTGACCAGGATTCAGGTGAATATTCAGGTGAATATAAAACAGGGAACAGGCACTGCAGCCTCATGAATGTACATGTACTTTAATCTTATCTTTGGGAGGAGATTATGACGAGAGAAAAATTCAGATTAACCACTAGTCCACTACTGACTATGCTAGTTCACAGGTGGCTACAGTCTTCAACTGTAACTTGCCAGACCATAGTTCACCCTGGAGACAGACAGAGACAAAGACGACAGATACAGAGACAGACAGAGACGCGTAGACCCAGACAGGGACAGACCGAGACAGACAGCACCAGAAAGAGACAGAGGCAGACAGAAACAGACATAGACAGAGAGAGACAGAGACAGAGACAGACAGGGACAGACAGACAGACAGAGACAGACAGACAGACAGACAGACAGGGACAGACAGAGACAGACAGGGACAGACAGAAACAGAGGCAGAGACAGACAGAGACAGACAGAAACAGACAGAGGCAGAGACAGACAGGGACAGATAGAGACAGAGAAAGACAGAGACAGAGACAGACAGAGGCAGGAAACCTTAGAAACTATTGGTCTCATGTTGATATTGTAATCACTGATGGATACATACAAAATTTGCAGCCTGGTGGAAATAGAAGGTGGGTACAAATGTTAGGTTTGAAAACTGCATTGATAGAAGGGAGGATGAAGTAAGGAATAGCGCCATAGTTTGTATCCTAACCAAGTCTTCTTGACTTTAGGTATTGTTGCTGGGGGTGGTCGTATTGACAAGCCAATGCTGAAGGCAGGCAGGGCGTACTTCAAGTACAAGGCCAAGAGGAACGCCTGGCCACGTGTTCGTGGTGTGGCTATGAACGTAAGTCTTATGTTGAATTGTGTTTATCTTCCTAAAAAATGTCTACTGCATGTGGTATGTGAAATAGCATTTCGACTGAAAAGAAATGCTTATGCTTATAGTGAAATGTGTTAAATATAAATGCTTTTTGATGTAGTTTACGTAGAAAACTGAAAATCTGGTATGCAGAGCTTATTAGATTTAGTCAACTCTGAATTTCAGGGAATAGGTGTTGCAATGCCACATAGACTATTTTATGGACCCCTTTGCATGCTGGGAATAAGGAGAAGTCAGGGAAACAGGGAAGCCAAATAATTTACAGAAGACGATAACGTTATGACAATGTGCTGTTTTCCACCTGCATTACCTGTAATTCTGTGCTCTGTAAAATGGTCTCTATTCACTGAATAAAGAGACTCTTTCTACACAACCAAGTGTTTTATTCAGCCGACATTTCAGTGACCGTCTGTCAACTTCCTCAGGGCAATTCTGACTGGTTCACATTGCACTGCAGCATAGGTGTCGCTGCTATAAATGCATTCCCAAACGTATTTACATATCTACAAGTACACATGCACTGTTACGCATTTATAGCAGCGACACCTATGCTGCAGTGCAATGTGAACCAGTCAGAATTGCCCTGAGGAAGGTGACAGACGGTCACCGAAACGTCGGCTGAATAAAACACTTGGTTGTGCAAAAAAGAGTCTCTTTATTCAGTGACTTACCAACCTGATGAAACTATTCACGGATGGTTTCTATTCAATTGAGATAATTTTGAACTTGACAGAATTGCTCTTCTCTTCTTCCCCCCAGCCTGTTGAGCATCCCCATGGTGGTGGTAACCATCAACATATCGGTATGCCCTCAACCGTACGGAGGGACACCTCCGCTGGTCGCAAGGTCGGTCTCATCGCTGCCCGCCGTACCGGCCGTCTCCGCGGTAGCAAGGCCACAGAGAAGGACTAGACAACACCTCTTCACATTCTGCAATTACACCGAGAGGAAAATAATAATTAAAAAAACTACATGCCAAATGTCGTATTTGTGACTTCTTAGTAGTAGTAGTAGTAGTAGTAGTAGTAGTAGTAGTAGGTCGACTAGCGAAATTATACCGCTCAGACGGGGTTATACCGCCCCTTACGGGGTGACATACCCTTTCGTTGGCTGATGCAAGACGGGGTCGCCAGGTCTCCGTCAGGGGGATGATGTAAATCACCATGTGACTTCTTGCTTTCTTGTCAATTTGTCAAGAGTAGCTGCATGTACACAGTTACAGGGCTAGAAATACAATATGCAGGTAGGTTGGAGGAGCCATGCAGGTATTTCTGATGTCTACCTGCGCCTAACCTGTACTGGGTATAGAAGTGTCTACCCTGGTTTCCAGAGTTTACCGCGCGGGCCTGTCTGAGATCGTGGGCGCGCTAGAGTAACAACAGCCCCCGTTACAGTATCCGGCCCGCCAGGGGAGATTAGCTAAGTGTCCGATGATACTGCCAGCTTGTGTCACACAACTAATTGGCCGCCTCCTGACAGTCTTGCTAATATTACTACCAAGAAAAGAAAAATAAAGTATAAAATGTATGGTTTATAGCTATATATATAGGAATATATTGTTATGAAACTTTCCTCAGGCACCACCAAGATTTATTGTTCAAGGGGACACAACACTTGATAAGTGAGAAAGAAATATGTGGTTCAGTTCCTTTATGCGTATTTGGTGTCACAACAGTACTAGCTCTGTGACATGTATGCAGTCATGTACATGCGTGTGATCAAGTACATTGCAAGTCTTGATGGAGAGCCTCAGCAACTTCACCTTTCTGGGTAAAATTATATATTTCTAACATAAATTCATACACGTATCAGATGCCAATAGTTGTTGAATAGTGCTGCATGCAATTATAGACGACACTACTACAAACCCAGTAAACACGTCTTTATCTGCAGCTTACATTACCATATCAACAAGACCAAATGATGTCTATATATTTAAGAGTTCTGAAAATTTGACGGCCTGTCTGCTGTAATACATAAAACATATGCTAGATGGCACTGTTGCAACGTCGGTCTCAGTGACCACGACTGGGACATCATCCATGCAGACGGTCGGGACAAAACAGGGAAATTGATCTTCATAGTAGTGAAGTTGTAGTTTATATAGAAAAGAAATGTTGCAGGGAAGGAGTATACCATACACAGACTTTGTGCTTCTGATAGCAAAAGCCTATGCAACTTGCACAATCATAAAAACAGGGAGAAGGCCTAGGATGATCCATGATATGACAAAGAAAAAACACAACATACAACATGAACTTCCATTTCTATCCTGCAGACCGCTACGTTCAAGACAACTGCTGGATCACAGTGATCTACGAAAATACATCATTTTCAGAATCAGCAGTCTATATAGCTGGAACAAATACTGTATACACCAGGTTGTTTAGAAATGAATAGAAACGGGATACTCCACAAGAAAGAAATCAAACTGTAAAAACGTGTGATTCTACACTGATACATTTTCATTTTCTGTCACATCGGGAAAGGAGTACTGTTTCCTTTCTATTCTAAATTTTATGATGTCAGAAACGTTCGTTCCTCTGCCACAGAATGAGGATGGTCATTTATAGGAGATCTGTATCTGAATTAGGATTATGATGCAGACATTGTGGTAAAAATTACGGTTCATTTTCTATCGCCCATTTTACGTGAAGTGTTCCGTGGAGGCAATATGAGGTCGCTCTTGTTGTCGAGACAGTTGATCTCGGCATATATTATTGATGAAATCTACGAGATAATCATTACGTCTGAACTCTGTTATGATCAGTCGCCAACGCTTTATTTACAGATCACATTGGATTATTGTTTATCGGTGCGCTCCGGCCTGATACTTAGAAACGAAAGTATTTCGGCTTCGGTTTGTATCCTGCTCAAGGTGACGTAATGCTTTCTGTTTCTTGAATCCTACGCGTTTCCCTTCTTTAATGTCGTTGATTTAGCTATCCCTCGTCTATCCCGTGACGAGTTCCTTTCCGTTTTATTGTAATGTCTATTACTATGCATATTTCAGACGATAGATGGAAAAATCCTTGCATTTTCAGTTTGATGATGGCAAACATGCTAGTGCTTTATAACACCTGCGGCGACATGCCCAGACATGCCTGTTGTGTCGGATGAACGTGTAATACTGCCACAGGTTGTAATGAGCTCCCAATTCCGCAAGGACCTAATTTTGGCGCGATCCCAACACAGAACGTCACTCCGCATTACACATCACTGGTCTACTGATACCAGTGTTTTGTGAAAGACGGCTGGGTTTAGGAAAGTGGAAAACTACGTGTTTCAGTTAAAAAAAATGTTTTATGTACCTCATCAGTAATAATACATACATACATCATTGTTATGCAATGTCGCTTAGTGGAAAGGTTCTGAAAAGCACTGTGAATGTGCGTAAATTATGCGTTCTAAAAACTTGTTTTGCTAGACGTTTGACATAAATTTAACAGCTACATGTAGTAGTACACCTGTTTGATCCATGTCTTAAGCATATCGTTTCGTTGCGGCAATGTGACCAAAGTGACAACCGATATCTTTTCCGTGATTTATACAAGTTATCAGCAGAGATGTTCATATGGAAGATAAACAAAACAGTAACGCTCAGTCAGCAATCTTCGTAACGCCGCCTCATTTAACGTTCGGTAGATACTGAAAGATGAAACATTCTTTGTTACAACCCGCATTGTCAAACTTGTTTTTGTCGCACTACTTTTCATTTGAATATCATACCGTTTCATCTTTTTTATTTTCCATCAGTTGTAAGACATGCATATGACGGTGTTTGTTTATTATGAGTCATTTAATTGCAGCTAGCGAGGGATTGTGCCCGCACTCCGGATACCTCTCGTGGGGATATAATTAGAAAGGATTATAGTTGTCATTCGTAGACCCTACCTCATACCTATGAAATCATCCAATTTTCTATGTGACAATTTCCATATCGCCAGATGCCCAGTAAATGTTTATATTTCTGGTTCATTCTTTGTGCAACGTCGTGTCAAGGGCACTAATACTGTACACTGCACATTTCTTTGTTGTTATTCAGTGTCAGTCTCATTCATTTTTCTTGAAGTAACAATACAAGATGCTGTCATATGACTGTCACCTGTATCTGAAGTCTTAGTAGTGACGTGTTGCTGAGGCCGGAAAATCAGGGAAATGTGGAGATTTCTCTCAAGCCTGAAAATTCCCTTTCGCGGTTTTCTGACAGTGTCTCTACTCTGAGATTTAAAATGACAATTATTAATGGTGGGAAATATTTTGTTTTACCGATTTTCAAGGCTATGGTAGATGGAAAAGCCGTTTTTTCCGGTTTCATCTTTCCTCTATTCAATTAGAAACAAATCTTCGGCGAAAATACTAAGTTGGTGGCATATTGTCATCTAATAATGGTCAAAAGAAAGATATATGGACAGAAATGTGTGTTTTTATCTTATTATTGGACAGATTGTCCAGTTTTCTGCCATCCGTTCGCAAAATTCCTATTTTGACAAGGCCGATCCTCCTCCGGATTCTTCTTGTTTGCCTCTTGCTGTACTACTGGGGAGGTCCCCTACCCAGCAGTCTGTGCGCGAGCTCCTCCCAAAGACGTCGGTTTGTGAATGGGTCGCGGGCGTCGGAAGTCGAAATTCCCTTGATTTTTTCTACCGGACGACAACTCAAGCGGGGTTGGAACATGATTCAGGGACCTATAGACCCTCGGTGACCTGAAACATCAAGAAATTCCGGCGGTGAGCGGAAGGGAGAGACAAGAGAGCCACGGAAGTTACGTTGGTACCTGACTGCCGGGGAGCCCTGCTAACACAAAGATGGCGCTGGCCAGCCTGGATGACATAGATCTTCAGAGTTTGAAGGTAAAATATTCCTCTAATCTATCATCCCCAAGAAGTACCAAGAAGGGGGATCCGTAGGGCAAACCTTCCACAAGATGTTGCCGTCTTAGCTTTCGAAGATCGGTGTTTTTGTAAGGGATTTTCAGACGGGAAAGTATTCGTCTACCACGCTGGGATATGACAACAGACGGGAAATGTTTTGACAAACAACAGCCAAAAACATGCCAGCTATCCCGGCCTACCGTTCCGATTCACACCTTCTCGACTTTACAGCGACTCTTGGCTAGTGTTTTTCGAGTCCGATTCCATTTTTGTTTCTTCCGCAGGACCCGGCCGGCATATTCGAGCTGATCGAAGTGGTAGGAAATGGGACCTATGGACAAGTGTACAAGGTAAGATGGCCCTGCCGGCTGACCAAGGAAAATCGTGAAGAGTTTTACAATCAGCTGTGTTCCTGCCCCCCCCCCCTCCCTTGTCATGTCTGTCTAGCCCTCTAGCAGTCAGGCAGAAACACAAACAGCGAGCGACATGCTTGGTTGTTTTGCTGGGGACACCCCAGTTTCTACATTTCCAGCTTTGTCTTTGTGCATAGCTGGGTTACGACACCCTTCAGTTGACGAAAGGGGGTGACAGGTCTGTCTTTAAAAAATGTTTCTCGTCTTGGCGTTGTCGTTTTGAGATGGATTCAGCGTAACCTGTCCCTTATCGGGTTCTAGTCGGTCGTTTAATTTTCCTCCGCAGGATTCGTAGATTGGGGAATGTCGTCAGGAGTCGGTGAAACATGGGCGTGTGCCGGTTAATCGAGTATTCTACCTGAATAGATTTTCTGTTAGTATCTGTCAATTATCTTTCCGGGCTAAAATCTATCGTGGGAATGGACACGCTGCTTTGTAACACTGCCCCCCCTCCCCATTTCTTTAGAAATTAACGCGATTATATGTTTTGGTGACTAGTAAATTCGACGTTTCCTGTTGTTTATCTTTCTTGTCTGTTCCTGTCTGTACGACAATAGTCTGGTAATACAAGGTATGGTTCAGGATGCTGATCTGCATTGTTTCGGGTATTACTGACAGGAAGTTTCGGGCATACCTTAGAACACAGGTAACTGTCCTAACTAGGAATAGTGGAAATATGTGCAAACATTCGCTCACTCTAACAGCTGACTTGAAGTAATAAATCATTAAATGACCTCACTCATTTGCATTGGGCAGTTCTTGTCTTTCTAAGCTCTGTATACATAGCAGAATCAAATGCTTTTACACAAACGATGCATTATTTGGAAATTCATCGTGAGAAAGTGGTTGTCAAAAATCAGCTTGACCACTCGTTGGCACCAGGTTGATTATAGGGCAGGCGCTTGCAGGGATTTTGTGTGCTGTAAGAAATTTGACACGCAGTGAATGGATGTGGGTAGACTATTGGGTCCATAATACTGCTGGAATTGTCATGGTAATTACACTGGACACTGGCCCTGGAGCAGGGCACCTAACTGGGGTGTTAGGTCAGAGGTCACTGGTCAAGCACTGCAGAAAGTGATATTTAATATTTTATAAGCCAAGTCAGGTTGATTAAAAACTTTTGAAGAACTCAAACAAGCAAAAGCAAGGAAGCTGTGAGAAGTGGTCATTTCTAGGAGGCTTGCATGTTCTGAAGATGTGGGTTAGTATTAATTGAATGAAAGTGCTTGAAGTGTGAAAAACAGTAATTGTGATCCAAAAAACCTGTTTAGCTCTTGTCTTGTAACAGATAGCTCTAGGCTGGAGGTGTCAAACCCGTGCGATCGTTAACATCTGGCCTTAACGACTAGTTTTTCAGACAGCCGTTAATGCCAGTGAGTTGTTGAACAATTTTTTGGAGGGTATACGTCTCCCTGATATCCTGAGCACTTGGTATTCAGCAGATGTCCCCTGCATGGAGAGAGGAACTGTGTGGGTGTGCATATTGCTCCAAAAGAAATCTGATAAACAGAGGGGAGAAAATATTTCCTTTGTGACTTGGTCGAAAATTTGATTGGGGCTCCCCCCATAGAGTGATGGCTGTCTGGCACAGATTTATTGAGGTGCCTGTTTTCAATTAAACATATCTACGTGCCATGTTGAAGGAATAAAGACATCTGGATTGGTATCAAACATGACTGACTAGTAGGAGTAGGGGAGGCCTTCTAATAAATTACAGTATTGGGTTTTCCCCCTATTGCAATTCCAGCCAGACAAGCGTATAAGTCAGCAGTGGAAAAGGAGGGATTAGATTCAAGTGAATCAATACATCATTGCTATTCCATCTGTTGAAATACGGCCTTTACACAATTTTTTTTTCTGATGCAATCCAATGTGTTTGGCTCAATGATAGAAGTGAATATCATTATTATACACAACACTGATCAATGGCTACATAACCTCCCTCTGTTCCGTATGGTTCTGCAATGCTGTATTTGCATCTGCAATTTCGATAAGGACAAGTATTGAATTTATTCAACCCCATCTGATACCTACATATACCTTGCTTGCACGTAGTCATCTGGATATGAAAGAATAATTCTGTGTTCAGTAGAATGATTTTTGGACTTCACAGCGGCAGAGGCATTTGCATATTCGTAATATGTTGGAGGTTGTTACAATTACCGCCGTCAGATGAGAAAGTGGTACTTTCAGGTTGCCATGACGATGAATAATGGGCTTTCAGGAGGCCTACAAAGGGGCTGGCTGATAAGTAGTGGCAGAAGGAGCAAGGGTCTTTGTGTATTGACGTCTTAGTTTGGAGTCAGCTGGATGTTTTGTAACTTGGCCTAGAATCCTTCCAATGTCATTGACAGTCTTTGAGTTCAACTCCAGGTTGGAAACCTACATATCAAAAAATAAATGTTGTGTGTAGTTTTAATCTTAAAGAAAAAAAATTAGCCCCTTAAAATGATGATAACACCAATATCTACAGAAATCTGTACCAAGCTAATGCTTAATACATTTATCTGGTGGTGCAATAAATTTTCATTTAGTCTTTTAGATATTGAATGTATTTCTGCCACATAGCTTTAAAAGTGAAAACTGATATTTGGCACTTGCACTACAGATTAACACTATTGATAAGCCAATACATGATGTTTGTATGTAGTTTGTTACCTTCAAATTCTGATTGTGATCTAGTGATATTGTTTGTATAAATGTCCGACAACATTTTGAGATTTGAATGTGAAGGTTTAGATATGAATGTATCGCTTGGTCCAGTTTTATCATTCATGTACTCTGGTCACACCCATTTCTTGCGTGAAACATATCGACGTGACGTTATAAATCATGCGCTAATGATTTATAATCAGTGGTATTCACCATGATGCCATGATTATGTAATTGGACCACACCTAAAGTCATTACAATCATACTGTTCTTGTCAGAGATGTTCACAAAATCAGAGCAGATTTGTGCCAAATCTTGCTCTTCCAGTCCTTATCTTGATTAACCTGTGCGAAATGGTTTATATTTGAGTTTCATTGAGTTAGAATTGATATTTTATATGTATTTAATGACATAGGTACAAAGTACATGATAAAATTGGTTGAACATTAATAGCTGCAGTGTTCGAAATACTTTTTTGAACCAGGTAGCACAGTGTG
The DNA here is from genome assembly GCA_013266295.2 of Branchiostoma floridae x Branchiostoma japonicum. Taxonomy (NCBI): domain Eukaryota; kingdom Metazoa; phylum Chordata; class Leptocardii; order Amphioxiformes; family Branchiostomatidae; genus Branchiostoma; species Branchiostoma floridae x Branchiostoma japonicum. Next base: position 1,498,063 of record CM023831.1, on the reverse strand, counting down.
CACCTTTGAGTTCAGGGGTACATATTTTCAGGTTGCGTGGTGTGCTACCTGAGTCAGGGAGCAACTAGCGCACAAGAAAATCAGGTAGCAATTGCTAGTGTGCTAGTGGGTATTTCGAACACTGAGCTGTGATATTGTTAAGTCTTCGGTGTATACAGTTATAAATGAAACATTTGTATCGTCCTTGGGAGTCTCGAGTATTGTACCGTCTTTATCATATGCTGCCGCAATCAATACCGACGCCAACCCGTCTGTCTTAAAAGGCCACACCCATTCAGCAATGGCTTCCCTTCTCTCTCTAAGGAACAGCAGCACTCAAGATGGGAGGAGGATTACGATATTACACACTGTGGGATTGAGCGATCAATTCCGACTGTCGGGACGGGTTGGTTTGGGGCACGCCTAGGTTATGGATGGAGTCGTGCATTTTTAATGGGGGTAAATCATTATATGGACATGTCGTCACCTTGTTGGGCAGTGGTCACTTAAAAAATGAACAATCTCAGTACACAGACTTTTTATTTCCCTGTATAGAATCTTTATTTTTTGCATGTTCATGCCCATGGGGCTAAATGCATACATCAGGGTGTGATGATACATGTACATCATACTGAGTAACATGATATAAAGGATAGAAGGAAAAATAATAACGAAAAGTCTTAAACAACTGCTAGAGAATACATTCTATCTAATCTAGGCCTTTAAGATTTCTTCTCTCTTTTTATTCTGTAACACCAGTTCCAATTTGTGGTCATTATGTGGACATGTCATCACCTCAGTTGGGCAGTGTTCACTTCAAAAATAAACAATCTCAGTAGACAGACTTTTTATTTCCTTTTATAATGTTGCTGCTTCATTCTGTAACATCAATTCCAATTTGTGGTCATTATATGGACATGTCATCACCTCACTTGGCCAGTGGTCACTTCAAAAATGAACAATCTCAGTACACAGACTTTTTATTTCCTTTTATAATGTGGCTGCTTAATTCTGTAACTCCAGTTCCAATTTGTGGTCATTATATGGATATGTCATCATCTCAGTTGGGCAGTGGTCACTTTAAAAATGAACAATCTCAGTACACAGACTTTTTATTTCCTTTTACAATATGGCTGCTTCATTCTGTAACACCATTTTTGTGTGAAATTTCTGGGTAGTACAGGCCTGTACTCTAAAGTAGGGTGGCATCTTTATTACTGATAAACTAACATTCCTGCAATCCAGAATAAAGCGGCAGATCTTTCTCAAAGCTTGATAAGCAAATATAGTTGACCTTCTGGAATATATCAGATAGGAAAATTTAATAAAAACAGAATATCAAAAACTGATCAAGCTTAAAAAATTCATACATAGCTCTGTTATAGTTTTCGAAATATATTTGAATATATACTTGTAACTTGGTATGGTTTATAAAATGTAAACATATAAGAAGGTATGGGAACTATTTTCCTTGTTATGTACATTTACATCCAAGACAGCCCATCCCCCTGTGATAATGTGTCTAATTTTGTCTCAGAATTAATCAACAAAATGATTAATGATAAAGTGTTATCCCAGACAGTATAGTAGGGAAACTAGTCTGGCTAAAAATCCCAATGTGAAAGTCCCCTGCAGCCTTGGTATGAAGGACAGGATAAATTGAAATGTTGTTCCTTTGTGTGTTGGGTTGGTTCCCACGTGGACCTCTGCAGACAGTGATAATGTGTGCATGTTTCGCCCCGGGCAATGCCAGGTTTGATACACACAGTATGCAGCATCGTACCCCCTGATTAGCACACTGTGGGACTGGGAAAAGACCCTAGTAGAACAGGATACAGAACCGGGTTTGCATGATACGAGACTGCATATTTGCATTAAAATATCCTGTGATGAACGAAATGAAAGTTTAAGATGGGTCAGGTTCAGGAAACATTTATCATAATTACTACAATATTGCAAATTGTCTGCAGTTATCCTAGGCTGTAATTTCTGGTCTTTGTCTGCGCCTCTGCGCCATCTGTGATGCCCAGGAGGTGATGATACAGTGTACGAAATACTTTTTTGAGCCAGGTTGCCCAGTGGCAACCTAGGATGAAAGCTAGGTTGCCCATCAAAATTCCAGGTTGCCCCGAATTAACTCTTCTACATTATGATTAACTTTGTGAGAATGCAATGTAAATTTAGACATTTCTGACACAGAGTTGTTTCCCCTACCTGAAGTGATGAGCTCTTCCATGGCAACTTCTCAATAAACAGTTATGGAAGAAAGGGGCATCCTTACCACAAAAAGTATGTAGTGCACTTGGCTACCTGGGTGTAGAAATAGGTTGCACCAAGCAAAATATGGTTGCACAGTGCAACTGGGCAACCTAGTATTTCGTACGCTGTGATACCCCTGCTTCCTCGCCTGGGGCCCTCCTCCCCCCTCCATCCAATCTCAAAATGTGCTATAATTTAGAGCAGATCAATGAATCGCTTTGCTGTATGTCGTTGTTGCCAAACTGTATCAAACACTGTCATAAACACACCTCCGGAATCTGCTTCTCTTGATCATAAAACCATTAGGAGAGATTCTGATTAATATGGTTGTTCATATCGAGGAAATGTGAGAAATATTCCTGCTGGAAATTCCTGGGAAGGCGTACGGCAGAAGCCGTTACGTCGGGAAGGTTCAATACACATTAATTACTTTACGTAAAATGGCTGACCTATTTCTCCCCTTAATTGTACATGAAGCACTGTTATTTTGCTGCATTCAATGTATTATTGATTTTCCATTCTTTCATGCCAACATTTCCTATATTGTAGTATTTCTTGAGTTAAGATATTCAACTTTAAAAAATACTCTGCACCAAAATGACAATTGTTGACCTTTTTCTTAGTAGTGAGCTTTTACAAAAATAAAGTCAGTACCAAAAGACTGGAGGACTATCCTTGACCTTTTTGTCATGTTTGGCTGTTGCTGCATTGACTGTAGTTTGGGTGGAGTCAGAAATCTGTCAGTATCTACGTGATAACCAGTACGTCACTTGGTCGTGTGGTCGTCGTTTTATGACACGAACATTGAATGTGTTCGTGACAGTTCACATGGCACTAATGGTATTAAGTGTAGAGGTGGTTTCATAGCAGTGTAGTATAGTGTTATATTCAACCTTTATTCTTAACATATTTAATATACATTGCACTTACAACCACTGATATGTAGCTTTGAAATGTTTAAAGTAGGGTCTAAGAATAAAGAACTATAAGAGTGTAGTGCATTTGGAAATAGTTATTGAATTAAAAAGGGAGAGAGATGAACAAAATTGACCATGACCTTTCTTGTAAGATTTCAATAAGCCATAACTTAAGCCATGTTGAAGGAAACAAAACTTCTCCAACAAATTTGTCATATAAAATGCAATTGTCATCTATCTACTGCAAGTACATGTATATCTCTTGAACATCTGTTCATTCATTCATGCATTGAATTTTACTACCTCATCCACAGAATTAACAACTGTTCTATAGTAGTCTATAGATTTATTTACAGACTTTCCAAAAATTGTTTAACTTGCACTTTGACCAGTGTAAACTTATCTACAGTGCTAAATACATCTGGTAGAAACATATGCCAAATAAAAACTTCATAGCCCTGAACTGTTGAGAGTAGAAGACAGATTTGGCTTGAGTCCCAGAAAAACCATCAGTGTCCTTGTATTTACTGGGTAGTCAGGACAAAAGGGGGAGGCTTTACCACTATTTAAGGGACCCGTTTATTTGTTTAATTCGGGGACGCTGAAAGTATTGCCTTGAACTCGGAGACTAAAAAAGGAAACTGTGCCGTGGTCTTCGAGGCCGGCACGAAAGATGGATATTCCCTGACATCAAGGTCACTGCCCTGTGGGTGAAATCTTTCTTTTTGTTGAATTATAATAATTGGAATGTCACAATGGTAATGGATTGGATTTTTAGAGGAAGTAGTGGAACGTTGGCTGCCATCTTGGGAAGGGGGGCAATTCTTACCAAAATATATTGATTGTGTGTTGGCCAAAGAAGTTAACATGATTTTGTGAATAAAGCCATCCACTCCTTCCCCTCAAGTGGCTATAATCGGGCTATTTTTGTAGAAAGGTTTGAAGAGAAGAAATAAAGGACCAGAAATTTGTTTGCGAAGCACTCTATACCCTTCACACTTGAGAACTTTTATTTTCTTATTTTCCATCTTCCTCGTTAGCTGTATAATTGTTGTTATAATTAGCAAGGCTGGCCTTTATGCTGGTGAAGTTACCCTACCATGTAATCAGGCAGGACTTTAAACTTTCTTCGAAACACGCTGATGGTTTTCTTATTAATATGCAGGTAAAGGTGAGCAAGTTTATCTAAGATGCCAGGACGGCGTTCCTTAAAGATCTCTCCGTCTCCCTTTAAGCCATGATACCATTAAACCTTTCAACTCTTGGGGATACTTTCCAATCTGTCTTCTCAAATATATCAGGGACACAAACCCGAGAGGTCGAGTTAATCTCATGGGGTCACGGCGGAGGGAGGAGCTGGTTTGGCAAGCCACAAGTGGGGAGATCGGGGACGTGGGGAGGTTTTGGAGGTGCTCCAAACAGGGTTGAAGGTGACTGGCAAGTCGTGACAAGTTTCTTTGATGTACGGAGCTGTGAAGACAAGTCTAAGGGGTACAGGAAGGGTGGAGACTTGGACAAGGAAGAAGATGTAGTCATCTTAGTTCTGTATGGTTATTATCCCAAGTACAACTTGTCTAGATCACATGGTTCAGGGTTCAAATCCATTCATAAGATGGTTCAAGTCATCAGTTCCTTAGGCAGCTTTTACATACTTTGTAATATTCTATTAACTTTGTACAGAAATGGTATGTATGTTAACACCATATGCAGTATATTCCTGGTCTTGCCATTCAAATTCTGCTATCACAGCATCAGCATTGCTACTTAGAAGCACGTCGGCAGAACGAACTGCACCTGCGCGAAACCTGTAATGTATTGTGCATAGTACTTTGGCAGAACGTCTCATATAAGGCTGTATTAGAGCATATAAGGTTGACAGCCTGTCTGTAGTTTTCAGATGTTGTATAGGAAAAGATATGGTCTGCAACAGGCAACATTTTCATGCAACATTGACCAAACATCCAACGGAAAACGTGAAAAATCATGGTTTTGCGCAGGCGCAGTACGTTCTTCCGACGTGCTCTACTTAGAGAACACCAGAAAAGACAACTGCTTACAGCACACGTCCATGTGGTTGACACACACACATGGACCGGAAACTGGTTAACAAACAGGGCCGCCTGTAGCCACTTGTGACTACTTTGGAGCTGGTTCAAGTTCATGTGGAATCCATTCACAAAGTCGCTTTTAAGTAGCCGTAATGCTGAAAACCTGGCCCACACATAGGTCACATGAGTGGAACCAGAAGTCCAACAAGAAATCAAAGATCTCACGCCTACGAGAAGTATTTAGATTTTTTGTGAATTGCTTGTTTTATTCATCATTGTGAATTTCTTGCTCATTCTGTCCATGCATTTTCCCACTGGCTCCCATAAGCAATAGACGTGCATATAGCAGGAAATTGAATACAGGAAATGAGATAAACTTTTCTGGGACCTTTGACCTAACTTCCTGTCAGTGTCCCCAGCATGGCTAGCATGTGGAAACGCAAGCAATTGCACACCGATAACAAAGGTAAAATTTGGGATTAGACACAAGGAAGGTTACTGGACAGTACTACAAAGTACCAAAGCAGTGTGTGTGGCATTGGTTTATATTTCACCCTGGGTACGCTTCAATTAGTAGCTTTGTGATGGCTCTGTTTTTAAAGATGTACTCTGCTTTTAGGTCTCTGAATAGACCATTCAAGTTGTGTAAAGAGATTCTGTTGTGGCAATGTTACTTGTTAGTGTATCTGGGCTTGGTATTCCTCTTATGTGGAACAGGACATGTGTAGACAATAGATAGACAGGACAAAACAGCAGACTACATACTCCAGGGCACAGAATTAGGTAGGCTTGCTGTTGTATATTTTTTTAAGGAAAGCCAGGAAAAGGTCTGGGCAATTTGCACTGTTGTAAGATGAAAGCTGTTTAACCTTCTCCCTGCTCCCTGACCCCATAACCAATAGAAAATTGGTATCCAAACAGCTACTTCAGTGTGCTAAAGGTTAATCTCCAAGCAGATGTTACAGGTTCTCTGACCAGCCAGCTTTTCTTACAGTTACAGAGGAGCACGTCGGCAGAACGTACTGCACCTGCGCAAAACCCGTAATGTATTGTGCATATAGTACTTTGGCAGAATGTCTCATATAAGGTTGTATTAGAGCATATAAGGTTGACAGCCTGTCTGTAGTTTTCAGATGTTGTATAGGAAAAAGATATCGTCTGCAACAGGCAAAATTTTGATGCAACGTTGACCAAACATCCAACGAAAAACGTGAAAAATCAGGGGTTTGTGCAAGCGCAGTACGTTCTGCTGATGTGTTCAGGTTCTCTGACCAGCCAGCTTTTCTTACAGTTATGGGTAGAGGACTGTCAGACCAACATCTGCTTGGATATTGAGCCTTCCCTGAGCCAACTGGGGCACCTGCTGGTGGACATAAACGGTTTTGACGCCACGAAGGTTGAAAATCGCGTACTTGTAGTCACCCCAGGCAATTCTGTTCTCACATGTGGAGAGCTGGGGAGAAAACCCACTGACCTATAAACTGGTCGTAGCCTCTCCCCATTTTTAACAGACTGGTTTAATTGCTTGGTCTAATCCCCGGGATTGGGTATTAAAATTGGGAATGTTCTTTTATCAAAACGTTGTGTTTTTCTTCTGTTATTGCTTCTACAGTAGCTTGTACCTGTTTAAAAATGTGTCCTACATTTATCATTTCCTTATCATTTGATTTCTCACAAAAGGAAGTTGAATTTGACTCCTGAAAGTCTGGTTGTAGTTAGTGACAGAGATGAGTTTGACTGATTGCGAGTTTGATTGCGCATCCTCAGGAAGTGCCTCATTGGCCAATGGGGTCAGAGCCGGTGTAATGGAAGATTCACCAAGCGCCTCAGGGTCATTCTGTTGGTTTAGGGTGTGGTACCAAACACTTGTCTCCAGCTTTCTAAGTAGCGACACCTCAAGGTAGATAGAACCTACATACATGGCTGCTTCCTAATATGGACAGGGCCTGGCTGGTGACAGTCCGTCACATCCCCTGGACTCAGCTCAACACAATGTAACATGTCTGTGTAAAACTCAGTCGAGTCGTGTTTCAACATTTCGAGCTACGCTCCTCGGGTTCAAGTCAGGTCAAAGCGAGGTGGTTTGCAGCGTTTGTTTACAGCGTTTGTTTTTAGGTCAACTGAGAAGCAAACAACTTCACTTGTTGACCCTTTGGTGACCTATCTCCATATTTCATACACCAGTACATACTTTTGGATATATCTCTTATTCTTTCCCTACATTAATATAGAACGTTTAATGTTATATGATTTGTTCTTGTGTAAGTACATACTGTACAGTTGTTGTTGTGCATTGTAGAACTTTCACAGAGCAATGCTAAATTGTTTCCTGTCACTAGGAAAAAACAGATCTATATTGACAACTTCCTATGGTCACCCTGGAACCTTTCCATAGTGATTCTTGGAGGTCTTAAACTTTAGCACACTGAAGTAGCCATTTGGCTACCAATTCTCTAACTTGGTTACGGGGTAAGGCAGCAGGGAGAAGGTTAAAAACTACCATGCTGTGAAATTATTGCAATATGTTACATTGTTTAACCTTCTATCTGCTTTGGTCTCATCCATGCATCATTATTTGGTATTTTTAATTAGAAGTGAGGGTGTTAAGTAAGGTGTTAATGTGATTGATAACAGGCTGATGGTTATGACAAGTGTTGAAGACAATACCTGTAGGATTTCTCCTTTGTCATCAGTTCTCACCTGCGGACACCTGTGTGACACCTGTGGTTCATAACAGACAGGTGTGAAGGCTTCCTTTCACTTTCGGACAAAGGATTTGATCCAGGCTATTATGACCTGGTAAGGTTTTAATCGAGACCAATTACAGTGCCATATGCTACTGTGGTTTTTGTTCCGAACAATGAATAAAACAAAGTTTTCATGTAGTCTGTGTGTATGTTGTTAGCAATTAGCTGTTAGCAATCCATATTGTAGATCACAAAGGGTTTGATCCTAGCCATTACGACCTGGTAAGGTTTTAATCGAGACCAATTACAGTACCAAGTTTTCATGTAGACTGTGTGTTAGCAATTAGCTGTTAGCAATGCATATTGTGGATCACAAGCTTGTGGGTTTGAATCACACTCCACCCTTTGTTATCAATTCATAGGTAGAGTCCGAAAGGGTTAACAGTTTTTGTTACGTTTAGACCCTTCCAATCGCCACACTTGTCACAATTTGAAAAGACTGAATGAGAGTTTATCTCAAGGCCTTCTATTCAAAATCTTAATCACCAATCTGACCTTGCCGATGTTATTGTTAGCGTCTCAACCTCCCCTGACATTCTAAAGTAACGAACTGGGGACAAAGTGCCCTTTTGTGGCATGTGCTTGACAAAAGGTGTTTTGTGGCTAGTCATTTGGAAGCGATCCCTTCTTTGTCACCTGTCCTTGTGTCGATAGCAATTAGGTAGGAGCGCAGGTGAGGAAGTCATTATACCGGGATTATGCAATTAAATTACCATAAAAACCTTTATTAATCCCGCCCGGTGTTAAACAATACAGTCAGCAGACATAAAGGGAAAATGTGGGGTTTGTCAATTGTGTTGATTATAGATCTTGCATGTGAAAATAATAGCGTACATTTCAAAAGTTGTTATTAAGTAAACCGTTCAAATTGGAAAGCTGGAAATCTTAAATTCCCAATGTTATTCATTTGTGATTGTGAAAATGTGAATGTGAAAAAGAGAATAGAGCCTTTACTTACTGTACACCACACACAATGAACAGTGGTTACGTGAACGATTGAAAGTATAATTCAACGTATGACTCACAACATGGTAACACAAAGCAGCGGCCAAAAATGAGCAGTGCTGCTGAAAATTCATGTCTTGTGGTCGAGCTTTTCCCCGATACAGAATAGACGAGAAACGCGAGACACACCCAGGTTTGATCGCGCTGTTCGGAAAACCGCAGCGATGCGGTCACAGCCACTTCTGATTGGTCGAAAAAGAGGTGATGTCAGCATCTGTTTTTGGAGGGTGACTAAGAGTGATCTCATTGGTGGATAGTGTGTCGCAGTGTTCAGCATCTCACTCCGTCAGGTATACTTGTATGAGATCATAATGAGCGGACGGACACGTTAATGTTGGGACTAGGATGATCTCACTGTGCTGCGCACTGTTCAGAATTTGATATCATACTATATGATAAGCCACCGACAACTTTACATGTAGCTTTTGTTCTCATTTCTAGCTATTTGCCAGTTAGGATTAGTTCCTCACCTCACCTCACCTCACCAGTCCCATAGCTGTCATGTCACAGCCGTCCGGCAATGTGGCTTTCAACAAGAGTGAAGGATTAGTTCACCCAGTGCTAATTAGTATTCAGAGAAAGATCTCTTCGTTCAGTTTTAAGGAACACTTACAAGTTAGCCATGTACTTCATACAATATTGATAAGAAAATATCTGTTAATGTAGTAACAGGTGCATCTGTCCATAGAGCTAGTCTAGGGAGTTGACAACTAATCGTCTTGGACTTTTGTTTATCCCCTTGGGGGCAGATAAAGCAATGTTTAGTAAACAAAATGAGCCAGGCTTTTTCTCATGGTTTACTTTAAACCTGTGAATGGGATGGGGAGTCATGCAGAGGGTATTATGGGATGTTTGCTGTCTAATACTCTCTTGTCAGACAGATAATACTACCTGAGCAAAGGTGTGTACTCTGCACATGCTATGAAGTTAAGTTTTTGAAACGGTGGAAAAGAAAGTAAAGAAATTGGAGATTTCAAACCTACCAGAGTTTTTGTGAATTTAATTGTGCACAACCAAGTAGATGGTCTGAGTCATCTAATTCACTTTCAACAGGCTTTAACACAAATTTACCTTACAGGTTGAGAGTTTGTTGTAACAAGTCCTTCTTGGGTATACCCCCAGTAATTGTATGGGTGGACTCACTGTGTCCCAGGCTGCAGGGAGACCATTTAGACTGCCAACTACCAACTTGACCTTAAGGTCAATCAGCAGTTACAAAACCACTCCCTCCTTCCTGCCACTCTACTGTATTCAATGGACACACAAACAAACAAACACACCCAAAACAGCACCTCCGTAGCCAAATAACAACATCCGAGAGGTATATACATGTATAGATTGGTAGAGATGTTTATTAAACAGTGATACTTTCCCAGTACAATACAACGTAACAATGGGAAGGAAGTCCATTGTTCTTGGAATAGGGAGTACAGATTCGATCTACAGGACGGCTTGCTGTGATGTCACTTCCTGTATGTGATTTACTTCCCATTTCTGTGATTTTTTTGAATAGATAAGAACATCCAGGAATGTTGTTTAGCTTGGGAGACATCCAATGCATTTTTCCAGTCTTGGTCATGAGTTCTGATAGATTTTCAGACCTTTTTGTTTCTTAAAAAAATGGTAATAACTTTGCTTCCAGAAGATCTTTACTTTATGCTAGTAGTACAGTGTGTTGCTGTAGAGATGTCTTTACAATGAATTTCATTGCAATTGTAGGGTAAACCTTTTTTTTATAATTATATACTCATACCAATGTGTCTTTACCTAGCTATTTGCTTTTATCTTCTTAGAATCCTTTGACTCCTAAGAAAGTTGTTCAGTAAACTTAGACGTTACAGAACAGTTATATACATACCATGTACCAATGCTTATACATGCTGTCTTTTGAATGGCAGTACCTTCCAAGGTGCTTTTGTTGCTCTCAGTTGGTTGTGAAATATGGTAAGGTAGATATGGACACTCCGTGTGGACCTACCATGGGGGATGAAAAGGCTGAAATTTATGTTCCTTCTTACATTTGTCATACTTTTGTAAAGCTGCGTCAATCAATAAACCTGTTAGCACGTTGTGGACAAAAACTTGTAACAAATCTTTCCATGTCTTGATGATCTCTTATCTGGGTACACGGATAATTAACAGGGTCAATTATTTTGTACAGCTGACTTCTGAAGAGATTTAGCTTGTTAAAAGAAGAATGAAGATAATGTTGCATTTATTTGGATATTACCGAATAAGGTCATTGCTGTCATTGACAGACAGCGGGAGGTATTGAGGAAAAGCAGTTTTGAATTCCAGCCTGTGAGAGATGGACACAGCTGTCTTAGTTACAGCTTACAACTTGAATGAATGAATGAATGAATGAATGAATGAATGAATGAATGAATGAATGAATGAAAGGTTTATTCATCAAAACACATGGCAGCCAACGGCTGAATTGCATGTTTCACATGACAGATTAAAAAGTACACTTAAACAGTACATATTTAAACACATTAAAAGAAAGTAATTCCTAAAACCTACAGGTCAGTCGGGTATATGTACAAGTCACAACGTTCTCTGCCTATGCGTACTGTTTTACTGTCACTGGTACTGCTTGTTTAACAGATAGGTTATATGGACAATCGGACTGTTCCTGAAAGTAGGGCAACTTGCCACATGTTCTCCTTTTGGATTTACTGCATGTAAAAGTTGTCAGTAAAAATCTTTATGGTATATTGTTATGGTAAGAAAGCTGTGAATTGATTTTAAAAATGCATGCTTGGTTTTAGGAAGAAGATATTATATCTGCCCTCTAGCAGCATCCTCTTGAATTACAGCGTTCTTCAAACATGAGATTTACAAGGCTAGTGTGTTTGTTGGTCAACGTTGCATCTAAATTTTGCCTGTTGCACACGATATCTTTTCCTATACAACATCTGAAAACTACAGACAGGCTGTCAACCTTATATGCTCTAATACAACCTTATAATATGAGACGTTCTGCCAAAGCTATGCACAATACATTATGGGTTTCGCGCAGGTGCAGTACGTTCTGCCGACGTGCTTCCTATTGCCATGTTCGCAGGAGCCTCAGTCTGTATCTGTATCTGTATCTGTATAGCCGGTATAACTGCCCTTCGGCGTAACACACCAGCTTTGCAGGCACGCGGTACGGCGGCAGCTGGCTACATTACACCGAACGACCTGTTACACCTAACCTTTGAACGTCTAACTCTAGACATTGTTTAAAGCTATCTAGTGATGATGCCCCTACTGTACTTGGTGGCAGCGAGTTCCACTCTACGATTGTTCTAGGAAAAAAAGAGTTTTTGAACACCTCAATCCTTGCTTGATGGCTCTGGTACCTGAAGGCATGACTATTTCTTGTTCTTTTCTGAGCTGGTACTTGGTAGTTGGTACATCCACCAGTTTATTTGTCAGGGTGAGAAATGGCGGCAGCTGGCCGATCTGCTCCACGTTTTGGCCTGGAGGATCGCCCTGTTACAAGCGGGGAATGCAGAACATCTGACCTGTTCATTGTAGGCCTGTGATCCTGGATCAGCCAGGGCTGGTAGGCCTTCCATATGGACGTGGCTGTCAGGACATGCTAACTTCAGTTTATGGAGAACATTATTCTCTGGAGATTCCCATGTGTGATGATATGAGAGTGCCAAAAAAGTTTGGCCAGTTTGCTGTACAACAGCACTGTATACAGCAAATTTATTTTTTGACAGATACGCCATTCCCAGAAGCAAATTACGTACTAGCAATGGTATACTATCTTAATTTGTAGTAGTTTCATGAATGGTCTCTCCGTAGCTTACTTATAAAGTTTTCCAACACAGATTAACTTTTACGCTAAGGCCACACCAATTTAATTTGTTGCTTCTCGGATTCGCCTCTTCATTTTTTTCTGATTTGCAAAAAAAAAAATTCTGCTTCTGAATCAACTCAAAAATGCTCATATTTTGCATCCAACAGTTGAAGAAAGTCCTTTTCTTCCTAATTGTTACAGTTGTTACATCTACCAATGCAGTGGTTTAATTAAAAGTTCAAAATTCATTGTTTAAATTTTAACCTAGTCTTTCGTGTTGACTTCATGGCACCTATTCTAACATTTGGGGCTATAATAGGATGCCCAGGCCTGTTTTTATTTTTATTATTTTTTTCGCCCTGTCGCTTCATATTTTTTCTGAAAAAATCCAAGAAGCAACAAATAAAATTGGTGTGGCCTAAGCTAGATTAAACACGTATGGCACATGTTCTGCAGATCATCTGTAATAGAAGTTATAGAAAAGAAAGCTTTATGAAGAACCACAGTCAGTCTGTAACAACTGGAACACATTGCAAAATATTGTGCTCGTCACTCGCGGCGTCTACTTGTCTCGGAGACAACTTGATGTGACAAAGTGCTCGTCTCAAGAACCATCCTCTCCTGCCCACAAGAGCCTTTCAATGCTGGTTCCACACTGTTATTATGCTCTGCAGGCTGACAGGTGTACTTGCCTGGACATGTCACATGAACGTGTCCAAGGCCGAAACTGTTCAGGTAGACATGCTGTCGCCTAGAAGTCTTCTCATCCAAGTGATAATGCAGATGAGATTGACCAGTGCAGTCTGGAGAGAGTTTTGAGGATTTTATTTGCAGAAAAACTATGTAGAGTAACTACATGTACTAATCTGCAATTTCTGAGTTGCTTGTACTAAAAATGTCACAATATTTTTGTAGACAAAGGTGCAACGAAATTGTCTGAAAGCCGATGTTTATGGTTGTCTGTTTTTCCCAAAAAGGTTTTGACCTGTTTATGTTGATGTAAACAAAATTACTCCACCTGACCCAAGCAGCACTTAGACAGTTTTTTAAAATATATCTCTTGCAGAAAGGGGGAGAATACAGCAATTTAACTTGGACTAATCTTCCTCACTGACACAAAGAGCATTTAAAGTTGATTGCGACGTGACAAATGCATCGCCGCGCTCCTCCAGTCATCACACATGTAGGGGCTTCATCCTGCCATTGTCATTACCGTAGAAGGAGCCACAAAGTGATTACAAATGTGATCCAATTAATATCCTAGATGGAATATCAGTTGCGAAACACCTGTTTCTTTGTGCAGATGAAACGCCGCGTACAGGGACGCACACTCCGGTGCCGTGCATAATCTCCCATCATTGTCTCATCTCTATTCCGGTCACCCTCAGATGAAACGTGGATCAATACTCATTTACGCCGCGAGAGTTTGGCGGCGGAGATTGTACTCAAAACACATGAACCTTGCTTTATGGCCCCGCCTGTCGTGTCATTGGCCAAGGTTGGGTTCAAGGTCAAGTAAAAGATAACGCCAGTCAGTCTTTTGACGGAATTTTACCACTCATAGTCATGGCGGACAAAAATTTTCCCCGTCCATCTTTGACGGACAAAAATCAGTGTGTAAAGATATAGAAGGAGATGTCATTTAACTAAGCTTAGTCTACCAGCAAAATTTGTCCCTCAAAATGCAGGAACAGGTGTTTCAGAGGGTCAAGATTTCAAAATTTTACCAGGGAGCTTGTCCCAGGAACCCTACTAGGAGTGTTGTCAAATAAAATTCAAATAATGGAAAAAAATTCAGGCTGGCTAGAACACTGTTTAATACATCCAGTTCTAAGGCTGTTTTAGGTACACCAATAGCACATTTTGTGAAAGTATAGTAGGCAAGAACACATTCGACATTTCAAGATGTTACTAGATGATTTCATGCAGATTTTCCAGCCTTTGTTGTTGTTTCTGATATGCTTTTTGACTCGAGTGAAAAGCAAAACATGTGAAGCATATCTGGGTAAATGCCAATGAAAGGAGGATGCAGGTAGCCTGTGCAAGCGGCACTGGGCATAAATCATACGCAATTGTCAGTGCTTTGTACTTGGAGGACGTGCCTGGACCCGTTCTGCTTCCTGGCCTCTGATTGGCTACATCCATCTCGCTAAGGCAGGGTGCAGAAAATGGAGGGCAATGAAGCAGCGCTCGGAATGGGACACTCGCGTCTCATTGATTCTCTACTGTTGCTAGGCAGAATCAGAACGTACCATTCTGGGAAATTAATAGGGAAAGACAGGTGGAGGGACAATGTCATTGTCAGTGCAAATTACTTTAATGAATGAATGAAGACCTTTATTGTACACACATACCCACTTGGTTTAGTACAGGTCACAACAAAAGAATAAAATACAGATAACGTTATATATATACATTGCTAAGTAACTACAACTAAGTACATTCGCTTTCTTCTCGTTTCTTAGTAATGGTAAAAAGGTAAGAACAGATATGTTTCATAATTGAAGGTTTGTCTAAGCTCAAATTAGAAATATAAATTTGTCAGTACTGCTTAGGTGTATGAAGTAGGGGAACATGGGTTGAATCAAACTATAAAGTTCAGCTCTCTCTTTGTTGAATAGTTTATATTCTAATACAAAATGTTTCTCATCTTCAATATAGCAGAGTATCTAAGAAATTGTTTTAGAAACTGTTATTTTCCGGTTTCTACTGTGCATGTTCAATATAGAATCAAAGCAAAGCATTTAAGCATATTATAAGCTTGATTTTACTTAGCTATACCTTTACATTGTATAATCAATCTACCAATCATGAAGGAATCAAGTTTTTCAAAACGTGTATGATTATCCTTGTTCTGCTTGATACTGTTAACTATTACAGAACATCTGCAAGGCACAAATGGAGACCAGCAGCCATTGATAAATAGATACTCCAGAGTTCAGACTGATCGATCGTACCCATCTCTCCTGTCGTGTCTTTATTGCCGTGAGAGTGCGTGGAATTTGGGGAAAGTCTAACTGTGAATAGCTAGGACAGCAATCCGGGGTAAAAGTAGTTATTCTGGCCAGGCTTTTAGCTAGGATTTTTTTTGTTGGGTGTCCATTTTTTTATTGTATGCTATGCGCAGTGAAGCCGCACAGCGAGCAGGTCAGGTGCAAACGTTTTTGGGGGGCTTTTTTGAAATTCGTAATGCTCTCAAACACCACTTCCTGCATTTTGAGGTGGAATACAGCCAGGTTTTTTTCCTTCGTTACTTCATTTTTGTATTCATAGTAAGGCTGAAGGGAGGCATGAGGGCATGGCAGAGGTTAGGAGTGGAAAAAATAGGGTGTCTTTCTAAATAGGGTTACCTACCAAAAAATAGGGTGTCCAATTTCTTATTATTTTCAATACAGGGTGTCCAAAAGACACCTGGACACCCTTCTAGCTAAAAGCCCTCACTGGAGCTTGTCATGCGCATGCATCTTTCTACCTCGCTGTCTGGAGTGTTTGAGTACCACCCAAAGTCAATCAAAAGCGACCGAAGTCACAGAAGGAACAATTTGCTTCAACAGTTTCTTACAGAAGAAACCATCGCATTACCAGAGAAGCACTTACTGCTAAGTCCGAGAGAGCGCAGAAATTGCCAAATTGGATGAGGGGACGTTTTCTCCAGCTAGATTGCAAGATAGCTAGAGATACATGTTCAATTTGGCTGACACAGTTTTGCGTCGTTGCTTTGTGGGTGATCAGTTGTAATGTCTTTCTACTGTTATTTCTGTACATGCAATGTCCATGGCGATGTCAGAGACACTAGAAATAAACACCTTCTGTCCACATTTAGAGCACAAACAAACAGATAAAAGAACAGTCCTATTCCGTACATGATAAAACTACTAAACGAACAGTGACTTCTCCGTATTTAGAACATTATATGATGTAAATATTATGTTTGTACCAAATGTCAATTTGTAAATAGCCTTATCTATTGATGAAAAGTATGCAATTCAGCCACTTTACCTGGCTGCGATGTACTTTTTTAAGGATCATGTTGATCAAATAAACCAGTCATTCATTCATTCATTCAATGTCTAAAATAGTCCACTACAAATAATTCTAATGACCGCTGTTAGAACTGCATTCCATTAGAAAAAGTGGTACATCATATTACGCTTATCATCTTGACCGTATGATGCTCCTGGAAGAAATATGTTGACCAATCTCTTGTCGGTCTTGTCTGGTTGCAGATCTTTTTAAAGTTTGACGAAGATTTACCAAGGGCACCTAAAAGAAGCTTTTGCCACTCCCTCGGGGCCCAGAGTAATTTTAAGATGAAGATAAGAAGAAGTGAACATCTCAAGCTAAGGCAAGAAGCCACCAGTCTCGCCTACGCACCTCCAAACTTTTTTGTGCAAAATCTTCGCTTTCTGCCTCAAAGGAGCGTGTGGGCGTAGGCACTTTGAAGACGGAGCTAAGGGGCATTGACGCGTCCTTAGAGATTGGCGGGCTCGCTATAAATCGGGGTTGTGCACCATTCTGCGGTCCAAATCCTGATTTGTGGTGGTTATTTATGTCCCCTCTGTAGCTTGAAAGCAAGGAAGAACAAGATGTAATCTTAGATGTGTGGACCTGGAGGCAGGAGATGATTCAGTATCAGGAACCACCCAGAGTATCCTGTCCTGCATGTATGCGGCCATGGTGACACTAGTAAATATCTGTTCCCTACATCATGTTGGAAAGCAGACCAATGTAGAATCGAAGGAATAGGACAATCTGTCCAGAATACATCCTGAATTGGGAGGCTGCAATTTAATTGCTGCGTGGGAAGCCGGTTTTATTGACCGCCCCGAGTATTGCCTTTTAAGGCAGCACCTTCTTAGTGTGGGGCACTTAAGCCTTAAGTTATGCTCCTTTGCTTCTTTGAAATGTCTTCCTTGGGATGAGTATCTTGTATGAGGTATAATGGAGTCGTTCTGAGAGAGAAGTATAAAGCAGGAGTGGTAGAAATATCAAGAAATACGGACAATTGCAGAGAACGAGTGTGCCTACAATATTGAATTGATACGTCCCAAAAGCAAAACAACTAAATAGGTTCAGTTGGTAGAATATTCTTCAATCAGTGACTGTTTTTAAAGATAAAGACACGTACCTTTAAAAACAGTCACTGATTGAAGAATATTCTACCAACTGCTTATCTGACGTGACTTATTAATCCCTTCAACGATAAATAGGTTCAGTCTAAATACTTACATTGTGGTCTAAATTAAATTTCACTGCAAAGTAATTCAAGAAAGGAGTAACATGTTATTCCCAGAGACAAATTAGTGTCTGTATTGTAGTAGTAACACAACCTGTTGACATGACTAGGCCTTATCAGAAGTGATAACTACAAGACTGAAACAGTAGATGTTGTTTTGCTTGTCAACATGTCCTACAATTAAGGTGAATGAAGAGGTCGGTCTCCTCCTGCTGTGATTGATGAAAGAGTACATGACCTTGGACTTGTCTGCATGTTCCGCGCCTCCTCTCATTTCAAGATGGTTCTTTCATATCGTTATTGGAACAGGGCTTGAAATATTTTTCTCTGCATGCCTGCACTGGTGCAGGTGACATTGAAAATTACCTGTGCCAGACAAATTTTACCTGTATCACTCAGAATTTTGGAAGTATTACACTTCATATGTGGCACCAGTCAATACAACTAATGAAAATCCACATACACCTACATTTGTATATAAACCTAATACATGGACCAGTACAGGTCAGGTGCAGGTAGACATCAAAACATTACCTGAACATGTCATTATATAGTGAACTAGACCTTCAGGTCAGGGCAACTTCCCCTAATACCAAGGCATAATGAGACTCTTTATGTAGTTTACGCTGTTTGGTCAATGTCTTGACTTAAGGTAAGTTAGTGCGCCCTGCACTAGGAGACACAGAAAAAGTATAAAAGGAGGAGTGGTCCGATCTCTGTCACTCTTGAGAAAGACGAATGAAGTCGAAACCGACCAAATTCTGTCTCAGCGCTGTCATTCTCCAAAGCTATGAATGATTACCTGAACATATCTTACACCAATGTAAACATCTTATTTTTGCTGAGAGACCAAGTAAGTAGCTTCTGCTAGATGAAGGCATCATAGATTTCTAGATGGTGAAATTTCTTAGCATGAACTACATTGTTAATTCTTAGTTTCTTATTTCAAAAATACTTGTGACCTGTTTGTAATTTGGGTCCTAAATCCTAAGTCTATACCTTACATGCATGTAACATACCAATGTTAAGGCTAGATGTGCAAGTTGAGCCTTATAAAAGTCTAACTTGTTGTGTGATGACAATGTGATGAAAATCCTATACCCTACATGTATATAAGTCTGTAACCTACATGTATGTAACATACCAATATAAAGGCTAGACTTACAAGTTAAGCCCTGTAAAAATCTAGCTTGTTGTCCAGTGTGATGAAATGCCTGTACCCTACACGTATATAAGTCTGTAACCTAAATGTATGTAACATACCAATATAAAGGCTAGGCTTACAAGTCGAGCCCTGTAAAAATCTAGCTTGTTGTCCAGTGTGACGAAAAGCCTGCCTTTCCCAATAAGTCGGCCCTTGCAGTAAGATCAGGGTGCCTGATAAATGAATATCCTTATCTCCTAATATCAGGTGTCCCTCATCCTGACATATACTCCGCCCGCTGAACTTGAGTGCTAACCTTTGACCTCCATTCCCAATCTCATCATGCAGGCCGCGGCGGTTGGCCATTTGAGTCCGAATCACGGAATATAATCGTGTTTGCTGCTCCGTGTTATAATGGTTGTCCATAATTGATTCGACATGTGGCCAGGCATAATATATAAGAGGTCTTAGAGGTTTGGTTGCAAAGCCATGAGGGTAAATCTGTCGCAGATTGAGAGAGGACATATGACTCAGATTGTATTCCCCACACAGAGGATGTGTTGTGAACTTGGCACATGAAACTGCAAGCGTGAACCCAGAAGATCAGTTATCAGTAGCGATGACAGATGTTTGTATACGTTTGAACTGTAGGTGGTACTTTCCAGTATTAGCTTCCTGGTTTGTGCCAGGAACGATTGTTCAGTAAGCCTGTCAAGTAGCAGACACAGCTCATCGGCAGAACGTACTGCGCCTGCGCAAAACACTGATTTTTCACGTTTTTCGTTGGATGTTTGGACAACATTGCATCAAAATTTTGCCTGTTGCAGACGCTATCTTTTCCTATACAACATCTGAAAACTACAGACAGGCTGTCAACCTTATATGCTCTAATACTACCTTATATGAGACGTTCTGCCAAAGTGCTATGCACAATACATTTCGGGTTTCACGCAGGTGCAGTATGTTCTGCTGAAGTGCTCAGACACTGTCTATAGGTAGAGACAGTCCCTGTAGTTGGACTGTCTCACAATAAACCGGCTGCTGTGGGTAGCAGATAGGCCCTGGGCATTACATCATTATCAACAGCTTGCTGTGTGGATGAGGTCATGTTCTATAGCTGGCTGTCATAGAGGAATGATGTCATCCCCAACATTCTTAGTTTGGTCCTCCAGAGGTGGTAACAAGTCTGGAAGGCAGGATAGGAAACAGTGTTAGGAATTCAATGCTTTTTGTTGTTATTAAGCTACTTTTTTTAGATCATAAAGTATTGGAGAAAAGAAGTGGGAGTGAGGTTATATATATGCACTGGGTGAATGGTGAAAAATGAACCAAAAAGGGAACAGAAGAATGGGTTAGGGAAACATTTGTAAAAGATGTTGAGGTTAAAGATTGCAGTAACATTTTCTCATTGATTTTTCTGGTATTCTTATCTTCAATTAACAAAATATAGATATGCTATATTGTGTGTCATATTGTCATTATTATTGGCATCTGGTATAATGGAATTATATTTTTGAAACTTACTGAAAAATATAATATTGATCACTTTACTCTCTGCAATGTATTAAAAGAGTGCACTAATCATCTTCATGCATAGCAAAACTAGCTTGACGCTGACTTATGGCTGCCATTTTGTTTTGTAATGAATTCTTTATAAAATATTAACTGTTTATGCGGCACAGCGTGATCAAGATGAACAGGTATAATTTCAGTCTTGGCAACCGCAAATTCGACTCGGAGCTATTCTGCAGAAGCTGCGCTGTGTTCTTATTTTGACTGGCATTTATTTTCACTTGTTCATACGTGTATAAACATGATAAACGGTTCATATATGTACGTTTGGATATTTGTAAAGGTTGAAACTAATGTAACGTCTTTTTCTTACCCCATTTAATCCAAGAAAGCCTGCTATAGGACAAATCAGTTAAAGCAGGGTTTGGAATTCGTTTTGGGCACCTAGGTAACCTGAAAATTTAGGCGTGCAGAAAAAATTATGTATGTAAACCTGCACAAATATCTACATTGTAGGTGTACTGGCACACCCATGGTCAAAATTCAGGTGCAGAGCTCCAATTTTGGGTGCACAAACATGCATATGCAACCAGTATTTCGAGCCCTGCTGTGTAATACATGTGGATGTTCTTACCTAGCCTCTACCAGGCTTTGGGAAGGGGCTGAAAGGAACAGAAATTGGCTAAATAGACAGATAACACGCCAGGGGAGTTGGTCTGCGAGATAGTACAGTTTGCCGCGTCCGAAGCCTGGTAGAGGCTAGTTCTTACCATGAGCTGAAAGAATGTTTTCAATCTTTCTACATTTCCCTAAAGGCTTGTCTACAAGTTTCAACACCATCGCAATGATTGATGGAGTCCCTTCCTGTGTGGGTATTTCTAGAGCTCACTTCTAACCTCAGAGTCCTTATAGGAAAAGTCTGACGTTCTTGAAGCGATTTGTTGTCACAGTACATTTAGCAACCTGAAAAGTCAGGTAGTGACAGAAGGTTAAACACCTGTAACTATACTAATACATGTACATGCATGTGTAACTGAAAAAAAATACTGGAAAGCTGGCTTGAAAGAAGTAAATTTGACTAAAGAACATACCATACTGACAGACAAATGCATAAACTCATGAGCATTTTATGCAACCTCTTCCTTTCGACACACTACATGTACACTTTGTTCATACATGTCCTTGCTGTCCTTGGTAAGGTAAGGCTTATATAGGGCCCTCCTGCTGTGCTTGTATGAAGGATTAAGGAATTTAACTGCTGTTTATAGACTTAAAGATAAACTAGCTTTTTAGCTAGCTTTATTTGTCAAAACAGATTAAAAAGGGTTGTCTTATAAGAGAAGTTCCTTTGTGTAATAATCAATAACGAAATTTATAAGAAACCTACATATAAACCTTTGGATAAGGACTTCTAGATACTGTTTGTGTATGAAAAATAGCAACAGAAGCATCTTATCTCAGTTTTCTTTGTATTCGATCCAAAAATGATGCATTGAATGACAATAATGTCAAACACCGTAAGCCGAGACAGCTCATTTACTGCATCAAAGTTTCATCCGGGATTCGGTTACTTGCCTAATCCACCTTGTCCTTCACTGGAGACGGGGCCTTGCCTGAAGGGAAGGGATTATCTCTGTCCAGGAAATCCCCAGCCTCACGCTGTGTGCTTAGAGCTGTGTACCAGTTCGCTGGACTCAGTTCCGGACTTGTAAAAATGTTTAGGTTCAAGTCCAAAAAAACCTGAATTGCGGGAACCAGTTCCGGACTTGGTTGGAAAAAAAAACATACCCCTTTTCGTTCCGAACCACATAAAACCTTCCATAGATTGCAAAATCTGTGCTGCAAAATGAAGAAAACATTGCCATTGGGCATTGTCAAGTGTCGGCCTCCATGTTATGTGGCCACAGTTTCGCCCAGACAACATTGCAAGGTTGCCAACATGCAATTTTGTATATACCGTGGGTTTAGGTCCAGACTTACAAGTCCGGAACTGAACCTAAACCTCTGGACTTGAATCCGGACCTGAACCTAAACGTGGGTTTAGGTACACAGCACTACTCAGAGCTCATGAGACCAGGGTGTTCTGATGTTTGGGGACATGTCTATTTGTGTGATTAACCCTCATACTTAACATGCGTGTCCGTCTGGTATTTGAGTCCTTGGCTATAGTTACTCGCTCTGTCCAGCATTCAAGGTCGCACGCCTAATCCACGTTTCAACAAGGCGTCGATAAGAAGGTTATCGTAAATCGTATCGCACTTCTGCGATGATAGCAACATTCAAACTCTCACTTCATGATTTCATGCTAGTTTTAAGAAAGCTAACAGCAACAACTTATTTTACAGTACACCACAAAGTCAAGTTCAGTTGGCTTTATCAAAACAAAGTCTAATCCATTACAAAGAAACGTGAGTTACAAACACAAGATTGCAGCTGTTGTTAGACCAAAAGGTGCTTGTCGACCAGAACACCGAGTGGAAAGCGTGGTGTGGTTTCTTGGAAGCCCATTAACAGGTGAGTCGCGTGACTTTGCTTTCTCCAGGAAGCAATTTGCTGTCGGACGAAACACAAACTGTTTGTCATCATCGTTGACAACCAAGCAAGAACAAGTGGACCTCAGTCAACTGAAAAATGTGGGGTCAGGCTGTCACAAGTGCTACTGTCCTGTCGTTTTCCTCGTGCTGTTGCCTAATATAGCCCTCATCCCAAGGCAAGAGACGTTAGCTGTAAGATGGTGTGGCACGGAACATTGCCATCAATTCAAGTTCAAGTTTATTTATTTATTTTACCAGGGCATACCTCAGATCCGTTAATCTGATTTTCAGCTATCCCTGGGCACACACATTAAAAACATACATTCATAAGAATTACAAGTAGAACACAACAATATACAAATAATGTTACAGACATGTACATGTACAAAGCAGTCACAGTATAGGCACATTTAGTTCATTCATTTTCCAGGTTCAGTCCTACAGTCTGCAGTCCTCTACAGTCTGTTTTTAAATGCTGATGTTGATGTTAGTTGTCGATGATCAGCAGCAAGACCAGACTCAAATGTCTGTCAGCTTCTAATTGCCCACTGATGAGAGGCAGCCACTTGCCTGTATGTGTTGGTAGCAAACAATAGCAAACAGTCAGCTGTCTGGGGGTCATGCTACAGCGAACACAGAGTGGCAGGCCAGAAGTCAAGGCGAATGTTTTTGTCTGACGTGGTCTTTGTTCTCCGCGACCTTGGGAGAAAAAGACATCAACGGCATTGTTACGGTCTGTAAATAGAATCAAAGGTGTTTGACCTCGAGACATGGATTGATTGGATAGGCCTCGCAAACTTGATTTGGTGGATGGCGCCTGTCAGTATATTGGATTTGGTCTTTTCCCAACACTTTTGACAGAAAAGTGCTGATGTTGTCAATGCAAGCATTATCGGTCTTCTGGTAAAAGGTTGAAAGGTAGTTATCATCCTTCCACTCACTCACTACGCAGTTTATGATTTGTTTTTTACTTATAAAAAGAAAGAAAAACAGATTTTCATGAAAAAGTATGGGAAAATGTTGAAAGGCATCCAATGGCAAATTGTCAAAATTTGTTTGAGAAAAATGCAACCAGAATGGTATTTTCCTTTGGTTTGGAAAATACGCTAATTTAGTTTACTTTTGTTCCAAAGCAACTAACCAACAAGTAGAAAGAAATGCAAGCAGAAAGTTATTTTCCTTTCAGTTGGAAAAGATTCTAAACTTGTTTAGTTTTGATCCAAACTAACCAACCAGCCAACCAACCAATAGACAGAATTACAAGCAGAAAGATATTTTCCTTGGCCTTAATTTTCCTTGGCCTTAAGTTGGGAAAATATGGCTGAGAACTGGGATGAAAGGACAAGCGTGGCATACATGTATGTCCCTGAAACCGGAGCTTCCATCTATTTGATTTTGACTGATGACGTGACACGAGTAGGGCAGCCTTTGTGCTCTGTAGTGGAGACACGAGTATTTTTGTTGTGGTTGTCTGGTTACCTCTCAACTGTGGACTGAACAAACTTGACTGGTCCCTAGCTACACTGATGTTATCAGCTGCAAAAGGCCTTGTCCCAGCCAGGTGTGTTAAGTCAATACAAACAATGACATGGTTAGAATCCTTCTCAGAATTGCTTTTTTAAGTTCAAATAAAATTCCATTCATTTGCAAGGTTTTCTTTGTAGTTTTGAAAATCATTGAAAGGGACTTAGCAGTTTCAAACCAAGATTTCCAGCTTTGAAGTCCTAAGTTATGTTAGAGACAAATAGAGGTGTTGTCACTTGTTAGGAAAGCATAAGGAAGCTCGAATGACAAACAGGAAAAAACATGGTGTCTTTTGTTTGTGTTACATGTTCAGCACCAAGGACAGGGCCTTATCCACTTTACACTATGTTATGGCTCATGTTTTTTCCTTACTGCCATATATATTTGCTTAGCTGATTTGACTTCAGGTAACCTAGCTCCCTGACTTCAGGTAACTCCTATTCTTCATTTGTCAGCGAAAACTGTTTGCCTTAATTTGTTATCTATTTGTAGACGTTTTTGTTGTGACCACCCTGAGAAGCATGTCTATTTCCGCCATTAAACAGCTTCAATGCAGTCTGTTTGTACATTAAATACAAAGTTACAATGGAAAGTTTGAATGCATGCCCATACAAGGTAATAACGTTCGTACATTGAACTTTCGTACATTGATTGCAACTGTCCCAAAAAAGAGGACAGACTTATTTTGCCGCATGTACCCTATAAATTTTTTTCTAAAAAGGGAGCAAGAAAGAATAGCCATTTATGACCAGAGATGTCTAAGCTTTCTATACATCAAAGACATTTCCCTTAGGCTAACTGCCTTTTATGACTATAAATGCTGCTATGTGTGGCACAAGACTTCAATCATACACGTCTTATAGACAAAAATAAACTATCCTCTTTGTACCTATTTTTGGTGATAAGAGTAGAGAATTTCACGTGTCTTGATATCTTACAGATGTACATGTATATAATGACAATGATGAAGACATTAAAAATGTGGTTGAATGTTGTGTTGCTTTTTTTAGGACAACATGCTCTGTTAATTTTGCATGCCAACTTCTTGCATAACTTTTTGAAGGGATACCAATACTGTAATTTATATCATACCCGGGCGGCGATACAGTGTTCCTGACCCAGCCGTACTTTACTGTACGACCGGGTTTACGACTGGGCTTCCATAGAACGATTCGAACACGTTTCGCCCCAACCGTGTGCGCCGCTTTCGAAAATTCGAATACAGGATTCGGACGTTGGAATTGATGTTGCTGCATTTTTTTTGGTTTAAGGACACCAAATTTTGGCTCATTTGGCATTGAAAGGTGCGTTTTCTAGGGTGGGTATGATATGAATAGCATACAACACGGTGTATTCCGCATCGCCCACGGTCTCGGCCCTCGCAAGTCGATACCTCTGGCAATACGGAATACACCATGTTGTATGCTATATATATCTTTGCAGGGGGGTAGAGGTAGAGAGAACAGTACAGTACATGTAAATGTCCTCTGTTTGATGAACTTTGTGTGTCCTAAATGTCTGCATTGTACTTATGTAATGGGCAGATTGGCGACATGATGTCTAATAACGCAACAGACAATGTCCTCTATTTCAAAAGGTGTGTGCAAGATCACGGATATTTTATGTGCAACTAGAAACATAATACTGACCTATTTACCTTCTCAAAGGTAGAAGATGGGCCAGACATACACAAGTGCACTTAAGTTAAGGAGATACTGATCTTTTTCTTTTGGATGTCTGGACATTTGATAGTAAATTTCCACCTTTCCCATTACTGTGACATCTTTGTAGCTGAATTAGTTTTCGAGCTGCCATTTTAGAGGCCTAGAGGGAATTAAGTCTCTACTCCTTACAACTATGATACTAGAAACTGCAGTTCTCCATGAAGCAGCTAGGGGACAAGAAAGTCTTTGCTTTCTCGCATTCATTAAGCAACATAGCCATGATCAACATTTGTCCTATACAACATGCCATCTGTGAATTCATTTCGCTTCCCGCCAAAAAACAGGCAGCCACTAATTCTGCGTGCAGTTGTCTAATTCATTAATATTTCCTGCCTTGTGCAAATACCTGCCAAAAGGTCAAGCAAAAGCTGTAATTGCACTCAGTACTTAATTGATTTTAGTCTCAATGCAGGGTTAACATTAAAAGGTCTTCTCTGCAGGGGTTTTCAGGTTTGTCCCTCAGTGTCATTGTCTGGTACCTGTGGGTTGTTTGACTTTCATCAAAGCATGATGCTAAATTAATGAGTTAATAGCTGCAGTGTTTCCAACAGTATACAGTGATAACTCCACAACATAAGAATGAATGAATGCATTGTATGTGCATCAAATCAGCTCCATCTTTGATTTCCTCATTGATCGTTTCAAAAGCTTGGGTTCTCTGCACGCATGAGATACCTGAAGTCTGTTTTTTTTTTTTCTTCATATTTGCTTCATCATTGAGGACCACAGGTTACTTAATTGAATTATTCCGGTACAGGTACAGGTCCAGACCTGTACCTAAACCTCTATACTTGTGCCTAATGTACCTGTATCTGATGTTACTTTTAGGTACCTAGCCCAGTCATACCTGTATGTTCCTTGGAATACAACATGCAACCCTGGAGTAGGGAATTGCGTCACAAGACAAGGTCAATCCGAAATGGGACCCTAACCAAATTTCAGTTTCCATCCTCGCATGCAGAAGGCCAAACATGTAAGAAAAAGGCAAAGATTGACAAATGATGTCTCTGGCCATGTCTTGCAGATTGCATTATTTCTTGGACAAATACAGAGGGGTCAAAAGATGGCAGTCCTTAATGCGATTGTGACTTGGGCACGGAGACATGTTATGCGCCAGTGCAAAACCCTGTTTTTTTTTCACGTTTTTCGTTGGATGTTTGGTCAACGTTTTATCAAAATTTTGCCTGTTGCAGACGCTATCTTTTCCTATACAACATCTGAAAACAACAGACAGGCTATCAACCTTATATGCTCTAATACAACCTTATATGAGACGTCCTGCCAAAGTGCTATGCACAATACATTACGGGTTTGGCGCAGGTGCAGTATGTTCTGCCGACGTGCTGGTAAAGCAACAGATGACGCAAATTGGTTTTTTGCGTCGCCAATTTTTCATAACCATGGCTACTGTGGTTGTTCAACTTGTTGTTCAGTAAAGCCTAAAGGTTAAATTTGATTGGCAGTCAGGATAGATCTGGTTAGGATTGCTTCAATCAGTTGGTGAGAAAATTACAGCCTTTAGGCCACACCAATTTTATTTGTTGCTTCTCGGATTTTTTCAGAAAAAATATGAAGCGACAGGGCGAAAAAAAAAGAAAATAAAAACAGGCCTGGGCATCCTATTATAGCCCCAAATACTAAGGATAGGTGCCATGAAGTCAACACAAAAGACTGTTTTAAAATTTAAACAATGAATTTTGAACTTTTAATCAAACAACTGCATTGGTAGATGTAACAACTGTAACAACTAGGAAGAAAAGGACTTTCTTCAACTGTTGGAGCCAAAATATGTGCATTTTTTAGTTGATTCAGAACCAGAATCTTTTTTTTTTTTCAAATCAGAAAAAAATGAAGAGGCGAATCCGAGAAGCAACAACTTAAATTGGTGGGGCTTTACTAAGACTCCTACTCTAGAATCTCACACTCTTCACTGATGAACTTTCCAGGGGCAATGAAAAAGGGTAATAAAATCAAGGCCCACGCACACGCATACCAATCGTATTCATTACCTTCTAATATCATTTCCTAGATTAAAGCTCTTGCCACATGGATAGTATAATGCACCCTGGGCAATTTGCTTTCATACACAGTGTAACTCATGCCTGAACTATTCCCGCGGAAGCACCTACACGAATTGGGGTTTCCTAATTTATTTTGCAGGTTTAATAAGTCCGTAATGGCTCGATCCATCACATCACTTTTCATAACGCTGGACTTAATATACATTTTGTTGGCCTACTGTTATTAGAGTCTTTTCAGACCATTACTAGAATGGACGCGGAGTATTTTGACCCAATCGATAGGTACAATCAGGCTTTATATTATGATATTAGTGAAGAAGAGGTCCGACTGCCTTACAGATCGATACCTATTCATAGAGAAGATGTAACTCACTTATGTAGTCACCACACCTGCATTAATATCTGTGGAAGGAATATGAGTGGATAGTAATAGAAGACCATGAAATATGTTTTCTATTAGGCCTCAGTAACATAACTTTATGGATAACACCTATACATGCATAGAATTAGGTACATTCCCTCCAAAAGAAAATTGCTTATTAGTTTAAACTTTAAAGCATTACATGTAAAGTTATGCTAGAGAAATTGTTATATTTAAGGTTATGCTAGAGAAAACTTCCCAATTCAGGAGGTTTCCCTTCAAACATTGCTATAAATTAACCATCTCCCTGTTGCATAATCAGTAAACAATATTTTTTAAACTTGGTGCCAAACAGCTACCTTAGCAGGCTGAAGGTTAAAGTTCTCTTTGAACAAAAGACATTGATAGCTTCTACCAGTATATAAGTACACTTCAAGTGACCAGATGTGGATAGCTTTTGGTGGTTTCTTAGATTGTTTCCCCTTGATCCAAGCATTAAGAATCCTGTCTATACTATAGTAACCACCTGTCTGGTGTGACCATTTTTCTCAAGTCCCTTGAGCAGTTACCATAGACAGGTTTGTATGTGTTATTGTGCCTGGGCCATTAGAAACTGAGCCTGAATGTTGTTGGGGGTAGGGGGTACCACACCAAAATTTCAAATTCTTTCTAGGCTAATGAGCCAGGTGTCATTGGATAGGTCTTTACAGGAGAAACACATTGCTTTTTGTTTGAACAAAATTGAACACACGGTTATTGAGTTATGGCCATTTGAAAGCTTGAAAATTTGGCTTAATTTCTCCGAACTTTGTCGAAACAGTGAAATACAACTCTTTTCGAGGTGTTACAGCTACATTACAAAACATGGGAGTGAGACCTGTGTGGTTGTTTTCCAGGGTTGCTAACCAGGCTCCCCCTGATGTGAAGGGAATATGCATGTTAATTATCGTTCACCCAGCTTTGTGACTATCTATTGTTACTACAAGACACAAACATGACAACACACACTTATTACCTTAGCCATTAGAAACATAGCCTAAATGTTATTGGGAGTGAGACCTGTGTGGTTGTTTTACAGGGTTGCTAACCAGGCTCCCCCTGATGTGAAGGGAATATGCATGCAAATACAGCCAGGTTTTTTCCTTCGTTACTTCATTTTTGTATTTATAGTAAGGCTGAAGGGAGGCATGAGGGCATGGCAGAGGTTAGGAGTGGAAAAAAATAGGGTGTCTTTAGGGTGTCCTACCAAAAATAGGGTGTCCAATTTCTTAATAAATTTATTATTTTCAATACAGGGTGTCCAAAAGACACCTGGACACCCCTCTAGCTAAAAGCCTGGTTGGGAGTGAGACCTGTGTGGTTGTTTTTACAGGGTTGCTAACCAGGCTCCCCCTGATGTGAAGGGAATATGCATGCAAATCCAATTTGTACTGCTGGCCTCTGTAGATTTCTGCTGGGAATACCTGGTATTTACTGCATGTATGAGGTATGAGGTCAGCCTACATCTGTGTGTATCTTCTCTCCGAGTTGGGGGATTAAGGCTTACCGCATCCCCGCTGGCTGGCGGAGGAGAGGATTTAATTCCCCCAGCACGATCTGTTTGGAAATTAGTGGCATTGTGAATATGGAATGGCCTTAGCAAGGCAGTGTTTCAAACTTTGTTTACCTTTATTTGGCTACCAATTGTCAGACAGTCTATAGTGATGAAAAGTAGTGGATGCTACTTGAAACGTCTGACAGTTTTCAAATTCTATCTAGTTGCTTGAGTAACTGTTTCCTTGTGTATCTCATTACCTGGATGTCTAACCTTCGTCAACAAAATAGAAAATTGTTATCTGATGTCTATACATTGTCACTATACTTGTTGGGATGAATCTTATTATATGAGACGTGTTTTGGGAGGAGGAGAGGCTTTAATTCCCCCAGCACGATCTGTTTGGAAATTAGTAACGGCATTGTGAATATGGAATGGCCTTAGCAAGGCAGTGTTTCAAACTTTGTTGACATACTATTTAGAACAATCCACTTACTAAAGACAAACTGTATAAAGGTAGAACAAGGAAAGAGGTATTCAGCCATCTCATGTCTACCAGTAACGACCACACAATAGAAAAACTATGTGAATTTATCTCCAGTTGCTTTAAAAAGAGAGAAGAAATCTTAAAGGCCTAGATTAGATAGAATGTATTCTCTAGCAGTCAACGGTTAAGACTTTTCGTTATTATTTTTCCTTCTATCCTTTATATCATGTTACTCAGTATGATGTATAAATAAATAAATAAATAAATGTACGTGTAACATCACACCCTGATGTATGCATTTAGCCCCATGGGCATGAACATGCAAATAAAGATTCACTATTATCATCTAGTTAACCTTTAGCACACTGAAGTAACCGTTTGAATTGTCTGTTGGTTACAGGGTTACTTAGGGAGCACGAGATGGTTAAAACAGTATAGAGGAAATAGAAAATCTGATGTGTATGCATTGTCACTATACTTGTTGGGATGAATCTTATTATATGCGAAGTGTTTTGGGACCCCATGTTAACGATACAGTGTTTCAAACTTTAGTACACTGAAGTAGCCATTTGGCTACCAATTGTCTATTGTTTATGGGGTTAGGCAGTAGGAGCGGGGTAAAACAGTATAGAGGAAAATTGTTATCTGATGTCTATACATTGTCACTATACTTGTTGGGATTAATCTTACTATATACAAAGTGTTTTGGGACCCCATGGATACCCTTACTATAGGTGTTGACTATCAAAAAACAAATTCTTGCTTTGCCAAGTTTGCAGCAAGGCTCACAGCTGATTGTTAAACTTGTGTTTGCATTGATTGTAAAGTCAGACTGATAGATAAGAATTATTGAATAGATGCAGGACTGTATTTGTTTTGAATATTGCACCCATTGTTGCATTGATCAAAGTCTACAGTTGAAACTTGTTTTATCTAATGCCTGTTTCATAGTTCACATATATGGCAAACTTTGTAAAAATATTGACCTGACACAGCACTGAAAATCTGTAACTCCCACTGTGACAATATTGTTCCAGATGACACGAATTTTATCCACATGTACGTGAATGGTTACCAGTTACTGTTATTTCTTTTATATAAGCCCTTTTGCACCTGTTTATTTGTTTATCACTAAACGTTTGTTGTTCTATTTTTTGCAGGGTCGCCATACCAAGACTGGGCAGTTGGCTGCCATCAAAGTCATGGATGTTACCGAGGTAGGTTTCCTTGGCAACAAAAGTGTCTGTCTCCCCATAATATTAGAAAGTACACATTTATATTAAGATTCATTTATAGACTTATGATAAATACTAGTTATACTTTTACCCGTTTCTAACAACCATTTACTATATGGAAAACACAAGCACTGGCAATGGCATCTTTCTACGCCGGCAGTAACACATTTGCCAGTATCTGTTGAGCTGTCAATAAGAGAAGGACCCCTTATGATAAGTACTAGTTAAACTTTTAACTGTTTTTAATAACTATATTAACTATACTAGTTTAATTACCATTTACTATATTGAAAAACACAAGCTTGATGCTTGATGCTTTATTGGGATATAATGGTATCATTCTGCACTGGCAGTAACATATTTGCCAGTATCTGTTAAGCTGTCGAGAAGAGAGGGACCCCTTATGATAAGTACTAGTTATACTTTTACTTGTTTTTAATAACTCTATTAACTATACTAGTTTTAATTACCATTTACTATCAATCAATCAATCAACCAATCAAATCAATCAAATGGTTTATTGGTCAATCATGAACATTGCAGCTGAAGGCTGAATTGCGTTCATAGATGTTTGTTAAAAACGGTCACGACTACACAGTGTAAAATACAATAAAATTATGGCAGTTGAGTTGCTTGACTATATTGAAAAACACAAGCTTGATGCTTTATTGGGATATGTATCATTCTGCACTGGCAGTAACACATTTGCCAGTATCTGTTGAGCTGTCGAGAAGAGAGGGACCTGAAGCTCCCGGCACACACTACTAATTGACATTCATCAGTCGAGGATAACTAATGCATCTGTAGTGGAAGAATTCTTGCTGATTGTGCGGTGGGTAGGAGCCGGGGTCAGTGGGTTTCGTGACCTCTCTCTCCTGTCGGCCACAGAAAAAATGTTTGTCTGTGCTTCGATCAATACAAAAATTGCCATGCAAGGAATCACCGCAGGCAAGGGAAACACTTAGAGTGCAGACCAGGGTCACCTACTGGAGACTTCTTAAGCCAGGAATATAAGACAGAAAAAAGGTTGCAAAGTGTGTGAAGTAAGGTTCAACAATATTCTAGCAATCATCATCATCATTTTAGGTGACTTACCCGGACTAAGTCCACTCTCCGTTGCCATTGTTGTAGCATTACAGGAATAGGAGTTTAACTTGTAATGGGAAGAAGTGGCTGTGTTTTCCCTAGAAATTTAGAGTATGATGGTACAGTAGGTATGGAGAGAGTTAAACTTGGCTCAGAACAAGGAAATTTTATGGATTTCAACAAGATTACTGAGATTTGAAAATTGGTAAGGTGGTACTGAGATTATTACAAGATGGGGCAGCACTACTTAGAGCCTGTGTGGTATTGCAGTGTACGAAATACTTTTTTGAGCCAGGTTGTCCAGTGGCAACCTAGGATGAAAGCTAGGTTGCCCATCAAAATTCCAGGTTGCCCGGAATTTAAACTCTTCTACATTATGATTAACTTTGTTAGAATGCAATGTGAATTTATACATTTCTGACACAGAGTTGTCTCCCCTTACCTGAAGTGATGAGCTCTTCCATGGGAACTTCTCAATAAACAGTTCCCAATGGAAGAAAGGGGCATCCTTACCTCAAAATTTAGGTAGTGCACTGAGCTACCTGGGTGTAGAAATAGGTTGCACCAAGCAAAATATGGTTGCACGGTGCAACTGGGCAACCTAGTATTTCGCACGCTGTATTGTGATTTGTTTTCTGTTGGCCATACCATGCCAGTATGAACTGACATACACATATATGTACTGTATGTATAGACAAAGAGAGATATGCTGTAAACATTAAATATGCATACATATATGAGGCTACAACAAAGAGTCAGTGTCAACATGGTAATGACATTGACACTGTAGTTGTCACATAACATACATTACATGTTTATTTAGGCCACACCAATTTTATTTGTTGCTTCTCGGATTTTTTCAGCAAAAATATGAAGCGACAGGGCGAAAAAAAAAATAAAATAAAAACAGGCCTGAGCATCCCATTATAGCCCCAAATGCTATGATAGGAGCCATGAAGTCAACACAAAAGACTGGGTTAAAATTTGAACAATGAATTTTTAATTTTTAATCAAACCACTGCATTGATAGATAGAAAAACTGTAACAACTGGGAAGAAAAGGACTTTCTTCTCCTGTTGGGGGCAAAACCTGAGCATTTTTGAGTTGATTTTTTTTTTCAAATTAGAACAAAAATGAAGAGGCGAATCCGAGAAGCAACAAATTAAATTGGTGTGGCCTTATGGTTGGGTCATAAATCACCCAGACAGAAAACATTCCCTTACAATTCTGTCCTGAGCCTAAACAATGAATATTAGATGCGCATTCAGGTATGAAGGCAGAACAAAGAGCCAGGGTCAATGTGACAATGACAGTGACATTGTGGTTGACATTTTTGTGATATTTGTGTGACACGTTTGTGCATCACAAGTCACTACTACTACTACTACTACTATCCTGGCTATCACCCGGACAGAAAATGTCCTCCGTAAATAGTTTCATCAGGTTGGTAAGTCACTGAATAAAGAGACTCTTTCTATACAACCAGGTGTTTTATTCAGCCGACGAATGTAAGTACGTTTGGGAACGCATCTATAGCAGCGACACCTGTGCTGCAGTGCAAATTGTGAACCAGTCAGAATTGCCCTGAGGAAGGTGACAGACGGTCACCAAAACGTCGGCTGAATAAAACACTTGGTTGTGTAGAAAGAGTCTCTTTATTCAGAAAATGTCCTCGTACAATCCTGTCCCCGGCCTACGATGTCATCACAATGAATAGTAAATGACTTGTCTGTTGGTGAGTGGGGTCATCAGGCCAGTACCCCTGTGCCCAGGTCAACTGCAGTCATGATTACATGACACTGCTGGCCTGCTTCTGAAGTCCATGTTATGTCAGCATTACAAAGTGCATGTCCACCTCATCTGTATCTGTATCTGTATAGCCGGTATAACCACCCTTTGGCGTAACACACCAGCTTCGCAGGCACGTGGCGCGGCGGCAGCTAGCTACATTACACCGAACGACCTGTTACACCTAACCTTTGAACATCTAACTCTAAACAATGTTTAAAACTATCTAATGACAATACCTCTATTGTACTTGGTGGCAGCGAGTTCCACTCTACGATAGTTCTAGGAAAAAATTAGTTTTTGAACACGTCAATCCTTGGTCTGTATCTAATATGATGACGGCTGTATGTAGCCGATATAGGTGGCGCTTTTACTGGTTGTGTCAAAAGAAAATCCCAATATCCTATTTTGATCCCTGCATGGCAACTGGCCTGGCTGTAAGGTCAATATTTACACCTAGGTGGCAGTAAGCTGTCCATCCATCAGCCTCCCCCGAGGACCTGGACCTCCCGACCCTGCCTGACCCTGTCAGGGGGTGATTATTCCTCAGACACCAAATTACTCTTCCTGCCTGCCAGTTCAATTATTCCAGGAGTTGTATAGGGCTGAAGTTGATATAAGGCTCGATTTATACACAGGTTTTCCCGACGTTGCCAATATCTGCCGCTGTCGGGACGGCAATGTCGGGGCGGCTCTACACACATCGTCAGGAAGTGTGGCAGAACACCCGTAGCGCTTGGATTACGTAACCCAACTCACTTAACCTTTCCTGAAGTTCAGCGTTCCTGACCGTCCATTACTTGCTGCTGTATGAGTTTTTCTTTTCCTAAATCTTTGTGGGCAATTTAAGACGCACGAATAGCAAAAGACAGCATCTACAGTAGCCAGTACATGTATTCTACCCGTAACTTGATTGATCGCGGCCCACAATAGGCCGCAACATGGACTGACGTAAACTCATCGACACTACCACAGAATGTTGCCATTGTATATCCGAAAATAGGATCTGAACAGAGCGCCAAACAACAAATATGGCGAGTCTTC
This sequence comes from Branchiostoma floridae x Branchiostoma japonicum, assembly GCA_013266295.2. NCBI lineage: Eukaryota > Metazoa > Chordata > Leptocardii > Amphioxiformes > Branchiostomatidae > Branchiostoma > Branchiostoma floridae x Branchiostoma japonicum. Next base: position 1,462,082 of record CM023831.1, on the reverse strand, counting down.
CGGCCGAAGTACGGAAATTTACGTTGTAACCCCTGACCTAGATTTTTGGCCGACGTTGCGAGCCCGACGGGTTGGCTTTATACACATGCTAAAGCCGTCGGGGACTCCCGCTGAGCCGTTGGGCGACTACTCCGGAGCCGTCGTGAGCTTTTCTCCCGCTGTCGGGGAAAAGACCATAAAATTCCTCTCTAGACGCTGAAAAAAGCTGCCGCCGCTGTCGGCAGTCCCGACATCTTCAGTCCCGCTGTCGCGAAAACCTGTGTATAAATTGGGCCTAAGTGGACATACTGTAGGTATGCTGAGGTATAGGAAAAGATATCGTCTGCAACAGGCAAAATTCTGATGCAACGTTGACCAAACATCCAACGAAATACGTGAAAAACCAGGGTTTTGCGCAGGCGCAGTACGTTCTGCCGACGTGCTAGGTAGAGCCAATCCCTCTCCTTCTACCACCTTTACCTCCCCAACAGAAGTCAGATACCCATTTACATCAGGCTGGAGTGAGGGAAGTCGTGTAAAGTGCCTTTGCCAAGGGCATAACATCTAGCCAGGAATCGAACCCGTGACCTCTCGATCCTACATGTATGTCCGCTAAATCTTGAAAATCCTGCCCTCAAGTGGCCAAGACACTCCTTGGACCTGACTCCTCAGGTAGTACATTATCTGTCCAGACCAGCTGTAGCACAGAGGAAGGGCCGCCAATTATTCAATCAATCAACTGGTTTTTATTCATAAAAACAAGAACTTGCAGCCATGGGCTGAATAAACTCTTGTTGTACATAGACAATCATTCTAATCAGTGAAACATTAACATTATATATAGCTCACAGGATCACCAACATGCAGCATCAATGCTGTACTATCACTAAACGAAATAAATAAATTTGAGATTTAGCCATGGATAAAAAAACATATTGCACATGTCCATAACATACAGATGCTCATATTGTCTTGTTGTGACTGTTCAAGAGGTGGACCATGTATGGGATGCTACTCGGTTTGTAACGCTCTGTTTTATCATGGCACCAACTGTGCTCATCCATAGAGGACGTCATTGGAGCAATCTCCATCCCTCCATCTGTCCCGCTGTAGACAGAATTGATGGATGTTCATAAATGTTAAGTCCCAGCTCACGAGCGACATGCAAACAGGTTATCCCCCCCCCCTCCTCCGGTAGATTCTCCCGCGTCGTAAGCCCCTTCCCTGATACAAACCGCAAAGACCATAAATCGTATTTCTCGTTTAGTTCATCAGGTGGGGAGAATATGTGCCACCCTTTTCCTCCGGAAGAGCATAAAACACTTGTTTGAAATGTCAGCCCTCCCCTCGGATGTGTATAATGGTCACGGTCACATGGATGTATGTGTGACCAGTCCCGAGGGACAAGCATGATGTAGCGCAAACAACTCGTATAATTTGTTTTTACCAGTACATAATATCCGATGCCCTTTCCAAGTGTTTCTAAAGGGAAAACCACAGAGGGCTATGCCATTTCAAAAGTTCATGGTAGGCAGTCAGGAAAATATTTTAGCAGAAAGGGGTGGATGGTCAAGAACAGCTTAATTCATTAGGGATGGTACTTAGAATGAGCACGTCTGCAGAACGTACTGCGCCTGCGCAAAACCTGGATTTTTCACGTTTTTCGTTGGATGTTTGGTCAACGTTGCATCAAAATTTTGCCTGTTGCAGACGATATCTTTTCCTATACAACATTTGAAAACTACAGACGGGATGTCACCCTTATATACGCATATTCGACCTTATATGAGACGTTCTGCCGAAGTGCTATGCACAATACATTACGGGTTTCGCGCAGGTGCAGTACGTTCTGCCGACGTGCTGGAGATCCATAAATATTACCTCCTAGGAGTTTATGCTGATTAATGTGTTGATGGTTGCAAAAGAAGGAAACAAGTTTTTTTTTATTCGTCCCATGTGAATCGTTCCTGGTTTGGAATTTGGAACTGCGCGAATATGCATTTCCAATGTTTTGCTACTGCAATACAGAAGTGTTTCAAGTTCAACTGTGAACAAAAGCACAACAAGAACCTCGAGCCGATTACCCCAAAATTAAACTCCCCAAGGCCAGGAAAATATAAGAATTTATAGCATGATGAAAGCAGATGATATTTTTTTTTAGTCCTGTGGTGATTTTTGTTGAGATATATTTGTAACACCTTTCAGACTGCCTAGTAAATAGATGATGTAAACAGGTGAAGCTGTGCTCTGCATGTGATATTGCCTAGCACGTCGGCAGAACGTACTGCGCGAAACCCGTAATGTATTGTGGATAGCACTTTGGCAGAACGTCTCATATAAGGTTGTATTAGAGCATATAAGGTTGACAGCATGTCTGTAGTTTTCGGATGTTGTATAGGAAAAGATATCGTCTGCAACAGGCAAAATTTTGATGCAACGTTGACCAAGTATCCAACGAAAAACATGAAAAATCAGGGGTTTGCGCAGGTGCAGTACGTTCTGCCGACGTGCTTGATATTGCCTACTTTCTGCAGGCATTGATTCTTCACCTGCATTGCTATTCACCCACCGTCGTTTCCTGCCGCGATGCATCCATGACTGATCGTTCTGTCTAACCTACAGATATAAACATATGACATCATCCAAGTCCCCCTAGCTCCCACAGCTGCTTGCCTCGTGAATTTTACCTGGCAGAAAAAACAAAGATATCCGTTAATCTAGTCTCATTCGTTATCAGATAAAGGCTAAATATTGCTCGTTATGTTTTAAAATAAAGTACTGAGGAAATATTAGCATATAGATTGTATAGGTAAGATAATAAGAGGTAAAATGATGTGATTCCATATGCGGATGGTTAATGCTGAGCGTTTTATGAAGAAACATCGGATGCATATTTCATTCACGTATAGCGTTGTGCAGCAGTAGTGGTAAGAGCCTCGGAGGTATTGATGCATTCAAGATCGCGACCTTATTTTGTCAGAAAGCTCCGCGTTTTATGGCTTTGCAACGATCAGACATCAAAAGCATAAGATCCTCGTAGCCATCTATGGGTACTTAAGGGGGAATAGGATGGCGGTCTGTCCTATTGGGAATTCCATAATATTACCATGTATTAAGGGGGGAATGCAACTGTAAACTGATAATGGTATAAGGGAATTGCAGACCATGCAATCCTATTAACTGTCTGCTATTTTGATGACTTGTTTCCTCCTCAATACTTACCGATAGATCAATTATGCAAAACAATTTTCAGTCAAACATGCTTCAAGAAGCAGCTGCATTGAAAATCCCTCGGATGCCGCAAAAATTATAGCCATTCCGGAAGTGTTGCCACTAAATCACCCTGCGGTAGCGCCAACAAAATGTGGGAATACCTCATTTTTTAGCTGTCTAACGGGGGTGCTTTTCTTGCCTTTCCTGCTAATGCCCGAGGTGTTCGCCGTGACTAATCTGCAGATGCATGACAGTCATAAGTCCCTGTCTGATAATGTCGCCGGCACAAAATTAATCTGAACAAATGAGTTCCCTTAAGACATTGTCAGACGGAAGTAAGCTGCGAAAAGATAAGCAGGGCCCTCCTGAAAGATGCTGCAACAAAACAAATGATTTCGTATTCATGCACATGCACCGTATGAAATAACACAAAACAGTAACTGTACACAAAGAAGTGGTAGTCTCATAAAACAATGAAATACTGTAAATTCATTTATTTTCACCGGGACTTACTTGTAATTTCGCAGTGGAAGGGGAAAGGAGGTTTAGCAATATTTTAGGCTCGCGGTTGAAACTGTTTTTTAGTACAGTACTGTAGTGATACATATACATTGGAAATGTATATTCATGGTGTCAGGAATTTGCAGTAGAGAGGTCACAGCAAAAAGCACAAAAACAAAACCACCAGTCCTCAAACATTTCAAAGATTTACTCTCAACTGCCGAATAAACGTACCGGTACGTTTATTTTTTTGGGCCTGAACGTCCACCCGGTACGTTCTTATTTTGCACGGTACGTTTATTAATTTTTGGAAAATCAGTATTTTTTTTCGAATACGCGTGAAAAAAATCGACAAATCTTCGACGTGAAGACGTTTACAAACGCGTTTTTAAGTGTTCTCGCCTGTGAATTTGATCTGCTACGCTGTAATTTTGCCGCTATGCTGTGTTTTCAACCATAGACGGGGCGTGACATTCAAGCGTCGGGAGCGAGTCGCTAAGTTCTACCTGTACGTACAAGCTTAACACTCAAAAACAAACATTATCACTTACATCAGTACCTAGTCTCTGAGATTTCCTATCAATTACACCTAGAAATCTGGCAGAAACACCCAAATTTTGCGAGATAAACAAGGACAGAACTGGGAACTACCGCCCTCCCACCCATGCACGTGGGTCCCGCTGAAAGACAGGCGTAAAAAACCTGTTATTCCTGAGACCAGTGCCAATTATACACGCCGATCAGCCAGCTGGATAAATCTTTCATCCTTTATTGTTGTCCAAAGATGTCCATACTCTGTCACAGGTCTTGTTGCATGGAGGAATTTACCGAAAAATTAAAACAGACGGTGCTAACATGGCATGTAGGAGGGCGCATGCTGGAATAGAACATTGCAAGGGACCACTTTGTCTGAAATGTAATGTTGTCTATCTTTCAACATCTGTCGATACGATTTTTAGTTCAAAATCTAAGCATTAAGGAATAAGTATACCATGTTGTTCCTGCACAATATCGTATTTTGTATGATTTGACACAGGTTTGAAATATTTCCGAGACACTTTCCCCCACTTACAAAATGGACTCTCCCAAGCAGCGGGCAGCACGCACGTCTCACAGAAGCAAATTTTTACCGTGTTTTCCCTCAGAATGTTCTTAATTTCGTCGGTAATATAGGCAATATAGCTCATTATCACGTAATTCTACCGTTTTAGCAATATAATTTGTGTTTTCTTAGCAGTGCTTGCTAGTGGTGTATGTCAAGTCAACGTGCAATGTGGCTGTGATGTTGACAGTACATTTGATGAGTACAGTCTTGTCTTAACGTTACATTTCTAACTACCTGTACTAGTAGGCAGCTGCCTTTTTTTGTTACAATGATTTCTGTATTTCACAACAAGATATGTACATTTGTACCAGAAATGCTCTCTTTGTTGTCTATTTAAATTCATAATTGCAAATAACAGTTAAAGATTTGCGCATATATGAGTAAGGGCGCATTTTAGTATAATACACACAGGTTACCCGGTCAATTTTGGTAATTTTCCGGGGGGTACGTTTATTCCGGGGGGTATGTTTATTAGATTTTGAAGATTTGTCCGGGGGGTACGTTTATTCCGGGGGGTATGTTTATTCGGCAGTTGAGAGTAATATAACTGAAGATTTAGTATAACCGAAGATTTAGTATAACCAAAGATATACTTGATATACAGATGTAGAAAAAATTGTAATACATGTAGATAGTTACACACTTTAGGATAAGTTGATTTCCACTCAGTAGATTTATTTCCAATTGTGAGGTAACCTTTCAAAAGGAATTTAGGCCACACCAATTTTATTTGTTGCTTCTCGGATTTTTTTAGAAAAAATATGAAGCGACAGGGCGGAAAAAAAATAAAAATAAAAACAGGCCTGGGAATCCTATTATAGCCCCAAATGCTAGAATAGGTGCCATGAAGTCAACACAAAAGACGAAATAAACCACTGCATTGGTAGATGTAACAACTGTAACAACTAGGAAGAAAATGTCTTTCTTCAACTGTTGGAGACAAAATATGGGCATTTTTTAGTTGATTCAGAACCAGAATTTTTTTTTTGCAAATCAGAAAAAAATGAAGAGGCAAATCCGAGAAGCAACAAAATAAATTGGTGTGGCCTTAAAGTGATTTATATGCCACAATTGTGGGCAAGTTGGGAAGCATTTGCCCCCTCATTAGCACAGTCACATTTGTGCATGCCTGGTGGGGAAACCAAAGGCTTCCAGCCTGCCACCATTAAATACAAGATGTGGGTAATAAAAAACAGTCGACGAGACTCGTATTAAGGCCACACCAATTTAATTTGTTGCTTCTCGGATTCGCCTCTTCATTTTTTTCTGATTTGCAATTCTGGTTCTGAATCAACTCAAGAAAAATGCTCATATTTTGTCTCCAACAGTTAAAGAAAGTCCTTTTCTTCCTAGTTGTTATAATTGTTACATCTACCAATGCAGTGGTTTGATTAAAAGTTCAAAATTCATTGTTTAAATTTTTACCCAGTCTTTTGTGTTGACTTCATGGCACCTATTCTAACATTTGGGGCTACATGTATAATAGGATGCCCAGGCCTGTTTTTATTTTATTTTTTTTTCGCCTTGTCACTTCATATTTTTTCTGAAAAAATCCGAGAAGCAACAAATAAAATTGTTGTGGCCTAAACCATGAATAAAAGATATCCATATTAACGATGAGTCTGATTGCTCCTGCTTGCCTCATTATCACCCTCGACGGACGTCACTCTTCCCCAGTTACCATAGCAACGGCATGAAATAAACTAATACCACGGCGCCGACACCATTATGTTTGAATATGAGTTTTGATAAGCTGCCAGACGGCATGCGAGACCATAGACTGTGTTAGCTGGCCACTTCCTGTAGGAATGATTAACGCAGTGACAAAAGACCTTAGTTACTGGGGTAAATATTCAAGCAACAACGCCAGGCTCAAATGTCGAGACTCGCGGATAGTAAAAGATCGTCCGGGAGATACGGAGGGGGCTAGCGGGAGGTGAATCGATGAGTCATCGGCGGGTAGTCCCAGAGGTCCCGCCGTGCATGTCGTTGTTGGAATCAATACTTGTTGGAGGCGCATCAGATGAGTAGATTTGACACCGACCGACAACAACGCTGAGCTCAGACGCTATTGAGCCAATGGTTACCCCGCACCACTTGTAGTGAATAGAATATAATTTGAAATAAAATCTTTGTAAATACTATACTTTGCATTTAGGAACAAATCTTTTAGCAGCGACACCTGGAATGTGAACCAGTCAGAATTGCCCTGAGGAAGGTGACAGACGGTCACCGAAACGTCGGCTGAATAAAACACTTGGTTGCTTAAAAAAAAAGTCTTTTTATTAAGGGCTTGAAATGCTTTTTTCCTGCATGGTGCAGGTCAAATGCACAAATAGGATTCTGCCATGCTGCTTTAAGTATAAAAAATTGCAATACTGTTCAACAAGAAATTAACCTCAAAGTTCCTAAATTTCCTGTTATATATTCTGTTTTCAGGAAAAGATATATTCTTTTAGACTATTAATTACATCATGAAGTGCGTGTACATGTGCACCCCTTATGTAGAAATTAGATTATACAGTGTTCGAAATACCCACTAGCACACTAGCAATTGCTACCTGATTTTCTTGTGCGCTAGTTGCTCCCTGACTTAGGTAGCGCACCACGCAACCTGAAAGTATGTACCGCTGAACTCAAAGGTGCACATTGTGCTACCTGGTTCAAAAAAGTATTTCGAACACTGTTATAAAGATTGAAAGTGCAGAGATTGGCTCTGTTTACACCAACTTCCAGGGACGTGATGCGAGCATTGACATCTGGTGGTTGTTCTGATTCCATGTTTATTTCCATAACCATGGCATTTGTATGGGGTCAGTCTGAAGGGACGAGATACTGATTCATCTTAATTGTTTCTTTCCACATTGGCAGCCGCTCAGAATAAATATTAGGAATGCCGTACATTCATTCTCTATTGAAGAGATCTGTCACACATCAGCTACAAATTGCTTTAAGGTCCTTCTGAATGCTGCTCAAATTTATCCAACCCTCTTGAAACTACTGTTCAGAATTTGATAAACATTTTCTGGTGTGTCTGCTCTTTCTGCAGATGTACAAAAATTAAGTGTACTTGGAAACGATTTGTTCTTCCTACAAACTCATTATGATCAGGGGTTTTTCTAAACCAGGGAATAAGGGCGCTGCTCCCTCATGTAACCAGCCAGCACCCTCATGTCAATTTTCAGATTGAACCCTTGACCCTAAATTATAAGTGGCTACATACTAGTACACAACATAAAGTCTTTCTCAAAATGATCTTTTTCCAGTGAAAATATAAAAACAAAACATCATAACAATGCATTCTAGCATTACAAACTGCGTTACTCTTGTAAAAATTTGCATTGCTCCCTTGCCATGCTAGTGATCTGCTCCCTCATGCAAATTTTTTCTAGAAAAACCCGTTATCATTGGATTTTTAAAACAAAAGTTTGCAGGTATATGTAGTTAATTAAAGTTATGTGTGGTTTTGGTGTGACAAGTCTTTCAATGTAAAAAAAACAGCTGGCACCGCATGCTTGCAAAGCAGGTGTATTCGAAAATTTAAACGTTGTACAGACCAGATGTCTGAGTTATTCTCGCAAGTTCAAAATATTTGACAGAAATGCAGTTTGGAATGCAGAGTCCTGTAGACAAACTTGATGCACCTGTCCGAATGATAGGAAACATGGTGATTATCGTGATGAAAGACAGTTTCAAGGATGGTATTCGCCTTCTGTGTCTACGTACTTTGAGCCCCTATCTATGTACTATGAGCACGTCGGCAGAACGTACTGCACCTGCGCGAAACCCGTAATGTGTTGTGCATAGCACTTTGGCAGAACGTCTCATATAAGATTGTATTAGAGCATATAAGGTTGACAGCCTGTCTGTAGTTTTCAGATGTTGTATAGGAAAAGATATCGTCTGCAACAGGCAAAATTTGGATGCAACGTTGACCAAACATTGAACGAAAAACGTGAAAAATCAGGGTTTTGCGCAGACGCAGTACGTTCTGCCGACGTGCTTGTACTATGCAGGGTTCAATTAAAAGATACTGTCAACTCAGTGATTGATTAATTTCCCTCTGGCCAGAAACACGTCATAAATGCATGATATCTATGTTTCACATTTGTCCTGCAAGGCTTGTTACCTGTCCTGCACTCGTATTTATGACAGCTCTGAGGCATTTAAATCATTTTACGGATGTGTTAATATCTAATAAAGAACCCTTTCCCACCCCTTGGCAGCCCTTGCAGTCACTGGTGGGTTTTCTGTCGTCTGTCATCGCAGTTCTAGCCACAAAGGTGCTGGGCTGGTGCCAGGGTGACTTCCTTAGAAACTTGCCTACATGTTTCCTCTGCTGGCTTCCCTCCCCACCAGTCATCAAAGTACTGTAGATTCATTTAGATTTGCGGGGATAAATTTCGCTGGGAAAGAAGACAGTGGTGGTATATTAAAGTCACAGCTAAAACACCTGTAGTAGTACAATGCAGGACAGAACCAGCACGTCGGCAGAACGTACTGCACCTGCGCGAAACCCGTAATGTATTGTGCATAGCACTTTGGCAGAACGTCTCATATAAGGTTGTATTAGAGCATATAAGGGGACATCCCGTCTGTAGTTTTCAAATGTTGTGAAGAAAAAGATATGGTCTGCAACAGGCAAAATTCTGATGCAACGTTGACCAAAAATCCAGCGAAAATCCAGGTTTTGCGCAGGCGCAGTACGTTCTGCCGACGTGCTCACTGGTGGTCACAGCTAAAACACCTGTAGTAATACAATGCAGGACAGAACCCATGTTCATGGAGTGATGTTTTACTGCAAAAACTGCGAACATTAAAGCACCGCAGATATTTTCAGATTTACAGTAGCAGCTAGGATTACCTCACTCTGAAGAAGTCATAGGTCTGATGTGACTCCAGTTTTCATACTGATGTTATCCAGCTGATGCTTTCTGCTTCTTGCAATTGCATGTTTGTTACGAAAGGAAAAATTCCACTCCCTTCTGGTACTGTAGAATACTGTAATGCCATAGCTCAAATTCAGTTGGTTGCTGATGATAGATTGTGCAAAAATATGCAGAGGGATCTACCTATTTAGGGCGGTTGATGTAAGCAAATCTTGTTAAAAGTTGTCACGGTAGTTCCTAAAAGTTCTAATCTGTGGTAGGATCTACCCCATAGAGAGACGCTGACGTGTCACAAATCGTTCTAAAAAGTTCTAATCTCCAAGCCTGACCTTGAATTTCGTCACCGGTCTGTCTGGGACCTTTTGCTCCGGAGAAGATTCCCGTTCGGAAAAAGCGTTTCCCCTCCCGCTTGGCGAGGATTTGGGAATTCAATTAGCGACTGTTAGGCAAGACCCAGAACTAGGAAAGGTGTGATCTCAGGGGGAAGCACACATGTTAACGCTGTCACCTTCGAAGTCACCCAGGATAGATTTACTCTGCTAAAACTGTAGGCCTTAGTTCCTGTAAACCTCCCTGAGGACAAGTCAGGATTATATGGACCTCAAGGGACAAGAAGGAGGTCTTGGAGAAGGAAGAAACTGAACCTCCAAGTCTTTCCTCACCTGCTAATTTACTCAAGTGATGTAGTTCCCACCCAGCTACCTTATCCATACAACTGCTGAGCACACAGTTTTTGTTAGAGCAGCCCTGGGGATCATGTTTACAGTGAAGTGTTTATAAACGTGTACTAGTGCTGTGTACCGGTTCTCTGAACTCAGTTCCGGACTTGTAAAAACGTTTAGGTTCAAGTCCAAAAAAACCTGAATTGCGGGAACCCGTTCCGGACTTGGTTGGAAAAAAAACCATGTCACATACCCCTTTTCGTTCTGAACCACATAAAACCTTCCATAGATTGCAAAATCTGTGCTGCAAAATGAAGAAAACATTGCTATTGGGCATTGTCAAGTGTCAGCCTCTATGTTATGTGGCCACAGTTTTGCCCAGACAACATTGCATGGTCGCCAACATGCAATTTTGTATATACCGTGGGTTTAGGTCCTGACTTACAAGTCCGGAACTGAACCTAAACCTCTGGACTTGAATCCGGACCTGAACCTAAACGTGGGTTTAGGTACACAGCACTAACGTGTACATGTGTTTTTATCACTGCACAGATTGTAGTTTGGGTAGAGCTGCAGAAAAGAGGTTCAGTGTTTAGACTGTAAACAGAGCGGACTGACAAGTTGGCCAGTTTTGTTGAGCACTCGTGATGCATTTTATCTCTTTAGGAAGTGACGAGACATTGACAATGGCAAGATGCCCAACACGATGCTGACATTGACACTTTGACCATGCTAAGCAAACAAAATAAAATTCCAGATGGTTTCAGAAAAGGTACAACCTTTAACGTGAGGGTGGGGGCACCAGCAAAAGTATATATGGTTGGATCAATTTTCAACAACTTTATGAAATACTGCAAGAAAAAAAAAATAAAAAAATAAAAAAAAATAAAAAAATAGAGAAACTAAAGCTGTTGGTATGAAGTACATACATACATACATATCCAGGCTTTGATTATTCTGCTGTCGGCTTCCCTGACTCAGGGGTGGGCAGCAGTCGGCTAGACTGGACTCCATGTCTCCATGCGACCCTGTCCTGTGGGTCAATGTTGGACAGTCCGCACATTCTAATGTCATTTTGGATGCACTCCATCCATGTCTTCTTTGGTCTACCACGACCTCTGTTGCCTGGTAACCGTAAGTCTGTGATGGCTTGTACTAAAGACTGGAATGTTCCTGTTTGTTTCAGGATGAGGAGGAAGAGATCAAACTGGAAATCAACATGCTGAAGAAGTATTCCCACCACCGGAACATCGCCACTTACTATGGAGCCTTCATCAAGAAGAGTCCGCCGGGAAAGGACGACCAGCTATGGGTGAGGAAAAAAAAAACTTTAATTCTGAAGAAATGAATTCAACAATATGAAAAGCATGGCACATATACACAATAAGTTATATATATATATGTGTAATAACAAAATGGATACATAAAACCTGAAAGAGATGGTCTGTGGTAACTGAAATTAATGAAAATCTCTATCACTGTTTCTCTCAAAATAACAGAGAATGTTTAAAACCTTTGAATGTGATTTCCATACAGTCATTGTGACATTTTTTATTTCTTGGTTTCAGCTTGTGATGGAATATTGTGGAGCTGGATCAGTCACAGACTTGGTCAAAGGTGTGTTCTGATTTTTTTCTCTCCTTTTCTCCATTCTTGCATCTTCTTAGGATTCTATGTTACGTTGTATGAAGTAATAAATCAGAGCTGTAGTGCGCATCAGATCCAGTAGGTGGTGCTGTAATATTAATGAATGCCTGTTCTCTTTGCAGCAACAAAAGGAAACTCTCTGAAGGAAGAGTGGATAGCCTACATCTGCAGAGAAATTCTTAGGGTGGGTATTAACAATAATTGTGTTTCTTGATAATCTGTGGTATCGTCATTGGAAGTTGAAGAGTGTGTGTGCATGTGTTTCATGTCTGATACATATATGAACGTTATCACTCAAGAAGTACACAGGGTACAAGGTATTCAATGTGTTAGCAATCCTCTAGGAGCATGTTAGTAACATTCTGTTGACATGTACGTAAAGAAGGTCTGTATATATATGTTTACTATGTCCTGTGTGTTGCCATGCAGGGACTGGCCCACCTACACAGCTGTAAGGTGATCCACAGAGATATCAAGGGTCAGAACGTTCTGCTGACGGACAACGCAGAGGTCAAACTAGGTCAGTGATCTACACAACAATATACCGACTAATTCTTCATTAAACATGTGCACCTAATATTCAAACTCCTGCAGATAGTGACTTTTAGATAGGTAGATAGATAGACTGGTTTATTTTCGACACACATACCATTGCATCCTTACCTGGCTGATTTGGGGCATGAGACACTAAAAATTCATCATGAATGGTTCAACAACTCGACAATAAAAGGTAAAACTGTTACACTATTCTTAAACCTAGAAGTCCTGCAGCTGAACTGCGTGAAGTAGTCCTTTGTTTAGTTCTCTGCCATGTAGGTTTCCACGTTTAGGAGGCAGCCAACTTTTTTGTGATCAGTTTGATCAGTAAAGAACACCTACTTTGATGATGATGTTGTTGTTGTGTTGTTGTCCAGTTGATTTTGGAGTGAGCGCTCAGTTGGACCGGACTATAGGCAGGAGAAATACCTTTATCGGCACCCCATACTGGATGGCGCCGGAGGTCATCGCTTGCGACGAAAACCCAGACGCTACTTACGACTACAGGGTAGGTCACTGTCATGTGTGTTAAAAAGGAATCACATGCAATAGTTTCAATTGTAGGTTTCATAGATGAAGGTAAAAACATTTTTGACTACGAAGATACAAATCATCACATTGAAGACATGAACTATGTTAGTTTGAATAGTTAACAATGTTAATGATTTCTTGGGTCCCAGTACTTTAGCTTGTGTAGCCAAAAGTTCAAGTGAAATAGACAGCAGAAGGCGAATGCCAAGCACAAGAGGTAGTGGAAAGATTTTGATTTTGAATTAGTTGATGTTTTATCTGGTTTGTCCTTACAGAGTGACCTGTGGTCCCTCGGTATCACTGCATTAGAAATGGCGGAGTCACAGCCACGTAAGTACCATGGTTTATTTCTTTCCCTTCAATAAGTCTTTGTGTATGTATTGCAATAAGATTTTTTTCAATAAAACATTGTCAGTGTTAGACAATATTTGTTTATTTGTTTATTTTGATTTTTCACAAAAGCGTGTGAAAGGGAGGACAAAACAGGTGCTTACACACCTTTACAAGTTGCCCTCCCCCATACAAAAAACACATATTATACAACATCAAAATTTACATAGTCAAAAAGAAGTATAGAAATACACAGAATGGGCAATCAATATAGAAGGTTAAGCATAATTCAAATACCGTATATCTAATAAGTAGTATAAATTTTGTTGAAAAAAGACTTAGTGCGGTCTAGACGTAATACAAGAACTACACCCACAAGAAGTGGTCCAAATAACACACTGATCTCTTTCTTTCAGCCTTATGTGATCTTCACCCAATGAGGGCTTTATTCCTTATCCCAAGGAACCCTCCTCCAAGATTAAAATCCAAGAAATGGTAAGAATCTTGCTTGATCTTTGAGACTTACATGTTTCTATCAAAGTTCATCTGTGTTGGTACAAGTCATTATGAAATGGAAACTAAACTTTAACAGCCAACACTACAAACAATATTGGGACTTACCCCAAATTGGGGGAGACACAAGTTATCTGGCACGTATGACCCGCTACTATGGTCACGTGTCTCTGACGTCACGTCCCAAGAGTAGACGGGTCCATTCCGTAAACAAGGTTGATGGAGTCAACCGAAAATTTGGGGTAAGTCCCAATATTCTTTGTAGTGTTGGCTGTTAAAGTTTAGTTTCCATTTCATAATGATTCTATTAGTATTGCTTTGTTTTGTCATAGTCAGGTGCAAGTCGATGGGAACTAGCTTGACTGTTACCTGATGTTTGCTGTCAAGATCTTAAGCCAAAAGAAAGTTCAAAGGTCTCTAGGATCAACTGCTAGTACCTACTAGTACCGGCATCTTAAGAATTCCCAGTGTGACAACCTTTTCTGACTTCAAAGATGGTGTGTCCATGTACTTGTTGTTGTTTTGTTGAAAAGCACACACTTAACAGTTGGTGTTTTTGTGTCATCTTTTCAGGAGCAAGAAGTTTGTAAGTTTCGTAGAAAATTGCTTGGTGAAAAACTATCACCAGCGGCCCAGCACGGAGCAGTTACTGAAGCACCCCTTCATTCGAGACCAGCCCACAGAGAGACAGGTGGGTTTTCTGTAGACATACATGTACATGTATTGAGATTTTTGGACATAAGAGACAATATAAGCTCCTTGCCACTTCTTTCTTTCTTTACTCTTTATTTCAGGCATCCACGGCCCATATAAACATGAATAAAAGAAAACATACATAATGCACTCAGCAGACAGGTACATGGAGCTGTGGATCTCTTTAGTTTGTTTTGCACACATAATAACAACAGACTGAGTTAAAATATGACTATGAGTACAGACGGCCCCAGACATTACGGAAGAATGTGTTACGGAAGGTTGCATCGGATTTGATGACAGATTGGATGATATTATTTGAGGAGTTGTACAAACGAGATATGAAAGAATCCTTGGTGGTGGTAATAAGCCAGATCATCATTTGAACTAGGCATGTGTGAGATCATAGGTGAAGGCCCCTAACTTGTAAACGGTTCAGACCATGCTTGATACCATGTCCAGAGGTGTTTTGTGTTTATGTCTCGGAGGCCATCAACTTTGTCAGATTACAACAGGCAATGGACTTGTTGTCATGTATGAATTTGATAAGAAATAAGAATCAAGCTCATGCTGCATTGATGTGTCTCATAATAACACCTGTCCCTCCCTCCAGGTGAGAATACAATTGAAGGACCACATTGACAGATATGTGAAGAAGAAGAAGGGCAGTCACACAGAGGAGGAGGAGTACAAGTACAGTGGGAGTGAAGGGGAGGAAGATCCCACTCTGGAGAAGGAGGGAGAGCCAAGGTACTGCAGCCATCATTTTCCTTAGGAAAAATTGTAATTATGGTCACAAGTGCTGTGCTGTAAGCATCAATTCTAAACTAGCCCATTTTTATGAGTTTGGGCATTGCCCCGACCACTAGACCAAATTGAAAAGGAAACAAGATTTTTTTTTTCCTTTTTGACCACTCTGCATGTGGTTTATACAGAGATTTCCCTGCTTGACTGTTCTGTCTGTAATGAAAAATAAAACTTGTTCTGTTCATCCATGCAGGTAGCTTCATAGTTCTTTGTTATCTTTGTCAGTAACTATGTTCTGTTCATGCAGAGCTTCAGTGTCGGTCTTTGTTTTGTACATAATGAACAATGCACCATGTTCTGTTCACCCATAGCTTCACTATTCTTTGTTTTGTACGTAATGAGAAATGAACCATGTTCTGTTCACCCATAGCTTCACTATTCTTTGTTTTGTACGTAATGAGAAATGAACCATGTTCTGTTCACCCATAGCTTCACTATTCTTTGTTTTGTACAATTACAATTCTTTATTGACTCGACAAAAAGTACAGGGACTTTTGTATGGTCGACTATGATACGAACAAAACTAGATACATGTATGAATAAAATCATGTATGTATATGTATGGGGGAAATTACGTACAGAATATAGATCAGTGGCAACATAACAGGTTTAACTATTCTCTAGCATGCAGTCTCTAAGATTTAAACAGACCTATTTCGGGCAAGTGGAAAATTGGTTTGGGCAAGTGAAAATGACCGGGCAAGTGGATTTTTGAAAACTTGTCCAACCCTGACCTTAATATATTTTCCTATTTGCACACTATATGGATTGTCCTCACTTAAAATGTACTTGCATTTATGTAATGAGAAATTAACCACATTCTGTTCCTCCGCAGCTCTGTCGTGCAGGCACCAGGCGAGTCCACCCTCAGGAAGAACTTCCTCAAACTGCAGCAGGAGAACCGCGAACGGGAGGCCGCCAGGATGAGGGCGGAGGAGGAGAGACGGAGACACGAGCGCGAGCGCGAGCACCAGCAGCGTCAACTGGACGAGAGACGAAAACGCCAGAAGCAGGTGAGAGAAATTTCTTTTCTGTCACAGAATCTTGTAGCCCTTATGTATATTCAATATAGGTACATGTAATTAAGATACACAACAAATTGTTACTCAAGGAACTGGATAAATTTAAGAGTTGCTTAAGTAACAATTTTCTTGTGTATCTCATTACCTGGATGTCTACCCTTCATTGACGTACATGTAATTAAAGTTGTGTTCTACAACTTTACATGATGCATTTGAACAATTTAGAAGAAATTATATTACTATTGATATTTTAGTTTGTAGAGTTTCTTTTCCTCATGCACGATAAGTTGTGGTTCAGGAGCTATTTGATTCAAATTCTTGAAATAAACCTGGAAAATATGGCTGATGTTTGAACATTTTTAGAAAAAAACATTCTTGGAACATCACTTGTTGTTGTAGGTGTCTCTGAGATATGGTAGTGTGGGAACAGTGGGTAATCATTGATGATGGTTTTCCCGACAGATTGAGCACGAGCGCCAGCGTGAGATGCAGCGCCAACAGGAGCGGCTGGAGAGACATCGCGTGGAGAAGGAGCGGGCGCGAGAAGGACGAGGGGACCGGGACAGAGACAGACACAGGGACAGAGACAGACGTAGAGAGGTGGGTGGTACAGCAGTTTCCATTATGGTGTTTTGTTAGTTAGCTTATTCTTTTAACGATTGTAAAGTGAAACGGAATGTGCAATATTATGTGGAGTGTTATGAATTTTTTACTGTACATGTACATGTTTGTGATTGTTTCCCTGCACGTTCGGCCAGCAATGACCAAGGTGACCTGGGCTTTATGTTACTTTTTTATTTGCGAATAAAGAATGATTCTCTCTCTAGTCCAGTGTTTAGCGACCCTGACTTTGAGCCAAGATGTTGGGAGCTCGAACCCAAGATGTTTTTGCACATCTGAAATGCACGATGGAAAGAGTAGCAGTCCTTGTGACTGTTCATTGTTTTAGTAGAAAAGAGCTGAGGCGATTTCCCTGTCACAGTGAACCTGTATATACTCTGACCTATCGTTTGTCTTTCCTGTTACGACCAGTGAAAGAGTAGCATGTTAGTGAGATAAACTAAGACAGAGACAGACGTAGAGAGGTACAGCAGCTCCTGTCTGCTATTGTGCTGTTTTTACAGTATCCATCTTAAGTATGGTGCATGGTCCAGTGGTTAGTGACCCTGCCTCTGGATCAAGAGGTGGGGAGCTCGATTCCCAGTTCTTGCCGCTCAACTGGACATGCACGCTACTGAAAAGGGTGTCAGTCCTCTCGACTGTTCATTGTATTAACCGTTAATTGAAAAGAGATGGGGCAGCTTGCTGGTTACAGTGAACCTATATCACCCCCATCAAACTCCTTTCAAGCCGTACCCGGAAATTCATGCCGTACCCGCTCAAAAATTCTGGCCGTACCCGGAAATTCTGGCCGTACCCGCAATAATTTCAAGCCGTATCCGGTAATTCGTGCCGTACCCTGTACTTTTTCGCCGTACCCAATGGCGGATATCGCTCAGCCCCGGTGCATAGTCACTCGGAAGTCGTGTCTAAATACCCTGTACGGCAACGATACACAACCTCATATAGCCTATGCTCTGGTAAATATTCCTGGACACCTATCTGCCGAATGGCGTCGTACAAATCGCGCCCAATCTTGAGAACACTTCGCTCGGCCGGCCGTTCTCTCCAGACCGCTTCTCGGCCGGCCGAGCGAAGTGTTCTCAAGATTCAGCGCGATTTGTATTGGACTGAACCACTTTGTTTGTTGTGCACAGGGGAGGTCAGGACGGGACCATAACCACAGACCTCAGCACATGGCCATCAACCAGCTGCAGAGGTCTGGGCAACAGTCGCACATGCAGCCTCCTCTACAGCCGCAGCAGGTAAACATCTTCATTCTCAGAATAAAGAGACTCTTTCTACACAACACAGTGTTTTATTCAGCCGACGTTTCGGTGACCGTCTGTCACCTTCCTCAGGGCAATTCTGACTGGTTCACATTGCACTGCAGCATAGGTGTCGCTGCTATAGCTGTTTTAAACCGACAACTATTTGTATATACACACTGGGAACTGTCAAGAATTAATTTGGGGGAGGCCCATGTGTAGGGCCAGCCCCCGTTTGAACTGACTAATTGTGGTAACCAACACTAGTTGTGGTGGGAGAGCATTCCACTCTGTCACTAGAATGGCTGGTTTTCTTGGCTGGTGTAAGGTATATGTACGTCCTAGCTGGGTTTTTTCTTGCCCGATCCTTCCTGCTCAGTGGTGGCTTTTCTTACCTCTGTAGATGAGACCCTCGTCGGGGAAAGATCACTCGCGTATCCCTCAGCCCATGGTGGTTAGCCAATCGCAGCCCGTTTCCCAGCCTGTGCCGCAGGTGGCGGCCTCCCCCCAGGTGCAGCAGGCAGCTGGGCTGGTGGTAGGCATGCCGCAGGAGGCCAAGGCCATGCAGCAGAAGTCCCAGAAACCCCTCTGGGCCCAGCAGGTGGGTCGGCCTCCATCCGAGGCGCAGGATTCTCTCGTAAGTCTGCACTGTTAACACCCAAAGTTAGTACTGTGTACCGGTTCTCTGGACTCAGTTCCGGACTTGGTTGGAAAAAAAAAAAACATGTCACATACCCCTTTTCGTTCTGAAGCACATAAAACCTTCCATAGATCGCAAAAGAAAAAAAGAAAACATTGCCATTGGGCATTGTCAAGTGTCAGCCTCCATGTTACAAAATGTGTGTGGCCACAGTTTCGCCCAGACAACATAGCAAGGTTGCCAACATGCAATTTTGTATATACCATGGGTTTAGGTCCAGACTTACAAGTCAGGAACTGAACCTAAACCTCTGGACTTGAATCCGGACCTGAACCTAAACGTGGGTTTAGGTACACAGCACTATTCAAAGTCAAAATGACAAGTTGACATGAAGTCACGTATGCCAAGCTGTTTTTTTGTTTGTTTATCACCTACATAATACATCATAGCCTGGGTGCCATCCTCCATACTTACATACATACTTAACACTCGAAGTCAAAATGACATTAAGTCACGTATACCAAGCTGTTTGTTTATCACCTATATCATAGCCTGGGTGCCATCGGTAGCCAACTGTCGGTGGCTACCATGGAACCAGCGACAGTAGGAAGCCAGTGGTAACTGCAGAGGATGGCATCCAGGCTACCTATATCATTCTTCTGCCTGCAATATGATGTTGATTTGCTACATGTCTTTTACAAAACATAGTGAGAAATGTTCCCTTTAGCATACCATACTCTTTGGTTAGTCGAGTTTGTCTCCAACATTGATGTTTCTTACTCAGCAACAAAACAAACTGAAAGCTAAGATTTTTTTTTATTCACATATATTTAATGAGTATTGGACAGGAAGCACAGTTGCTTATATGACGCCTTCTACTCAAAAACACAAATATAAAAAGAGTAAAACATAATGACAAAATACATACATGATTACAAAGTGGGTCAAGGAGAATGAGTACAAACAAGACAAGTTGGTGATCTATCAATTATGAGAATCTACCTGTACAGTAAATAAAGGTTTGAACTATGTCGAAGATATTACAGTTTTGTGAATGTGAGAGTGACGTGGACCCTCGTAGCAGTAAAGAATATAAAGTACTGTCATTGAGATGCTGTAGCTCTACTATGTTGGAAAGAGATGATAACAGAGTACTTCAATCTCTGACTGGTATAAAGATTACAGTAAAGCAGCATGTCGGCAGAACGTACTGCGCCTGCGCGAAACCCGTAATGTATTGTGCATAGCACTTCGGCAGAACGTCTCATATAAGGTCGAATTTGCGTATATAAGGGTGACATCCCGTTTGTAGTTTTCAACTGTTGTGTAGAAAAAGATATGGTCTGCAACAGGCAAAATTCTGATGCAACGTTGACCAAAAATCCAGCGAAAATCCAGGTTTTGCGCAGGCACAGTACGTTCTGCCGACATGCTCAGTAAAGCTAAGGTGTACAAAAGACCTGACCATATGTCTGACATCTTCACATGGTGGGTGGCCGACCATGCCGGGTTAGGTGGATGATCTAACCAGGAGGAGTGCCCAGAGATTACAGGAATGCTGGGAAGGTCCTGCGGTAAAAGACACAGCGTCTGTCCCCCACCCACCTCCACACAGCAGATAGCCTAGAGTGTTTCCTCACAAATCACTGAGTGTGGATAGCCATAAGGGCACATACATGTTACATGAAGCATCTACTGCAAATCTTTCTTGTTGTACATCCATACAGCAGTTCACATGTAACTATGAGTAGTCAGTATACAGTCAAACTTGTCTGTTGTGACCACTCTGGGGATGTGAATGAAATGGTCACATTAGACAGGATTCTTTGTTCTTGAGTTAATGAAAAAGTGATACATGTATAACTTATAAGGACTGACACAAAAAGTGGCTGCAGTGGCCGGGTGGTCCTTATACAGAGGTGGTCACTAGTACAGGTTTGACTGTAGTTTCCATTTCACAAATGGATTCAAACATGAAGTACCAGTATACAATGTATGTGCTCATCAGACCCATGTTCAGCTGTCCAGGTACTGATTGTGTTGTTCGGCTGCTTCAGGTTGAGGAGCGGACGAAGATGAACGCACGCCACCTGCAGCGACAGGGCCCTGCTCCCGTGCAATCCTCCCAGAAGCCTCAGCAGCCACAACCTCAGGTACTTCTCTGAACCTTGAACCTTGAACCTTGAGGCTCGAGGTTCAAGGTTCAAGGACTTCTCCTCTAAAATCCTTAATATGAAACTGTTGATTTTTGAAGAGCAGTGAAACTGATAGTGAATGAAGAGACTCTTTTTACACAACCGAGTGTATTGTGTAAAAGGAGTCTCTTTATTCACTGACTTACCATGGAACTATTCACAGAAGTAAAACTGATAATTTTTTAGCTCAAGTTTTTTTCTTTCCTGTTGGATGGTATTTCATCAACATTTTTTTTTTTAAATTCTTTTTATTCAGAAATTGTGACATGACAATACGAAGTGCACTAGGCAGCAAGTATGCTGATAGCGTGCACACCTAACACAAATACTCATTTACACCTGAGTCAAGTGAGGAAAGTCGTGTAAATTGCCTTTCCCAAGGGCACAAGGTCGGTGGCATGTTAGCACTCGAACCCGGGACCTCTTGGTTCCGAGTCGAGTACTCTGTCGTTGCACCACACGACCCCACAACATTGTCCATGAAACAATTTCTGTTTTGAGGTGAGAACATAATATACAAATGCAGTAACAACTCGTAATGCTTTCCAGGTGGAACCACAGCCGAGAGAACAGTCCAGAAAGCAGCCCCAGCCGCAGGTCCCCCCACCCCCCTTCCAGCCTGCCCCTCCCCCCCAGCTCTCCCAGCCCTGGCAGTTACAGTCGGACGCCCTCTCCCCCCAGCGAGTCTCCGTCAACTTCCCCCCCTCCCAACCTCAACCCCAGCAACCTCAGCCCATGGTGGAGCCGCCCCCCCAGGGTCTCCCCCCTGCCCACCCCCAGTCTCGGACTCCGCCCAAGGCCACCGCGTCCAAGGAATCTCAGACTCCGCCCAGATCCCAGCAGCCTTTGCCAAAATCGGACTCTTCCAGAATCCCCGTCCAGAGAGTTCAGCACACGCCGCCGCAGGTCAGGCACCCAGGCAGGTCCCAGACCCCTCCCGAGGTGCGTCACGCCGCCAAGGACTTACCGGCTCAGCTCAGGCGGTCGCTATCTGACACCCCTCCGCCCGTCCCGCCCCACGGCGTCTCGCGTGCGTCGCCCCAGGCGACCCCGACGCATTCAACACGGTCGTCGCAGTCCTCCAGTTCGGACGACGTTCCGCCAGAGTTGCCGCCGCGGAACTACGAGCCACAAACACCGCCCCCCGTGCCCAAGCACGCGGCCAAGCCTAGCACGCCGCCCCAGTCCAGAGGGTCACCGGCTCACAGCTCGGCCTCCAGCAGCGCCCAGAGTACTCCTCCCAGCTCCAGGGTCGTCAACGGAGCTGCAGCTTCACCAAAACATGCGAAGAAAGGTAATTTGATACTAGAAATCCTGAATTATTTGAGATGGTTTTATGTCGAAGTTTTCATTGTGATTTCTCTATCAGGAAATTACCATACAGTCCAATCAGTAATGAACTCTGTGTGACCACCACAAACTTTAAACACAAAGGACACCGTCAAAATGTCTCTTTCTGCAGATCCTCTGAGTTTCCAATGTTTGTTTGTTTGTTTGCTGCAGACTCTTCCAGCCAAGCAGACGCTGGGGAGGGCCCGTCTGGTGTTACCAAGATCAACAAACCGAAGGTGAGCAATTAGCTGTGTGGAAAGATTTGTCCATTAATTTTAGCTGATGAAATTGAGCCAATCAATCTTTATCATGGCTAGCTTTGCATTTCTATCCCCAATCACAGACCAGTGAGAATCTCTCAATATAGAACTAAATGTAGGACCATTGCTGCGAAGTCAAACCTGTATTTAAGTGACCACCTCTCCATAAATACCACCTGGCCATTGTTGCCACTTTTTAGTGGTCCAGGATATTGGAATTTTCTTTTACACAACCAGTAATGTCTCTCACCTGCTTACGTTTTGATGTCTTTCAAGCACCTGTCAATCGAAACGTAAGCAGGTGAGAGACATTCTGACGTTCTACCAACCTGATTAGATTATTTTTGGAGGCAACCTTCTAGTTTTAATCTTGTTTCTCTCCGTCCTACAGAAGGAGGTGTGTAACCCTCAGGACCTGGAGGTGTTAGCAGAAGAACTCAGTGCCATGGCGACCGCCATCGAGGCCCCCAGCATTCCCGCCAGACCAGCGCCGCCGCCCCCCGCAGGAGGAGACGGGGAGGAGAGCGAGGAGGAAGACAGTCTGGACGACATCTCGGAGATCACGCGGGACGGGACCATCCTGGCCTCCGACCCTCCAAGACCAATGTATGTAGATAACGCCAGGCAAGTCTCTCTACTTCTGCATAGAGGTGGAACTAACAGGACTTGGTCTGCGAAGTTTGTCATCATGTTAACCACTGTCTACCAGCACGTCGGCAGAACGTACTGCGCCTGCGCAAAACCCTGATTTGTCACGTTTTTCGTTGGATGTTTGGTCAACGTTGCATCAAAATTTTGCCTGTTGCAGACGATACCTTTTCCTATACAACATCTGAAAGCTACAGACAGGCTGTCAACCTTATATCATGAGACGTTCTGCCAAAGTGCTATGCACAATGCATTACGGGTTTCGCGCAGGTGCAGTACGTTCTGCCGACGTGCTACCACTGTCTACTTAGCCTGGAATCCATCCTATTCTAGCTGCAGTCCACTTCTCGGATTGCTCACATATTTTAGGCTAACATTCAAGTCCCAATTAATTTTCTATTGATAAGTGCCAGACTATTTGGAAGGGAAACAATCAAAGGACAGAACTAGAGCTAGAATAGGATGGATGCCAGGCTAGTGTCTGCTGTAAGATGCATGGCAAAATTTATGAGTTGTCGAAAGTATTCAACACAAATGCCAAGACAGCATTGTTTGCATTGTAAGACTTAAATACTTCTAGCCTGCAGTTTGAAAGGAGCTGCTAGGGGGATTGCATATCTCATTGATTGCCTAAGAAATTTATTGTTCCAAAGAATAGGTCCAATTTCTTTAAGCATCACGAGTTTCATATTTTTCGTCATTGTTATGTTCGAATGTCTGTATGACACACTGATTTCACATTTCATGTTTTCTGTCACTGTTGCATTTTGGCATGAGACAGAGAAGGCTGGTGTGAATGAATGAATGAATGTCTTTATTTCAGGTATTTCACCCATAGAGAACAACGGTACAAACATAGAAACACAAACTATACATACAGCATCTTATAGACATTTTTTTTAAAGAGTTTCTGTACTGACAATCAGACCTCAGCAGACATTGTATTATGCTATTGTTGGTGTTGTTTAGCCTATTAATAAAGGAGTAGCATAACTTTCTGCGTCTGGCATCAAAAGTGTCAGTAGTTTGGAGAACAAACATAGTACTTGCACTGCACCATCTTGGTGTCTGTTAAAAGGAGGGGTTTCCTCCTTGGAGGAACCAATACCCTGGGATGATGGAGATGCTGTTGTGTTTTCAGACCCGAGGTAAAAGAAGACGGCTTCGACACCCTGATCGTACACGAAGACGAGGAAGAGAGCCAGGAGGTGTCGCCCGAGCACAGACCCAGACCCCCCTCCGCCCAGCCCTCTATCTCATCCGTCACCACGGCAACCACAGCCACGCCCACCCCCAGCGCACAGGACAACTCCAGCAATGACAGCGACACCCTGGTGGTCAGAAATGTGAGTTACCTCAGTCTACTTTCTTTGTTTAGCAACACAGAAAGACAACAACTTCGTGTAACCCTAAAAAGTGAAATTTGTAGGTGAACAAGGTAGTCTTGTGATAGAACTTCCGTTATGTCCACTACAACTTAATTACATTTGGAAATAAAAAAAATCCTGATGTTTGGGTATATCTACAGAAAGGATGTATGTAACAACTTGAGTAATGTAAGACACATTTGTGAACAGAGGACAAATGTGCCTTCCATTGTATTTGTATAGTGTAGCTATCTTAGTTTAGACTCCACAGCCAATGTTCATGGTGTTTGTTTATTTGAAAACTGAAGGTACGTCTGATTGTATTTCTATTGACTTCACTTTCTTATAGTCCCTATAAAGAGACGGATAGTGCAATTTGTACAGATATGACTGCAGTAAGTCTTACTGCCTGATTAAGTCAGGGGAGAGTGTGTATGACAGAGTGGTTTGATCTCAACCTCCCCGTTAATGTGTCATGCTGATGAAGTACCAGGGTTTGACTAACACCGAGAAATGTGAGCCACAAAATGTCATCCTACGATCGGGAACTACTGTAGATCTTGAAATGTTTGTGGTGGTTTTATTTTCACGGCCTTTTCACTGTGAAAACATAACACTGCAATTATGTGGTTTTCTGCTACAGTATTGTTTTAGTGTGTACTTAAACCACCGCAGAAACCTTATTCACACTCCTACCACAAAATATAATCCTGCGAAAGTAAGTGAACTTACAGTATATCTGATATGCTGCCAGGGTCTGTGTAACACTGAGAAATGTGAGGCACAAAATGTCATCCTAAGATCAGCAGCTATGTCTGATACGATGCCAATTCTGTATTCGCTTCACAGCAGGGCTCTGGCGAGAGACGGGCCAATGGTTCGGTGGTGAACGCGCGCAGCTCTGGCGACGTCCTTCCGGACTTGCTGCCACAGAGCCAGCACTCCTCCCCGTCCTCCGCCGCGAACAAGTCCGGGCAGGTGCCGCAGGACAAGACCACGTCTGAGGAGGTACGCAGAAAACCAAAGGCAAGAGTAGCTCGTTATAACCCTAGCCAGTAAAGACGGTGGTTCGGAGAGTTCTGTAGACTTGGCTACTCTTTCCTTTGCTGGGATAACATTGGCATGGACAGATAAGACCTGTGTGATTGTGAGTTTTCTTCAAGTGCGCATCGTTTCTGTTTGGCAAGGTGATGCTTATGTGTTGAAGCTGCTTGTATTAAAGTTGATTTTAGATATCTGTAAGGCTGCTGCAAAATTTCACAAAGGCTTTGGAGTGTTGACAACACTGAAAATTTTTGTCTCTCAGCACGCTAACTTTTTTCAGGTCTTCTAGATGGATTTTAAGGAGTATTTTCTGATTTTCTTCAGTGGATTTCTGCAGTAACTTATCAGTTGTAAGATGGGAAGATATTTGGGATTGAGTAAAGGTTGTTTCATCAGTTGACCTGTGGTCTTGGCCGACAGAGACAAATCTGTTATAATTCCTTTTGATCTAATTTTGAGTTATAGGTCCAGTATTCTGTTACTCACAACAACTCAGAAGCAATGAAGTCTTTTTTGTTGTAGTTTATTTGTAGTTTCATCAGCCCAATTAAACTGAAACTGTTACAAAAGGCTCTAGCTTTGGTGATGAGGATTAAAAAAAGCTTCCTAACATCACATAAAAGGCATTGAACTTGACAGAGGCATTTGGACTGCCTACTCAAAATATTGAATCATCCGCAGAAGCATTGCCAAAAGTATTGAGTGACCTTGGCAATTGTGGGTCGTGGTGTGCCAGTTCTAATCCGGTTTCTTCTGCTGTTTTAAAATCCAAACGTCACTGCCTTCTTAACATTACATGAAAGGACATTGAACTTGACAGAGGCATTCGGACTGCCTACTCAAAATATTGATCCAGCATTGCCAAAAGTATTGAGTGACCTTGTGGGTGGTGGTGTGCCAGCTCTGAAGGTAGCAGTACACAGTTTTCGCCCCATGGGGATTTCTATAGTTAAGAAGCCCAAAGTGAGAAGGTTCAACGCTGCAAAATTTATAGTAGGGCACACAAGCAAGCTACAAAAATTTAGTATGTTTGGGTTGAGGGTACAACCTACAAAATATGTGAACAAACAGCATAATTCAAATTATACGGTCGGAAACCTGACGCATCCCTCTAGCATTCAGCACAGTTTTTACCTCGCTGTTGTATACAGAAGAATCTCTGCAGCTTTCTCTAGTATTGTGCCGCACTACTTTGTGCCCGTACTACTTTTGACTACGGGGTTGGCCCATGAATACTGTGTTGTGCGACCTCTAATCCGGTTTCTTCTGCCCCCCTCCCGCGGCGCACTAACTCCTGCTGGACATAATTGTAAGTCAACTTGTACTGAGGTGAGGCCAACTGAAGCATGAATCATTGTGGCGGTGCTGTGTGGGTGGTGACCAGTGGCCTTCCATACATTTTTTGTGGAACGTCTTGTGTGTAGTTTTCAGTTTTCCACCCATGTTTAAGTTCTAGTGCCCCCCTCCCTCCCTCCCTTCTGTTGAAAGGTTGGGTGATAGTGTTGATATGTCACTGTTGTTATGATATTGTGCATGCAGTATTTTTATGAGTTATCGAGTTTATGCTATGCATGATAGTGTATGTAAAGTCAAGATGTAATGACAAATGTAACATACCGTATATTAGCAAGTAATGAGTGGATAAACTCAAATCCTGATTATTGGAATTTGAAATTTACAGATTTGACCTTGACATGTCAAAATGGCATCCATGGCTTGGAATTCCAAAATTTGAAACATTGAACCAAATTATTGAAAATTCAATGTCATGAAAAATTTCAGCAGATACTTTTTCATTTAAATCCATGTTCTGTGACAGTGAACTTGATGATGAAAGAACAGCTGATTTTAAATTTGCTTCAACAACAGTACTGGAATCATGCCATGACACGGAGGGGTTAAACTGCTCTACTGATGTGTCAAGTCAAATATAAATGTGTTGATTTAATGTGTACCACGGCACGTGTACATGTACTTATGTGTGCCTCTGTGTTCTCTTCCCTTTGCAGTACCGACAGGCGGTGGCCCCTAAAAATAGCAACAACCTTGCCAAACAGAAATCGTTCACGGCGTTTGGGTTTGGCGCAGGCGACCGTAGGCCGCAGCAGGGGGGGGAGGGGAGCTCCGCCGAGCGAACCCCTCCCCGCACCCCCGAGAGGAAGGGGTCACAGGTCAATGTTAATGTCACTCCCATCAACCCCCAGCCGGACATGCCTGAGATTCGCAAGTACAAGAAGAGGTTCAACTCCGAGATTCTGTGTGCTGCTTTGTGGGGTGAGGATCCCATCTTTTCTTTATACATGTCTGTTTTAAAATTGTCTATGTTATGACTTTGGCTGTATTAAGAATATTCTGTTGTCTCTGTATTTAATCATGTATCTATCTCAATCAGCTGGTTTGTTATGCTGAATGGTGGTTATACTGGTTGACCAATTCAAATTCAGTAGTGCATAGACTTTTGGTTTCATTTGCATTGTTGCTAGCTGAATAATATGTCATTTTAGAAATCCTGAAAGAAAGTAAGCTTGAGTACATGTTTATGGGTAGAAAGGCAGAAGATATTAAGCTAAGGTTCATTGCCCTAACGGACGTTGACCTTGTGTTGTTGCTAGGGGTGAATCTGCTGATAGGGACGGAGAACGGACTGGTGCTGCTGGACAGGAGCGGACATGGAGAAGGTCTGGTCATCTGTCAATCAAAATTTACCACATAGAGTTGAGGGGGTTTCACATCAGGTGCAAGCCAGATATTCAACATACAATACAGTGATGACATTTCATCAATACAAGGGTGACAATGAAGACATTCATGTTGCTTGCAATAAATGGCCTTCCCAGAGAATGTGGTGCTCTTGCCACTGTCTAAGACCTGAAAAAGACAATTGACACTGGATGACATACATGTAGCCTAGATGCCAGAACCATAACACTCTAAGCCAGCATGCCCTGTGCATCAGGCGCAAATGAGGGGGGCTGTATTATAATTTCCTTTTTTTTTAAATATATAATATGCTGTGGTGAGCAATACCCACCAGATTGTGCCTACATGTAAGAAACAATCTAGTGGGCGATCAATGGCTCACAGCTGCCAAGTGTTCACAGTTTCAATGAAGGAGGTGTCGGTGGACTCTCACTTTGAAGGACTGCAGGCCGTTGTTGTTGATGGTACCCACAACGGTGTCTGGCCCTAGAGCGAGGAACTGGCCTTTGTAGGCCCTGGAAACAGTCTGGCACCCAGGCTATGGATGACACCAATGCAGACTGATGACGAATCTAATTGATGATTATCCATGATGTAAATACTAGATGTTAGCCTTTATCTAGTTTGTATGTCCTTGTTTTATGTTTTTACAGTCCAGGAAGATTAGCTGCATATTCATGTATATGTGTACGACAGCTAATGGACTGAATAAAGTATCCTATCCTATCCTATGGATATCCTATGTTACTGAATTTTCCTCCTGATATTCCTGTTTCCACAGTGTATCCCCTGATCAGTCGGAGAAGGTTTCAGCAGATAGATGTTCTAGAAGGGCAGAACATCCTAGTGTCTATATCAGGTAGGAACTGATGGTTCTACATTTTCAATATATTATAATATAGTGGATTCATCATTAAATTTACATGGTCTAACTTACATTATAGTTTCTTCCCAGTGTGTAGAATGTTTGACTTCCATGCGGTAGGCTGTAGGTTTGATCCCCTGCCAAGTGTACAGCTTTCTCTGCTTATCACTCAGCACTTCTAAGAAAGAGTATGGTAGCTGAACACACAGTACTACCAGTGGACTAGCTCCCTGCTGTAGTGCTTGCACAACTATATAGCCCAAGGGCTATAGAAACGGAGATGGGTACTGCCTTACACACCATATATCGTGTGGGAAGGATGTTAACTCTAACTGAGCTGAGATGTTGGAATTGAAGTGCTAACTTTATTGTTTCATGTTGTTCCTCCAGGGAAGAAGAACAAACTGAGGGTGTACTACCTCTCCTGGCTGAAGAGTAAGATTCTGAAAGGGGATACAGATGTAAGAGTCCAGCTCTACTCTTACATTCCTTCCACTCAGGGCTTGAAATACTTTTTTCTGCATACCTGCACTGGTGCAGGTAACATTGAAAATCACCTGCACCAGACAAATTTTACCTGAACCACACAGTCTTTGAGAAGTATGGAAGAACTGTTCAGAAACCATTGCCATCATTTCTTTTAATACTTCATAGGTAGTAACAGTCTACATACACCTACATTTGTATATAAAAGCAGGTTAGGTGCAGGTAGACATCAGAAATACCTGCACAGCCCCAATTTTACCTGCACTAACCTGCATATGCACCCAGTATGTCGAGCCCTGCACTACTACGTAATGTAAATATATGTACTAGGCTTGTTGAAAGGATGTTAGACCATCTCTTTGGTTGTGCAAATAAATTCACAACAACTCGAAATACTTCCCGAAGGTTTGAAATCTCTGATTTCTTCTTTCTCTTAGAACGACAAGAATCCAAAAATATTTTTGTCCAGCTCTTATAACATATTTTTTACTTTCCAGACTGAGAGAAGACATGGATGGGTGTCGGTTGGGGACTTAGAGGGGTGTGTCCACTATAAAGTGGGTAAGTAATCGCAGGGGCACTTTCACCTTACATCTGCCTACCGTAAGTACTGAGAGCGCGGGCCAGTCAAACTCATACCAGTGGTCTTTCCATAAGTTGTTTTTGTAATGATTAAAAACAGGAAAGACAATGCACATGTCCATACACTAATATTGTAAGCAAGGGTTGTTTGAAATGTGTAGGAAGGACTTAAACTTTTAACCAAGTTAAACATGGTGTTGCATTTTAGACAGTGGTACATTCAGTTGTCCACACACATATCATTAGGCCACACCAATTTAATTTGTTGCTTCTCGGATTCACCTCTTCATTTTTTTCTGATTTGCAAAAAAAAAAAAATTCTGGTCAACTAAAAAATGCTCATATTTTGCCTCCAACAGTTGAAGAAAGTCCTTTTCTTCCTAGTTGTTACAGTTGTTACATCTACCAATGCAGTGGTTTGATTAAAAGTTCAAAATTCATTGTCTAAATTTTAACCCAGTCGTTTGTGTTGACTTCATGGCACCTACTCTAACATTTGGGGCTATAATAGGATGCCTAGGCCTGTATTTATTTTCATTTTTTTTCGCCCTGTCGCTCCATATTTTTTCTGAAAAAATCCAAGAAGCAACAAATGAAATTGGTGTGGCCTTATAGACAGCGGTGCATTCAGTTGTCCACACACATATCATTACCATACTATTAACTGCACTTTGCAATGTTTTGTACCAGTCATCTTTATTAAGTATTCTTTTTGCCTTTGTTGGTCACCTACTGACCAATCCCTTCCCAGCATTCCCTCTCAAACAAACAAACAAACAAACAAATAAACAAGTCAATGAGCTGTTGAACAAGATATTATTAGTTTTGAATCAAATGTATATAGAAAACTTGCCAGAAAACTTGTAGAAACAATCTTTTTTTTTATATCTATTTCTTTCTTTAAAAGATAAGTGAAATAGTAATGTTCTCTTTTTCTGTTTTGTAAAGTCTAAAGTTATAATCTGCATCTAATTATGCATTTTTGTTTTTGTCTGCATGGCATTATGTTGCATATAATTATAGCTCTAGAATATCTACAAAACTTGGAGAGCGTGCATGCATTTGTTTTTATTTCAAAATGGAATATTTTGCAGTTTGCTTTAAATTCATAATAGGAAAGCCTTTTGCTATTTGTTTGAAAGAAAATTTGTTACAAATTTGTTAAAAATTCAGTTAAATCACCCAGCTTGAGGGGGAGTGTTGCCATGGCAATGCATGTACACCAGTTTTTGTCTTGTGTTACCCATAATCCACTGCTCACCTTTGTATTCTTACCCATCATGCTTTTGTCCTTGTATGGGAAGAATGTGATGGTAAGTTTTCATGGTATGCTGGGAATGGCAGTTTATTTCTTATTAGTATATTATTATTATTTTTAAACTCTTGTTTATCATATTTCGCTCTTCATTTCCAACACCAGCAAACATTGGATACTAACATGTCTTTGGCTAGAACGTACTCAAAAAATCATTCCTGTTGTTCATTTTCTAGGATATTGAAAACGAAAAAGGCTATGAATCTTTAACCATGCCTTCTGAATAGCTTACCACAATGAGTCAGTCTCTCATCTGATGTAGGTATGCCCCCTAGTTGCAAGAGGTGGTACTGCATTGCCACAAATTTTAAAAAGTCAACATATAACATCACACATTGGTTCTAGCAAGGTTCTTTCACATAAGAGCTTTTCACCTGTACCAAAACAATAAATTCCCTTTCCTGTTAATTAATACTCGAAGAAAAGACCTCAAGTTAGAAGAAACTTCAGAACATCTCAAAGTGATGACCAGCTTTACTACATTTACATCCTTGTACATGTAGTTGATAACATTTGATAACTAGTTTCATGTAAACAACACAGAATGTCATGGTCCATGTTGAAACACCCCTACACCCTTATAACACTGTTGATGTGTTTCATGTTTGCTGTTAATCATTACATGAAGGTTTGCTCCCTCCTCTCCTCCCACAGTCAAGTATGAAAGAATCAAGTTCTTGGTGATCGCACTGAGAAATAGCATCGAGGTTTACGCCTGGGCACCAAAGCCATACCACAAGTTCATGGCTTTCAAGGTGAGACTCAACTAGGACTTAATTATTGTCACTTAGATAGAATGCTTGCCTTTCCTTGTCTTGAAATCGCTAATGATGGTATAACAACGAACAGATAAAGTACTGAGATAAGTGTATGTCGTATGTCATGCTTTGTTTGAAAAAAAAATGTATGGTTCTTTGTGGCAAATGTGCAGATCTTGGTACATTGGCAACACCAAGTCTGTGTTCTCATCTGTGTTTGGACCCAGTGGACGTCACTCCAATGTACAGTGAAGAAAGTTGTGTAAAGTGTCTTTCCCAAGGGCACAACATCGGGCATGTCAGGGGATCGAACCTGGGACCTCTTTGTTCCGAATGCTCTGACCATTATGCCACACGATGCCACTTGTTTGAAAGATGAGGAAAATTACTTGCCTTCATACTGAATACAATGTGTAAAACAGCACAGTTACACTGTATATAAGACGACCATTTCATTCTTGTCCAGTCCTTTGGTGACCTTCTTCACAAACCCCTGATGGTCGACCTGACGATAGAGGAGGACAGCAGGCTCAAGGTCATCTACGGGTCAGGAGCGGGATTCCACGCCATCGACCTTGACACGTCGGCAGTGTACGACATCTACATCCCCACACATGTAAGTGTCCTTATATCATACCCGGGCGGCGATACAGTGTTCCCGACCGTGTTGTATTTTACTGTACGACCGGGTGTATAAACCGGGCTTCCATAGAACGATTCGAATGCGTTTTTCCCCAACCGTTTGCGCCGCTTTCGAAAATTCGAATACAGGATTCGGACGTTAGAATTGATGTTGTTGCAGTTTTTTTGTTTAGGGACACCAAATTTTTGCTCATTTCCCATTGAAAGACGTGTTTTCTAGTGTGGGTATGATATAAATAGAATACAACATGGTGTATTCCGCATCGCCCTCGGTCCTCCCGTGAGTCGGCCGTCGGGCGATCCAACTCGCGATCAGGCCGATACTTCGGGCAATACAGAATACACCATGTTGTATTCTATATTTACAACTTCTTCCCGATTGCTGTGCACCTAACCTGAGTGGTAATACTAGAGATTTTTAAAAAGTTGTTAGTCTGTATGTAGATCGTAGTAGAAAGTTGCTTGGCATAGTCCTATATTTTTCTCCCTACATGGAAGAAATTTACATTTTGACAAACATCCTCAGTTGATGAGGACTGAATATTAAACATTCATAGATTTTAGCTGGAGAATAAAACAATGTTTATATCTCTGGTATGGTAATAAATTCATGTTAATCTTTGAATGAATGAATATGAGCAGATTGCACCTTCTATGAATCTGTTATACACATGTATAAGTATAACATTGTAAAATGTTCAGATGATTGTGTTAGTCTTTGATGAGTGCGTGTTTACTCTCCAAGCAGATGTTGGGTAGAAAATTGTAACGTTTTCTGACAGGCCAACCTTTCTGACAGTACTCTAGGTTGGGGTAGCCTAGCTGCCAGAAATTTTAAGATTTTCTACCCTAATATCTGTTTGGAGATTATGTGTGTTCACCACGTAAGGTTATTCTTGAGTTCTGTTTCTTCTCCATACTTGTAGTGTTCATACATTTGTTTTCTCCACATACTTTTGTGTGCTGTGTTTGTGTCCACTGCTCCACCTCCTCCTTCTGCCTGCCACAGCGGTTGCAGGTGGATAAAACCTTCTAAAGCTTTCTTCACGTTGTGCACTACCATTTGTGTTTGAGAGGGCATGCTTTTCAATTGTATATCATGATATCTAAATGTTTCTGTCACAGCACATATAGTCAAAGAAAGATATTCCAAAGTTCTAGTTTGTTTGTTGTAATAGGATCTCCATTAGTGTTACATAAATTTCACACTATTCTTCCCGGAGTCTGCAAAGTGCTTGTCCAAATCTAAAGTGCCCAGTGTTATTTCATCACATTAACATCTAGTCCACACTGCCTGAGTCTTTCTGTTTGTCTGTGTTATGCCTGCGTCACATTGTCGACGAGCTTCGGCCGTATTTGTTGATCGCCGAAAGGTCACCCGATTTTAGATCGACCGAGGATCGCGCGTATTTTTGGCTTGAAAATCGTTCCCGTCACATGGAGCGAGGCTCGGGCGATCACTTGGGAATACATCTATGACCTCAAAAATCGGGCGACTAGTCTCTGATGTTAAGAACATGTTTCACGTGTCAGCGAGCTTCGGCCGACTCCTAAAAATTGCTGGTGATCCCTAAAATTCGCGCGATGCTCGATGAAACGTCGGGCGTACTACTACCGTAAATGTCGTTTAGAGCTCGCCGACTTGTCGGCCGATCGATTTTCGCACAATGTGACGGCCCCTTTAGCAGTCCTTTCTGTTGACGTGTGTCCCTTCTCTCCTGTATGTGTACGCCCCCCCCCACCTGCCCCCCTCCCCCCTCTACCTGCCCCCCTTCCCCCCACATGTGTAGCTGTTATTCCTGCACCATCGACACTCCTCTGTTTCCCACCTACAGATCTCCAGCGGGATCCTGCCTCACGCCATCATCACCCTCCCCAACTCCAAGGGAATGGACCTTCTGCTGTGCTATGAAGGTACAGAGATCTAGGATATTTAGAACATAGATCTAGACATTTAGACCATAGATCTAGACATTTAGAACATAGATCTAGAACATAGATCTAGAACATAAAGGACATTTAGAGTTAGAGAAAGACGTTCAAAGGTTAGGTGTAACAGGTCGTTCGGTGTAATGTAGCCAGCTGCCGCCACGCCGCGTGCCTGCGAAGCTGGTGTGTTACGCCAAAGGGCGGTTATACCGGCTATACAGATACAGATACAGACAGATACAGATTTAGAACATAAGTCTAGAACATTTCGTATAACTTAAAGATCTAGAAAAATAGAACATAGATCACTTAGAACATACTAGTAGATCAAGAACATTTAGAACTTAGTTCATTAAGAAAGTAGAGCTAGTACATAGATCTAGATCAGAGACCCCATGTGTTCACCACGGTACTATTATGTTCCAGATGAGGGGGTGTATGTCAATACATACGGCAAAGTCATCAAGGATATTGTTCTACAGTGGGGAGAGATGCCTACATCTGTTGGTGAGTAACACAAAAAATGGTGGGTGGGTGGGTGGGTGGGTGGATGGATGGATGGATGGATGGATGGATGGATGGATGGATGGATGGATGGATGGATGAATAGATTGATTGTTGTCTATTTTGTCAAACTGTGGAAGATTTATTTTTTGGGGGATAGAGGCAGGCCTTTGGTGATGTAAAGTTTTGCATTTAAAGCTTGAGCCTTACTGAGACCTGCACTGTTCTTTACCCCAGCATATATAGGGACAGGGCAGATCATGGGATGGGGACAGAAGGCCATAGAGATCCGGTCAGTAGAGACGGGACATCTGGACGGGGTCTTCATGCACAAGAGGGCACAGAGACTCAAGTTCCTATGTGAGAGGAATGACAAGGTACGGCTCTTCTACTCACAGATATTTCTATTGAACTTATACATGGCTATGCACTGACATACAACAAACTAAGCAAAATTACACTCCTGTAAGTTTAGGACCACATTGTAGATACTGCTCTTTGGAACTGTGTATATGTGTAAATACTTTGCGTTTGGGAACGCATCTATAAGCAGTGACACGTGAGCTGTGCAATGTGAACCAGT
The DNA here is from genome assembly GCA_013266295.2 of Branchiostoma floridae x Branchiostoma japonicum. Classification (NCBI taxonomy): domain Eukaryota; kingdom Metazoa; phylum Chordata; class Leptocardii; order Amphioxiformes; family Branchiostomatidae; genus Branchiostoma; species Branchiostoma floridae x Branchiostoma japonicum. Next base: position 1,425,935 of record CM023831.1, on the reverse strand, counting down.
CAGATTTTTGGTGACATGATCACCGAAACGTTGGCTGAGTAAAACACTTGGTTGCGTAAAAAAGAGTCCTTTTATTCAACAAAGCAAAAGTATAATCTCTGATTCCTATGGACATTGTACCTATTTTTTTAGTTTGATGTATGCTTTTCTCAACTCTGTTGTGACAGGAACTTTTTTGTTTCAGGTCTTCTTTGCATCCACTCGCTCGGGATCCAGCAGTCAAGTCTACTTCATGACACTCAACAAAATCCAATGGTAACCGCGGAAACAGTCGCCACGACAACAGCAGGTGCAAGAGCTGTGTCCGTGGTAACACGATAGCCATAGATACGACAACTACAGTAACCAAGACTTCGTCAACACCGATTCCAAGCTGAAGAAAAACCACGGTTCTAATTGATTGATTGACAGTTCAATATGGCACTGTCTCCATAGTAACCATGTAGATGCTGTATCCATAGCAACAACATTTTTGCTGGGACGACAGCAAGTGTAAAGCTTCCATGATGTAAAATCTACCATACATACCAACAAATAGCTGCTAGGACTTGTTTTTGCTGTCAGTTCGGGAAGAACCATTGTAAACAAACGAAGGGGGGACGTTGACGTCGATAGTGTCTTTTAAAAAAAACAGCAGAGGGTTGAAAAATGAGAATACGACAAGAAAGAAGACAAAGGAATGGTGCTGTCCATACGAGCTGTACTGTAGATGGTACAGAAGATGGTTGTTTTTAATGAGTGCTGACTTGTCCATGCTGTATGTAGCTTTTACGTATGACTGTGTAGGACAATAGAGATCATCACCATTATTACAGTGTAACTGGCCGGAAGAACCTGGGATGAAAATATGATTTTTGTGATTGGAAGACATGACAACTTCCCTTGGAAGATATTAAGACTTAAAAGAGTCTCTCCCTGGATAGGGGTTACTTGGTGTTTGATGATGAGAAGACTACTTGGTACAGATGTAGCATGTATATTGCTGTACGTGTAAGAATGATCCCTGCTAGTTCTGTAGTATTACTTGTATGTATAGGTGAGATATGGAGGGACGGGACGGTCGCTGAACCAACAGTTCGTGTCAAAAGTTGATCGGCATCAGAGTCAGGTGCAATGGACGACGTTTTTTTATTACTTGTTTGTTTTTACTGATTGAAAAAGAAGAAAATGGTTTCATGTGCAAATGCCGACATCCATGGGTCAACTCAACATTTCCGTGATTGTTAACTTTGACAGGAGTACACCTAATTATGTATGTTAGCAAGCTGCAAAATTGCAACGTTTTTACCATTTCATGTGAGGTGTTTCCTTATATAATAGGTACGGGAAGTGTTGTAACCTTCTCCCTGCTGTAGTGGCCTCATGGCACCAAACTTGTATTGGTTCTGGGGTTAGGCAGCAGGCAGAAGGTTAAGAATCTCTAAAATACAAGCCATAGAAAGAACATCTGACTACTGGAGAGACATTTTCATCGGTTTGTTTTGCTGCAGATTATGACATTCATCTGCGTGTACAGGTATAGTACAGTATATCCTTACTATTACAGGACCACTAGGGCATACTGTATATGTTACAGTCATTCAAACTGGAGTTGATACAACAACTTAAGGGTTCTTTTTGATAAAGGAAGAAGAACTTAAGGAAGAAAAAAGGTCTATAGATTAGAGAGACAACTCAAGGGCAAACATTTTCCTTTTTTGTTGTAATTTGCTAGATTGTATTGTTTGCAAATCATTGGTGAGAAGACTGGTAACCTGAAATGATGTGTTTGAACTTGTCCATAGATACTACTTGATTTCAGCTTTCTTACTGGTTCTGATAGTGATAGTTACACTGTACCAACAGATAGCACGATTTCCAGGCACTTGGTTGTACTGACCTTCCCCCCTTTGAAATGGTTGTAGCCCGTGGAAGTGGTAGTTTTTAACCGGAACATGGCGGGTGGAGGGGCATGCCATTTCACAGTGGGGGTGTCAAGTAGAATAGACAGTGATGTTTTTATTGACTTCATGATGAAACATTGCTTTATAAGCAATATGTACAGGGTAAGACTACGTTGGACTATTGGAGCTGGGGTAAGGATGGATACGTGGACTGTACTACGCGAAAACGGGGGGTTCACAGAAGAAAGTGTTCGTTATTTATTGGGGTGAACATTGTGCCACATGAATGTCAGTGTCAAAGGGGGTGGAAGTGTGAGGGGAAGGGGGATAAAGGAAGGCATTCACCCCTACAAATGTACTGTTTTTGTGGTTTTCACTTTGCGCTTGCAGAGAGAGAGAGATGATAGTATTCAAACCTAGGTCTCATTGGTGCTATTGTCCTTACTATTGTCCATACTTTTTATTAGAAATTCTTCACTGATGACCAACTAATGAGCAGTCACACTATCCTGTCTCCATCTGAGTATATCCAGTGTGTGTACAATGTTCTTCACACTAGCTAAAGCCTCGCCATGACTAAAAACAAAGCAATTCTAGAATCATTTTCTTCACAGCACTGCGACGGGATATACCGAAAATATCTAGCTTATGTGATATCCTTCAAACAAGTAACACTAGGACAAGTAGGGGTTTTGATGTCTGGTAGTTTGGCAAACAATTGTAGATTTACCCTCTACAGCAATACATAGACATACCCAACTCTACCCATGGATGTTATGATGTGTTGCCTTTGTCCAGAAACAATTGTGTATAATGGTAGGATGTGGAAAAACTTGCAAAATCCATTTTTATGTAATTATATGCATACTGAAAATCCCTTTGTATTTTTAAAACCTTTTCGTTCCCATTTTTTGTTCTTTTGTTTTTTAGGTAGCTATTTGCTGTTTTCAGGAGCCCTTGCTGTATTTGCAGTGGCAAATTGTAGACTTATTTGTATTTTATCTCGTGTTGAATTTTACCAACAAGGGGAAAGAAGGGTCGGGTGGTTGGTGGAGGGCGAAGTGAGCATCAGTTTTTATAATTTTTATTTCCAAATGCACCAAGTCAATATTACATGTTGTATATGAATGTACAAATGTTGTCATCGGCTAATGGCAGACGAAAATGCCAAGTGATAGTGACTTAATATCTTTCCATTGCACCATGTACAATGTAAGGTTTAAAACCTCCCACTAATTTATGTCCGGAACACGTTACCTTCGGTGTGAGGTCTAGTCCTAGAAAATTCACAGTTGTGTAGAAGGTATCATAAGTTGTATTCACACCACAAGAATGATAATAATAATGATAATACTACAGCTACAATGGAATATTTATGTTTTTCCTGTTCTGTAATTCGCTAATGTCTCGCAAGGAGGCGCCGCTGGTGCATGCTCAAGTGGATGAAGAACGCACTCCACTACACAACATCCAATAAATGCTTTTACGGAATCTCCCTTGTCAACTTTGTCTTATGTTTACTTTTAATACCATATTTGTATTCTTAAGTGTTTACGAATTGTTTCTGAGGAATATGGACAAAAGATTGGCAAATCTGTTTCAAGATTTTTAGGAGTGATCCCAACAATTGGCATATCGTCATGCGATGCAAAGCGCTTACAGGGCGGTACTACACCGGTAGAAGTTTCCATTGATGATGTTGGTGGGCTGTGCGTTGGTTTTTATTACGTCCTATACTAGTAACGTATGGTACCTCTGTCTTTGATTTAGTCTTTTGTTGCCCGTCTCCCCAAAGCCATTCCGTCTATTTAAAAAATAGAGATGGTTACGAATCGCTCGCGAAACCTTCGTCTTGGAGGAGGTAGAAATATGCTTGCGTTGGACGATCGTGACATTGAACAGACACAAACGTCTTTCCTGTCATAAGAGCGCCGCTAGTGTACGTATATCATAACGGGTACAATTTATGCGTAATGCACGCGTAGTTTTGATTATGAAATGTCAGCAGAATCCGTCGGCGAAAGTTGTAAATGCCATTCACCGCCCCAGTTAGTATTCAGTAACTAGAAAGGCCATTTGCTCAGGAGCAAATGCAGCATATTTCACTCCATCTCTCTCTCCAAAATTAATAAAATAACAAGAAATGTCTGTATCAGAGGGGGTATTTGCCCACGCTACCCCCATGCCACATTTCAGGCAAGTTTTGGCCCCCAAATGAAGAAATTGAATCCATTTAAAGAAATGGCAGCAGACGGAGCTCGAGGAAAGAAACGCCAGGAAATACCAGGAAATCATCCATGAACCCACATATTATAGACGAAGTGGGTAAATTCGTCTCTCACTGCCTGAAAAGAAGAAGTCAAACCCAACCAAATTAGTACCACGTATGTTGTAGAATGTAGTATCACGTAGTCCCTCACACCATTGTATCTTCTTTTTCATGTTGTTTGTTGCCACTTGTTTGTACTTGCAATTAGCCCTCGGGCATGTGTTTGCAATAAATTTATAAATAAATAAAAAATAAATAAACTTCTATAATATTTCATCCATACCTATAAAAACTGACAAATCTGCGGAAATGACCTAATCAGAGCACAGTTCACTAAGGATAAAAGGGCAAAATCGCTAGCTGTATAGAATAAGGACAGGTATAAAACCTAAGTAGCTCGTCTTGTCATGCTCTGGTCCCAAAGGGGTGTAAATCTTGTGAGGACGAATTGAAAGGCGTGTATAAATATTGCGACCAACCATGTTTGTATAATAACTAGTTTATGTTTGACACAATTAACGTACAAAATGCTGTTTGATGATTCTAAATTTGCTTCTTTAGTGACAACTGCCAAGAATCCATCTGTATGCATTTTTGATCTGAATACTGTTAAAGGATTGCTTGCAGCTATTTTAGGAATCGTATCAGCGAGCGTCGAATCAATCTATCGGCCGGTTGATCTTAATCCGTAGGATTTAAATCCTGACACATAAATCAGGCCTATTTCAGACGTGCGTGAACAGAGCCTTGCGCACGACATCGCTCCGAGGAGCGTGTTATGTATTGATAGATCTCGCCTGGAGAACTAATTGGGCCTCACATCAAAGATTCATGGAGCTGTCTGAACTGGCAGGTAGTTCAAAGAGAACGGTGCCTTCAGAATCCATCAGGATCTAGAAAGGTCATACGGGTACGGTGAGATATTTCTGGCCCCGTACATTGTTATAAAAATCTATGAAGCACTCTGTGAAAATGTCCATATACGTGGAAACATCTTGACACGTTTGGCTAGTCTATTCTTATTGTTAAAAGCTTGAATGGATCGTTATTCTTTTTTGTAGTTACGCATTTGTCGTCTTGTTTCTCGTGCCCTGGTAGGTCCCACCTTGTGTGTGTTTTATAAAGTACGAGGTCTGATGAATAGAACGCTCGAATTGATTGATACAACGAGAGCCCAGCTCACGCTACTAGCTACAGCGTCTCATTAGATAGAAGTACTTCCACCACCATTACCACAATTGAATCCCTCTATGTCAAATATGTATGACCAAAGATGCCCACCATCTTGCGCGTTCTTATATATAAGTCCTGACGTATTGATTCCTCCCCATTTCCTGACACTCACCTGAAAAGAAGAAAAAAAGCAGGTAGCTGAAAGGTTTGGTTTGTTTCTAAGTGAATGTCACCATTATCACAATTGAATCCCTCTATGCGTTCTTATATATAAGTCCTGACGTGTTGATTCCTCCCCATTTCCTGGCACTCACCTAAAAAGAAGAGAAAAAGCAGGTAGCTTAAAGGTTTGGTTGGTTTGTAAGTGAATGTCAGCTGTAAGGTCGGCGCCCCCTGGTGACAGACAGCGCATCTGTACATGTCTCCCAGTAATGGTCACAATTACGGCTGGCAGGATCGATCCGCAGCTAGGTTATTACCGGGAGCTGACAGCCCGTGCGCCCACAGTAGAGACCCATTCTTTATTATACATAAGGCCACACCAAGTAATATTTATGGATGACGTCCTCTGGAGACCCTAAATCTAATGCGAGAGCGCGGAAAAAAAACAAGAAGGGCCGAAAAAACAAGATGCCTAGATTTGAAATATTATAAGGGACGACAAATGTTAGGACACAAATTGAATGAGATAACACAGTGTAACAACCAACAAGTCTTTCATTCGTCATGAAAACAGCAATAAATCAGTGGAATAGCAGTTGTCGTCCTGCCCTGTTTCTCTCCTTTCATCACATCTTCCCTTATCCCACTGATTTGCGGCACTGCCGTGACTCTTTGGTCATAGTTAATTACAGGAAGCGGAATTTCTGGGTTTTTATTTCTGGGAACAGGCCAAAATCAATGCGCGCGCGGACGTCATCCATAAAAATTACTTGATGTGGTCTAACAGTAATTACGTGGCCCTCGCATGATCGGCAATGGGAATGGGGAGTGGGGAAGTTTTATTTAAAGGCATCCAATGCAATTTCAGGACAGCAAAACAATTATTGACATTTACTGCCATTTATTAGCACATTTTCGTCATCATTTCATGCTTGAAATAGCCCAAAAACAAGGTACGTGAGGCGTCTCTTTATTTTGTGGGTACCACCCATAAATAGCTAGAACCAGCCTACGATACAAACAAGTAACCGTTTTCCTTCTGCGAAATCGCATTTTTGCCTCACAGATATCATGCAGTATGCTATGGGATATGATTGATTCAACTTATTATATATCAAAAGAGTGACCAGAAAATTCAGTTTTACCGCCCTGAAATTGCATTGGATGTCTTTAAAACAGACAGATACTTGGATGGAGAGGGTTATGGGCGGGGGAGGGGATATAGGAAGACGGCCACACAACCGCAAAGAAATCAGCCACCCCAGAGCCAGAACTGAACGGTAAAAAAACTCTTTTCTGTTGCAGGCTGTCAAATTGTTACCCCAGTCGCCCTGCTGTTGCTATGCTCTTATTTAGTACATGTATATATATTCAATGACGAGAATTCGTAACAAATTACTGAGCAATTCAGGGCATCCTTGGCTTGCAATATGATCTAGATGCTTATGAATAAAGTCATGGCGATATATTCGGCCCCAATATTACACGAGGCAGTATAACAAAGAGTAGGAAAGCGACGAGACAAATTTGAATGCTCCCTGTTATTGACATCCAGAGGCAGTCGCCATATATAGTACAGGCTATGTTACATATGTTTAACAGAAGAAAGGAGACATCGAGTGAGACATGATAAAGAGAGATGAGAGAGATGAGATGTATTTATTGCACATTCGCAGTGACACAAGCACTGAATTGCAGACAATTTACAATTCACAACTAGCACATCTACATTAAAAATTACACATTAAAACCATTACAAATCGATATATTATTGCACGGTATCACTAGTAGTCCTTAAATTGTTACCATATGCCATATTAACTAAATGAACGGTCAAAGTAATACAGTCAGGGAGCTCGAGGAGATATATTTACATATGTACAGAACATAGTAAAAGCTGAGGTGAATTATTGTCCATTTTCGTTGATCAAGTTACACAAATAGGATGGGAGAGTTCTTATACCGTGACGTGCGACAGTACGGAGTGTCTATCAAACCTTCTGTATGCCGTCTCTCCTTGCCGTTTACTGTAGTACGGCTAATGGAATATATTTTCAGCACCTTGGACAGGGAATATTGTTGGCTTGTAATAGCGGGCTTCTGGCCTGCGTTGTGGTTTTGTCGTCCGTTTTGTGCCAGTTGCGTACTGTTTTCTAACACTGTTTTTAATCACTGCAATATTCTGATGGCTCTACGACATTCAAATCGGCAACAAGTCACTGTTTCTCGAGTACGAAGAACACACATGTATTAAAGCTCTTTGTCGGCATCGGGGATGATGACCACGAGTCATTAGTCATAACGAGACAAATCTGGGTTGTATGAATCCTACATCAGCAAATATCGGTCGTTAATGATCCGCGGACGGAACTACATGTACTTACGTAATGGTACGTCAAATGCAATTTAGACATCTCCTTATATGGATGAACGTTCGCGATTGGCTGACCGAGAGTAACTGGCCTTGTTTTTCCTAGCTCTTGTTTAATTTTTTTAGGCACAACTCTTGTGTCAGAGATCTCTTATGTCTGGCAGTGCCGTTTCTTTTCCTTTTGACTGAGTTTTGGAAAGGCAAAAATCTAACGTTTTATCAAAAACAAAAGGTGTAATAAATTGGGCAGATTCCAAAACGATGTGCACCCGACTACTACATTGCATACATTACGAGCGTCTTCATATACGCTAGATATGTGTGGGTGTCTCCGTGCAACAAGATCATTGATCCATTCTCATTGCTAGATCGGGCAATCCTTGACATAGATATTGTGACATGCCAGTCGATTCTCTCCCGTAACACGTAAAAGGTGTAATAAATTGGAGAGATTCCAAAACGACGTGCATCACACTACTACATTGCATATATTACGAGCGTCTTCATATACGTTAGATATGTGTGTGGGGGTGTCTCCGTGCAACAGGATCATTGATCCATTTTCATTGCTAGATCGAGCACTGCCTGCGGACACTGCCCTCTGCAACAATCTAGAGGGCTTTAAGTCCAAACTATAAGTCCAGTAATTCCTACCTTCTTAGTATATATCACTCCACCCCCCACCCCCACCCCTTGCGCAGTAAACCCGTCATGGCGACAAAATCTTCGACAGGTCGAAGGTGGTCGCCCTACTCAAAGAAGAAGAAGAAGAAGAAGAGCAATCCTTGACATGGATATTGTGACATGTCAGTCGATTCTCTCCCGTAACACAAAACTATGCCAAACGCAAATCTCATTTCCTGTGGCGCACGCCTGGCTTACGTTAGATGAATGGATTCCTGGAATGGAAACCTATTAGTACGTTCCAGGAAGTATTCGTTTCAGCGACTGGATATTCTGTAGTCTCTACCAGACTAACTGCGCGGGCTATAATAGGGAGATATTTGCCAGGGGAGTCTGGCCGCCTTGAGGTTGACTGGCCGCTTTCGGAGGGCGAAACTAACCCTCTCGCGGACTGACTCTACTGGCCAGCTATTCCCTTCTTTTGCCGAATTCTACGTTCCGTACCCCCGTAGGAAGGCCTGGTGGAGGCTAGATATTCTATGCGTTTGGCTTGTAAACATATCAATGCTTTCCTAGAAAACCTATTACAACGTTCTTGGAAGAATTCGTTTCAGCGACTGGGCATTCTGTGTTTTTGGTTTGTAAACATGTCAATGCTTCCCTGTAAAACCTATTACAATGTTCGTGGAAGAATTCGTTCCGGCGATTTACTCTCACGGTCGCCCACGTAAAGTTCGAAGTGTTATTGTAAAAATCCGAGGACAAATCTCCCGCACGGCACGTGCCGCATTAGAACGAAAGGTTAAAAATGATTCTAAGGATTGCTGACTCAATTTTCGCCCCACTCTGTAACATCGTGACTGATCCAAATCAAATTGCCCTCGGAATGTAAGCCCAGACATTACAGCCGAGGCGCCGACGTATCAAATTTAGCGTCTGACATTTTACTTATAAAACCCAAAAACCGTGAGTGCTCTTGGGTGAATGGCCTTTTCAAGTAAGCAAAGACGTGCGGTTAAAGTCAAGGATGGGATTCTAAACACGCGAGACACAAATCAGTGGTATTGCAGACGACAAGAGTAGACTATATAGCGATTTTGAATTCATCCTGCTCTGATGTATTTTACACCTGTATTTCGCTTGCCTTTATGGGTTATGTTGTGAATCTGAGTGGCAAAATGTCGGACACAGTCTTGAGTGAGATGCATCCTGTTTGCCCAAATATAGCCTTATGCATATATGCAAGATGTTTTTGAAGATACGCCGTGTGTTTTTGATATTCGTCTGTTTGGAAGTAGCGGGAAACTGATTGATTAACGTCTTGTGATGTAGCTTTCATTCAATATGCTGAATTCTTGAGGCGAATCTTCTTCATGTGGGGAATCAAATTCATGAAAGCCAGGAATAGATGATCTAATATGCATCCCGAAGAGTTGAATATCCTCGTCTCTTCTGATTTTCATCCGCATCAGTCCTCCTCGCTTTCAAGTCATCTTTTGCCATTCTTTGATGTCCACGCCATCGTGAAATTGATGCCAAGCGGCGTGGGCGTTTAAGTCCCGAAGCAAAATCTAAATCACCGACGATAATAAGGACATATATTTGATAAATTTCCCCTCGCCCTTTGGCGTCCTTCCCTGCGCAACTTGCTTACCGGCATTCTTTGAACTTAAATTGGATATATTAGATATCATGTAACCAGCAGGAAGCGACCTGGAGATTGAAATTACGAATCAAAGGAAGGAGAAGAAAGGAGGGTGGATAAAACGTCACGCCGAAAATTTAATATGCTTACTTTAACATCTAATTCTGGCAGGTATCGCGGATCTAGTAACAGGCACCGCGGATTCAGCACCAAGGACAGCCGCGGGTAGATGAGAAATGGCGCTCGTTGACGGGCAGCGCCGCACAGACTGTAATCGACCGGCCGTGGACTAGGGGGCATGAGCGGACATCAGTGTAGCAATGTGTTTTAGGAGACCGTCTCCTGTGACAGGAAGATGTCATAACTGTCACCACACAGACCACATATTTAAGTGGGGACAATCCATATAGTGTGCAAGTAGGAAAATATATTAAGGACTGTTTAAATCTTAGAGACTGCATCTTAGAGAATATCTAAACCTATTATGTTGCCACTGATATATATTCTGTACGTAATTTTTCCCCATACATATACTCTGTACGTAAAATGATTTTATTCATACATGTATATAGTTTTGTTCGTAGTCATAGTTGACCATACAAAAGTCCCTGCACTTTTTGTCGAGTCAATAAAGAATTGTATTGTATTATCTGCAACTGATTATACCTCAATAAAGAGCCAGACCACAGTGTCTGAGAAGACAGTTCTAGCAGGGCAGCCAGAGAGTCCACACGTCTCTTCTTATAGTCTCTCCTTTCGCATCCCTACATTTTCGCATCCCTACATCAGTACGGCACACGTGTCCAGATCAAAGTGTTCTCAAAATTTCATCAACATCCCCTGGAAAAAAAAAACATCTTCAACTGCGAGTGGAACTGCGGATTGATTTAGTACGGATACTTGAAGCTTGTAGTGAACGATGTAGTCTAGTAAACAGCCTCTTCAACCAGCGCTCAACTGACCTTCAACATAGCCACATAGATGTATTAGAATAGCTTTATAGGCGGATAAAAGCGCCCCGTTAACTAGATTCAAGATTCAAGATGTATTTATTGAACTGTCGCAGTGAAAATGTCACTGAATTGCAGTCAATTTACACATTTTTAAAACAATCGTACAATATTGCACATTTTAAGTAAAAAACTTAATTAAGATAGTTACATGGAGATATAGTATTACACATATTAGTAAAATTCCTAACTATAATTAAAAGAAAATTGCCATATAACATACATTAGTACATTGACAGGGCTTAGTGGTGATGCAGATGTATGCCACTCTTTAAGTAACCGTTTCCTCCAGTTAATTCAAATTAACTGGAGGAAACTAGGCTAACTAGACTAGCAAGCGCGAATAAATACGCTCCTTCGCACTGCAGGTGATACAACCTGCATCACAGCAACCGTACAGTAACCGCGCTATTTTTAGCGTCCGTGATAGATCTTTCCATCAAAAGATAAGCCCATCTTTACGGCAGGCACGGGCGTAGTAAACACGGTATCTGTAATGATATTGCCAGGCGATCGCAGACGATAAGCTAGATAGATTGCTTCAGGGTGTGCTGGGAACGAGGATCGTTGCTAGGGGCGCGTGCTATCAGCTAGCGGGGTATTGGTTCGTCCTCTCGTCAGGAGAGGTTTGTGTTTCGTATTTATCGTGCACGGGAATGGACGGCATGAAGCAGGTATGGGTCACAGTAGGACTGAAAAAAACACATCACCGTTCCCTATGCAAGAACCAAACGACTGCAGCAGTCATTCCTGTACTGCGCCATTAGATTTTACAACGACTCACTTTCCGGGCCTTGAATCCACACCATAACCTGTATGACTCGACCTGAAGCAACATTGTGTATATTTTGTTTTAATAATTTTGTATGTGTCTTTGTATATACTTTGATATAGATGTTAATGTATTGTTTCCTGGTGTTTTGATGTGAAAACTGTACCCAATTCAGGGGGTGGCAGTTATGCTCCCCCCCTGCCAATGTACACTTGGAGGAATGTAAATAAAGATATGTTAAATAGCAGGAGATGGTTCTGTTAATGGAGTCCGGGCGAGCATGCCTCCAGTAGTACTTACAGTGGAAAATCCTTGCTGTAATACAACATAGCCATACCCAGGGGCTAAATGTACACTGCTGGGACCATCTTAGGTCTTAATATGATACAGCAAGAAATCGCTGAACAGCTATAGAAGGAAATAGGTGCCATCCATTACAACAGCAATAAAATCTGAGATATTGGCATTCAAATAAGTACAACTGCCTTAGAAGTTGGAAAGTTACTTGTAGGAATATTTTATTGCTGAGTAAATGAAAGCACAGCCTGCGTGACTATGAATTTTGAATCTTCCCAGCGGTCGGCGCACTCACCGTATGGCAGTGACGTCACGACCATCCGTTATTGATATGTTCATATTCCACAGTTCATCTAGCGAGAACAATGGACCATAACCTCGTTATACTGTACATTAATCACCGCAGATACCTATACCATCAAGCATTGGGAATTTTAACGGGCAAAATTTAATGTCTACGGCACATCGCTAGACAGATATGTGAAGCTAAGGTTTATATCAAAGCGAGAAAATCTTATATGGCTCAAATTTCTGTTTGGCACATCTGGGGCATTTGGTAGAATCCACATTTTGCGCACCGTGTATATGTTGTTACAAAGAACTGTTGTCAACCCAAAACTACCCATTGGACCAACGAACAGATATATACTAGTAGTTTATATTGAAAGATATCCACGGAAAACTGTAGCATACGCTATATCATAATGATTCTCCGCTCACTTCTATGTAATCTCTGTAATTCCTGATTTTTTCACTGTACTGTTATGTTCACTGTTTTCACTGTCACTTCTGTACCGTGAACTTATCATTACCGTTATCAAATCATTTGTGTTTTTCCCCTTCTCTGCACTTGCCACCACCGTGAAGATAAAGTTCCGTGAACATGTTCATTTTCTTCAGACCGTGAAATTTTGCTACCGTGAACACAAAGTGAATTTACCTATACCGCCCCCTCCCCATGTCCGTTGGGGTATATCATCCTACCCCTGCCCTTACTTTCCAACAGTACTCAGCGGTACCAAGTCTAATATATGAGCGCACTAATATTGGCTTTTTCGAATTCTCCAGATTTTAAAATCCATTTCCGTCGCGCAATCTCCACAGTAAAATGTGCCATTAAGTTGGACAAGAACCGGTACCTTCACATTCCATCATCGATAGTCAGGAATTCCCTGGCCGCCGCGCCGTGCCGCGTCATTTAGAACGTGGGTTTTCGTAATGACTGCCAGCAGACAGCCTGGCACCACGGATAGCGCTCATGCACACCCGGGGACTCATCAGAGTACATTTTATTCTACAAACCCAGCCTACACAAAAGGCGCCGCAGTTTCTAGAGTGCCCTTCTCGCTTTTGTGATGAGTCTGTTTTATTCTGTTACGGCGCGCGGGTGGAGGTTCAGTTGAGGTGATCTCGGTGTGATGTGTCGTTACACTAACATCGCCGTGACAGAAATACTCAATCTCAGCCGGCATTACAGCGGAACGATTACCTGTCAGGCTCTGGAGAGAACTAACGCCGGTGAAAAATGGCGAGGCAGGTGGAGTAATGACGCTGGGAGACCCTGCTGATGTTGGCATCCATTTCACCAAGATATCGTCTGCAAGAAGCCATTTATTCCCGCGTTTTTGACGTCCCACTAGAAAACAGATGGCTCGGAGAGACGCCCAAGCGTTGCGGAATGGAGCGGCGAAGCCCTAATGACCAAAGAGATTGAAAGAATACAGGAAAGACCAGATCTTCCAAAGAGAGACATACCCATACAATAAAAGATAAAACGAACTACATCAAAATACATCAATCCATATTGTAGGTATTGCTTCTAAAACAGGCCCGTATTGCACAGGTGACAATTAGGTAGACACATATAGATAGACGTCTGATAGATAGGTACAGATAAATAGACAGATATACAGAAGTATATCTAGATGACAAATGGGTGGATAGATTTTTCGAAGCTAATGTTGATGTGAGACTCTAGTGGGATATTGCCCAAGGCAAAGTTGTTTTTTACGTGGCCCTGATGTTAATACGGGGGAATCCCCAATGTATAGAAAGCATTGCCGTGTGTTTTATGACCCCTGCGACGCCACGGTTAGGAAACTCTCCGCATGGGACGTTATGGTAATAGCGCCGTCTGTCAGAGGATATAGAGTGCAGCCGAAATGTGCAATTTACCGGCCCGGAGTTGCCGTGTGGAAAACCATCTTGTCTATATGGCATGCAATCATCGTTTTCCCCAAAGACTTCCAACTTCTAGCTAACAGACCGAGACGTTAGCATAGCTAAAACTCCAGCTAGAACTACTGAAGTTCATGAACTATTAACAACGTTGACATCCACGATAGCTTTTACTACTGAAATATTCGAAAGTTCTTTCTCTGTATCTGTATTTGTTTCTGTATCTGTATCTGTATAGCCGGTATAACCGCCCTTCAGCGTAACACACCAGCTTCGCAGGCACGCGGCGCGGCGGCAGCTGGCTACATTACACCGAAAAACCTGTTACACCTAACCTTTGAACGTCTAACTCTAGACATTGTTTAAAACTATCTAGTGACGATGCCCCTGCTGTACTTGGTGGCAGCGAGTTCCACTCTACGATGATACATCATTCCAAGGACATTATATAGAGAGTCAGAAATCCAGCGAAATATCTATGTACCTACAAATGTACATGTACTTTCGAGTAGGCGAGGAGGGATTTAAGTACAATTTAGTCTGTCGTATACACAGTTGTAGTTTGGATCGTTTGAAATGAGTGACCAAAATCAATGCGCGCGAAGATCTCCAAGTAGAGGTTGGGCCATAGGGTACAAAATCGTAATATTTTCTGACAGGCCTAGCTTCTCAAACAGCCACTACTCCAACTAGGTACTCTCCAAGCAGAGGTTTGGGTTTTGGGCTTATTTTTGGCGTGTTTTAGGCTTTTTTATCGGGCTTTCTTTTTGCACTGAAATTTTGTTTCTACCCAACCCAAAATTTCAGTGAAAAAATAAAGCCCGATAAAAAAGCCTAAAAACACGCCAAAAATAAGCCCAAAACCCAAACCTCTGCTTGGAGAGTAGAAACAAAATTTCAGTGAAAAAAGAAAACCCGATAAAAAAGCCTAAAAACACGCCAAAAATAAGCCCAAAACCCAAACCTCTGCTTGGAGAGTAGTGGAACGCGTACTAGTAGTATCGTCCCGTTCCGTACGTTATTCTAAGAATTTGTCAATTTTGTAGTTTGAACACGGTAGAGGATGAAGTCCATTTTGTCGTAGATTGTAGTTTATATAGTATTGATAGAATTAATCTTTTTAAATATATTACAAGAACGTTTCCATACTTCCAATTTTTGTCTAATATTGAAAAATTCATCTTTCTTATGCGCTTTGATCATCCTGTATTACACAAACCCATTTCAGATTATATTCTTAACATCACAAAGAAACGAGAAGAAGCCGAACTTCTGTATTAGTGTTGTTTTAGTGCTAATGTAGTTAGATCTGTATCAGTACTGGTCCTGTTTGTACTGCAAACATGTATATACATCTTCATCTGTTCACCTGTACTTAGCCCGATAGGGCATGAATGTACAATAAAGGTTATCTGTTATTGGATTGGGATATATCGCATGACCTTGCTGCAGCTGGTCGTCCTTGTCCCAGTTACATAGATTATCTCATATAACAGAAGCCTTCTAGAGCTTTTACTCGGGCGTGCCGGGAAACAACAGGCTATTATTGGGAGCTATGGGGGCCCTGGGGTTTTCTATAATAAGCGTGGCATGGATTTAGTGTAACCAAGGAGGTTTAAACCCCCATGGCGTAACCTACTTATTAGTCCTAATTCATGTGGGCGTAAGGTAATGATGAGCACAAGGCCGCGAAGAATACTCTCCAAGCAGAGGTTGGTGGGGAGAGATCGTTACCTTTTTATATGCCCCGTTTTGTTTCTGTCGCTGTTGGTGGGGATAGCGACAGAAAAAAAAAACGGGACATATAAAAAGGTAACGATCTCTCCCCACCAACCTCTGCTTGGAGAGTAGCGAAGAAAGGCCTTTTAATTTCCTCCATAAGTCTTGTATGAATGACTGGTTGAATGACTGGTTCATTATGTAAAACATCGCAGCCATCAGGCTGTAGTACGTTTCACTTACATAGTACATGGAATAATGCAAAACTCAATATTTAACCAAGGAGCTTGTTGATTTAACAAATAGCTTAAAATGTTACCAGGTATTAAAATAAAATATTACAAAAACTGAACATCTGAGTGTGGTTGATTTACAACGTACTATTTGTTCGTATTAATCAGTCTCAGCAGAGAGGTTCTGAGGTTCTTGTCATTTTGCTTGGTTTCCGATCAACGTTCATTGCACCATAATTGGAGAGATGAAAAGCCCATTTGTAGTTGACCTGACTGGCACCTGATAAATATGTATCTCGGCTCTCGTTGGAAAATTTTGGATTGAGAGTTTGTGCTTCCCTGTAAATGGAAGTGTATGGGACGTACGCGTTTTCGACAAAATGATGTGCACAAAATAAGAACTACCGAGGAATACTATGAAACAAACAGTTCAAACAAGGTTATTACCAATAAATGCTGTTTTCTCAAAGAAAACAATAAAAAATGAGTCTTCCTTAATTAATGGTATCACCCCCCCCCCCACACACACACACCTGAAAATTTCAAGGTTTATTCCCCAACTCACCTTATGGATTTATTGAACCATAATAAAAATGGATGAGCGCCGACAGCGGCCGGTATTGAATAAGGAGTTAGAGACGTCGGCTCCCATTTATGAACCAACTCAATTTCCTCACATCATCCGGGCAGCTGATAGGTGCTCCGGGAAGGAGATCACCGGGCAGTTGGAACGTGCCCTGGGAAAGAGATTGTTTCGCATTCTAGGATAACCCTGAGTGAACCCTGTATGTATGTTATCCACAACATTGCAGTCGACTTTAGGGTCCAAGAAAATGTGTAGACAGAAATACTGCCTACAATTTCAACTTATAACAGAAACGGGCAGCTATTAAAACGTAGCAATTTTTCCGCACCTTTTATTTGACTTGGATTTATGTTTACTTTCTATTTATGTTACAATTATATGATTTCTGTTTTGGTGTCTTATAAGCCTATATGGGCTGGGCGACAATAAGTCGGAAGACACGATAATAAAATTCATTCATTCATTCATTCATTCATTCATTCATTCGTAACAATTTTGCCTCACAGCATCTGCTTGGAGATTACATGCACGTCTTATTCGACCAACCAACCAACCCAAGACATGCACTTGTTCCTTTAAGTGCTTTTGAGTCCAAGAAAATGTGTAGACAGAAATACCTAGAATGCCAACTTGTAACAGAAATGGGCAGCTATTAAAACGTAACAATTTTTCCGCACAGCATCTGCTTGTAGATTACATGCACGTCTTATTCGACCAACCAACCAACCAACCAACCAACCAACCAACCAACCAACCAACCAACCAACCAACCAACCAACCAACCAACCAACCAACCAACCAACCAACCAACCAACCAACCAACCAGCCAGCCAACCAACCAACCAACCAACCAACCAACCAACCAACCAACCAACCAACCAACCCAATACATGCACGTGTTCCTTTAAGTGCTGGTGTAGATCCAATTCCATTACCGCTGATGAATGGGCGCGGGTGCGCGGGGTCAGCCAGGCTGCGTGATGTTTTGGAGGAACTAATGTCTCTCCCTCCCCGTGTTAATTCTGCCGCTAGTAATTCACCCCAACCGCCGTGCGCCTCGCGCATGAAAATGGCGGGCTTTAATGCAGCACGTTTTAATGCGTTCTGCGCTGCTCGGGAATCTTGATTCAGTAGAGCCATTATCATGAATACAACAAACTCAATTCGACGTTGGGAAATGTATCACTATGCGCCAAATAACGTTTATGGTTCCTGTAATCCCTTCGTTTGTTTTCCACGTCCAAGTGCAAGACGTGTTTCGTGGAACTCTGAAAATAGTTACAACAGCATTCCATGCGTGCAGCTCAATGTCGACCCGTCCTTTAGGGCGTACACTGTGTCTGATGGGGATTGCACTAGACGGGTTCGTGACACACTAGGTGACGTGGACCGGATTCAAGGACCATGCCTTCCACAAATATAGCTTGTTTGCTTGTTTTTTGTCTGGCGCGGACAGAACGCCCATTACCCAAACCGCGCAGGCAGCAGACGCTCCGACGTATCCTCTTTCCGCGAGAATTCGATACATTTGGTACAGAGCATCCATGTATGTGCAGAATGCTGCCACAACATATGGCGGTAACGCGCAATATCCTACAATCACAGACTATTCTGGGGGAAAATCTCTGTTCTTTGAGGATTATAATAATGAACGTTTGAAGGGCAGTTTGAGGCTTTTGGAGCAGGTGTAAGTTGAGTGTGGAAAGGGTTTGACGTCAATCGCCATGAGCGGTCATTTGTACAGCGGACTCTTACGCAAACGACGCTTACCATAAAGTGCACTAGAGGACACAACACGTTTCCCTCTGGGTGTATCTCATTTCTACGTACTTTTATACAAATGTATGCTGTTTATCATGTGTTTAGCAAAACGTCAAATGTCATTTTCCTTCTACAAATGTATATTTCTTGACTAGTATATCAAAGGGCAAATAATATTTGCTGAATGGCGTAGTACAGTGAGCAAATTGGATCCTGTCCCTTCTTCTCTCTCCTTATTTCTGTTCCTCCTTCTTCTCTTTGTGTTTAAAAATAAGGCCAACGAACAGAATATCGCAATGATCAACATTCGCTTATCGTCTAGCTAAAATAGTCACCTATCTAGCTAGAAATATCACTGCGGCCAATGGACACGAGACACATGGTCATCAGCGGACACGTCAGACGACACAGTATTATTAATGATTTGAATAGGAAATCATTCGTTTGAAACTAGGGCATTACACAACCGTCGTTGTAATAAAACAGACAACTGTGTTATCTGATGAAGATCATGGATTAACTATCCCCATGGGATCTGTGTCTAATTGGGCTGCAATTACAGCAAGCAATCAGGCACTGAAATAATATTTTCAGACGCCTCTATCCTCTGCCTGTGTATTTATGACAAGTCAATATCTGGCCTGTGCCCAGATTTTAATATGACAATCTGTATGCATCACATTTCACGGCACCTCGTCTCCAGGGAGATCTGTATCTCATACGTTCACCTACTTTCACTTCGATTTCTTTCCATCGCAGGCGTCTCAAAGTCACTGAATATGAAACGTAAGTCACGGTATCAATGCTGGGAAACGAACCTTTGGCCGTTATCCAAGCAGGCACGTTGCTGCTGACGCGGTGGGCACCCGAGCAAACAATCTGGGTTATGTCTTGAATTTTGCCCTGTAAGATATAAACAACCGTATGTCTATTTTCAAAGGTCCAATCCTGAGGTCAAATTGTTGTCGGACACGTGGCGTTTTTCACATAACCTAGGATAGAAACCATACCCGAGCTAAACCAGGTTAAAACGGTTCCGTTCATATTTCAAGATCGTAAAGGCCTCCCAGGGACAGAGATTTTGATGAATAGTTTATTCTGACCTGAATAATTTTATTAAAGATATTCATGAAAAGGAGAGCAATATAATTTTCTCGCTCTGTCAGTATTCCCTTAACCAAACATTACCCCCAAATCTAAATTTGTTTTTCGAGAATATTCTGCTGGCGCGCTTCCAGGTTACACGTCACCGTGAAGGGGGCCGAAAACGGAACGGACTAGAAAGGGAGGGCCGGGGAAGTCATAAATAACGATTTTGCGCACGTCGGCACTTCTACCGCTTAGGAACCACGAAGGATAATGTAGTACTCTCCAAGCAGAGGTTGGTGGGGAAAGATCGTTACCTTTTTATATGCCCCGTTTTTTTTCTGTCGCTATCCCCACCAAGGGACAGAAAAAAAACGGGGCATATAAAAAGGTAACGATCTTTCCCCACCAACCTCTGCTTGGAGAGTGTAAGGTAGCACGGGAGCACACAACGTTCAGTATAAGGTTACCATTCACTGATGATTCAGGTTGCTGAACATCACTTCCTTGAGATAAGCCTTCTTTTCGCTTTTTGTTTGTACGCCCCCCATAAAGAGGGCATTGTTGTATTTTTTGTTTGTTCCAACAGAGAACTTAAATACCTGTCTTGGTATCCCCAAGTCTTGGAGTGGATGGTTGTAATGGTTTTTGACTGCTGGGCCTTTTAACTGGGGTGGGCTTCTGTCAGAGAAGCTGGCAAGTCAGAAAATGTTAATCTCTCTCCCAACATCTGCTTGGATATTACCTACTAGTATCACGAGGTGCATCCTGTATTCCTAGAACGTCCCCCTATGAGTACACTACTCCTCACAGTCATGTTTGTCCAAGTCAACAGATGGCAACGACCTATTAAACAGAATGTCGACGTGTGCGTGACAGCATATACAAGACCAAACAAGGCTTGCCAACGTTGTATAATCTCCAAGCAGATCTTGGGGTTGGGTAGGAAAAGAACATAGGCAAAAATACAGTATCAAATTGGCCAAGCTGTATCCAACCCTTGGGTTGGGAGATGGATACTCTCTGGCTAATGGATACAGCTTGGCCAATTTGATGCTGTATTTTTGCCTATTTTCTTTTCCTACCCAACCCCAAGATCTGCTTGGAGATTAAACGTTGTACAGGTTTTAGATTTAATGTCGGGGTTCGCCCGTGGCCCTTCCGGAGGGATTTACCCAAAGCACATCCCCAACACATGTCACAGCTGTTTCACATCGGCCCCGTTCGCAGCCTCAGGGTCTAGGTCGTCGGGAGTACGGATCGCCCGCCCTTCAATGTCAATGCCTGACTAATGCCATGTGTTTGTTAGTTAGGCATTAAAAAAAAACTCACGTCCGTGTACAAACCTTTCTATATTGTCAAAAGAAAAGAGTGACATTTTGTTATATGGCGCCAACGAGGAAGTTGAAGAGTGTACACCTGAGTTTTCACACCTTTTGTTTCAAGAATTCAGGAAACGCTGAGTTATATCTCGAACGACGGGACTTACGTGGACACCAACGCGCACCTGGGCCGTCCAACAAGTCCCCGTGGAGTACTCTCCAAGCAGAGGTTTGGGTTTTGGGCTTATTTTTGGCGTGTTTTTGGGCTTTTTTATCGGGCTTTCTTTTTTCAATTTCACTGAAATTTTGTTTCTACCCAACCCAACAAAATTTCAGTGAAAAAAGAAACCCCAATAAAAAAGCCTAAAAACACGCCAAAAATAAGCCCCAAACCCAAACCTCTGCTTGGAGAGTACCCATGGAGGGGTATGTGGTGGTCAGTGTTACTGTACCGTTCTGGAACTCGTACAGACGTCATTGCGATATAAATCACATGTATTTCCGAGTAATGGTCGCATTTGTGAGTCATTCCTCGTGAGATGGAAAAAGCACATGGTTTCCTACACTATTCTTAGGCTGGTGAGTAATAGCCACGCCTGGAGTCTGCAAAACACCCATCATGAGGCCCGTTCAGCCTTGAACTTCGTTTTCAAAATCATTTTATATCATACGTTGAGGCATGAACGTCGTGACACAACAAAACTTTCATAGAAATAATGAGCTAGAAAATCGTACAAGGACAATACCCAATATGTTCCGGCAAGCTTATACATGTACTGCGTGTAATTGTGAGCAACTATTTAGAAACAATCGTGGACACATTTTTGCGGTTTCTGGATGCTCTGTCTGCTGTCACCACAACGCCGGCTTCAACAATAACAAAACAGTATCATTATGTAAGTAAAAATTGAAGACTGTATTAAAAAGACTGTTTCTCAAAGACATTGTTTCATAATTTCATGAAGCAGTCTGTCACATACTTGAGTCCAGGCAAACGCGTGATCTCGAGAATAAACAATAAATGTTGTGCAAGCCAGACTTTGAGCCTGTGCCCCAAAAGAAGTTTGAACCTTGTTGACTCTGCTTGGCAATTTACAATAGCCACGCCACGCCCCCCGACCCGGTTGCGAGGACGGGACAGGGAGGCATGCAGGAATGCGTGACTGCGCGTACGTGATGTGACTTCGTGATGAAGCAGAACTTTTAAACAGGCACTGCCCTGTCATCTTTGCGGCATTCCCCAAACCGTTGAGGCGACTGCATTCTTTTGACTTTGAGTTAGCGATGGTATGTAATAGAGAAAATAGGGAGGAATTTTAAGATGGTCATGTGCATTGATCTCAAACGTAGTCGATAAAAGAATATTGCACTTTTCACAGGCACATAAATGGAATAAAGTAGACAGCTAAATCCCGTAAAGGTTAAAAAGATATTATTGCATAGCATATTAGCTATTTCACTAACAAAATACAGCAGAAAAATGTTAAAAGAATAGTTCTTAAGTATACAATATCAGTACAATTCTGATGATATTATGATAGTGATGTTCTGTCAGGCACGCGTTTATGCCATGACGGACTGCCTTCACGCCATTCTTCAGGCAGGGTTGTCTGATACAGTAGACGACCCTACCAAAAAAGCATGACGTAATGTTGATCCTCGGTCGATAAACGCACTCAGCCATCACGCAGGGGTTGACCTCTGGGACCCGGGGAAAGTACAAACGTGCGTCCTGTTGGCTGGACACGAAAATATGGCTCCTATCCCTCCCCAGTACGAGCCTACATACATTTTCTCGGTCAGAATGCATTGGGTGACGCACCATTAAAAACGTGCCCTTCGCTTTCTGCCTGCAGTCTTGTTGCAACTAGAGCATGAAAAATGGAGGCACCAGTGAATATGAGATAACAGCGTTCAGCACAAATTCAAGGAATGGTTAGAACCTAAATAAAAATTCCTGATGTAGGCAATTCTGATTTAGCATGACTCCTTTATTCTATTTTGCCCATTAATTTTGTTTCCGCTGTAAACGGCCTGTTTACTATTTTTCAGGCACAAAAAAAATGAACAGGAGAAAAATAAGATGCCTCACACATGGATCAAATAAACTAAAGCAGTCATCAAGATCAAGCACAGACAGTGGTGACTGAGAAGCTTTGGTGTCAATGACACCAGCGTTTATGCCTTTCCTGGTAAAATCTATAAACTTTTCCTCAGGCACTTTTCCGCTTCGATTCTGGTCAGCGTAAACATCGCTCCTGAACACAAACAGTAATTTGATACGCCCAGTGCGGAGAGTAATCGTCGTGTGGGAATTACGCTCGCTCCGGGGCCTTAATGCACGGTCTGTCATGCTCGTGCTGGGGCCACGGACTTGACTTGGCGCTTCAAAACAGGGCACGTGATGCTGACAACCTGTCAGTATCCATCCGCCAAAACACACAACTTCGCAACTTTAGCATAAAATCCATACTTTTTTCGCATAATGCCATACATAATATTGGGAGAATAAAATGGGCTGAGAATATTGAACGAATGCGGTGAGGCTGATGAATGGTTGAAGGCGGTGTGAGGGGACTTGTTCGTGTCTCTGTGCATTTGTATTTACACTGTGCGTGGTGAGGCCTGGCTCGCCGCTATCCGATGAATGGCAGTCAGTCCTGCGGGGCTTGCGACCTACCTTTATCGGTTTTGTCGGCGTTTTCCTCGTGGTTCCCACGTCCAACGCGGATCAGACTTTAGATCCACATCTCCAGGTACTACGGTAACAGCTTGGCGGCCAGATTTGCCAGGAACAGCGGCGTATAACCCGGTTTTGCGCCCTTTCCGAAGACCTGCGGCCGGCGGGTGAGTTGGTTCGCCGTGTGCATTTGTGCTATCCGGTGTGTCAAAGCCAGCCATGAATACTCCGTGGCGGCATGCCTTCAACTAGAGTCTCTCTCTCCCCCGATTCCTTCTAAGTTCTATTATAGAATTATAACCACCCCCTATCCTATACACTTATCTGAATCTGTTCTAGCGTACGTTTAACGTGTTTGATGATGACGTCTTCAAAGGTATTCGGCCGTAATTTTTTTTTACGACGAGTATGCTAAAAACGCACCAACGTTTGAAGTTCATGTCATTTGTTTTGGACGGCATGCGCTGATATCCTGCCTTCTCGCGTAATCGATAAGGTGTCTCTCTCTCCGCCTACACTAGATCATATCCACACACACTTTCACTTGTTCTTCTACCTACCAAGCGTATATAATTATGAAACCACAATTTTGCCGAGGAGGGTGCCAGTATTTTTGGCCCAAGTTCAGCCTCCGGCGCCTGCCAAGGTCACCCTCTCTCGATATGCGGTAATTTCTCCTGGGCTTTTATGTTGCGTTGCCCCTAGTCGATATCAGTCGTTTTAATTTGGCTATCTAAATTCATATCAGTGGATTCAATACCGCCGGTAGCCCGTAGTGTGACGATATTTGTCTTGGTGATGGCGGTAGTTAGCCGGGTGGTAGGAACGAGAAAATATAAAAAGAACCCTTGCTGTAGGGATAGGTTCATTTTCATCATTATGATCTACTACTAGTATCTTATGGACATCCCTCACCCGTAACTGCAAGGTATGAAATTGCTGTCTATTACTGTTAGGCTTTGGCCACCTGAGTTTATTGAAAAATCCATAGGTGTCCTCTGTTTGGGTTCAAAATTATAACCTACTAGTACTGAATTCTCCAAGACTACATTTTAAGGATATTTAGACTTGTGGTTATTATTGTAATTGACAGTGTTTATGTTAAAAGCATATGCAAATGTTTTGTGGAAAGTTGTGCATTTTTTTTGCAGCAGCATATCTTTTTGAATAACTAATGATTGATATGACTATATCTATTGTCCCATAACAAGAAACGGTTTTGTTTATTTGGAGCCGTGAGTGTACATTTGATGGACTCTTTCACTGGCGATCGTTCCGGCATGTTGTTGGTTTCCTTCGGGCCAGTTCAATGTCTCGAACACCCTAGATTCTGTAAATTCTGTTGACATCTGGAATAGTTCTCTCTAACCAGAAACAGGTAGCGTGATTTATGTTATACTGGATAGGGACTTGGCAGGCTTGTTTTTGGCAGTGGACATGTAGTGGCTGCCAACTAGTCGTATATGGCAAACAATATCTCTATTATTATATTGACTGTTTTACCTTCTTAGATTTTTAGCATTTACTTAGGTTGAAATTAAGTGTGGTTTTTGTGTAAAAGATAGGAGTCTTTTTATGTACTCGGTTTTTACATAGTCTTTTGATGAACCACTCCTAAAATGTTTTAGGCAAAATATTTTATATTGAACGTTTTACCCACTTAGATTTTTAGCATTTACTTAGCTTCAATTTAGGTGTGGTTTAGTGTAAAAGATTTAGTTGGTTTTTACAATGTCTTTTGAGGAACCACCCCAAAAATGTTTTAGGCAAAATATTTTATGGCCACTTTACTGTAATTTGTGTAAAAGTAGCCACGTTAGCTGCTTGATATGAAGTCCCGATTTCCATCTGGCTACATAAAATGGATGATGCGATATTGGGAATGCCATAAGTGAAACATTTTATTGGAATGCAGCTGTTCATGAGCGCTCTGGATACATTTTGTCATAAATTCTCGCGGTAAATTTCCTGGAAACCCAAATGGGTATTGGCATTCATGTATACAGGGCTTAGATCTGGAATAATGTGATGTATTTATGCATGTCAAAGTAAATGCCAAGGTAGGAAGGGTACGCCTCTGAGTCTGAAGGATTATTGCAATACTTTCCAAACATGGATGATGGAGCAGGGAATTTTGCCATGTAAAAGAATGTATTTTACATATCATACTTGATCCTATTGTATAAGACGTATCAAGTTCAAGGTACAGTATTTTTACTATAATGTCATTATAGGAAGCTTATATGTATTTGAAGTTGAAACGTGGTATGTTGAGGTGTTTTGGTCGGTGCTGGAGTCAGCTATCTGGTTAGAGCGAAAGTGAGGGCAGATGCAAATGTGCTGCTACCTTTACTGTACCCCTGAGGACCTGCCAAAATCAACTTAAAAATAGCTTCATAATTTGTCAATGCCAGAACAGATAACCCATGCTGGGGTTGCTTGCTTCCTGTTTATCGGAAGAAGATATGTACGGTAGACGGTGCGGTAGGCGGCTGTGTGTCTGGTGCCTTTTTTGGATTTAATCAATGTGATTTAACCGGCTTGCCTACAAAACTGGTATATTATGGCAGACAGTCATTATTCTAGGTGATTCATGCTGATACAGTGAAACTGATAGTGAAAATTAGGTGAATAAACATGAATGGGAAGCTATCTCTTTTGGATTGTTTTTATATTCTTCAGAGATAAGGCTTATGTAACGGTGTTAGACCTTGTTTGCATAGACTGTTATTTATATGCAGAAAGCCCGTGGGCCCCACTGTACTGACTGGAGCTAAAAACTGTTGGTGAAAGGTATTTTGTTGACTGTTGCACTTTATCCCTGAAACACCCCAGCTGCCGTCGAATCTGGGCCAGGAAGCCAGTTCCTCCTCTGGCACAACCCCTCCCTATTGTTGCATCTGGTTCAGTTCATACTGCCCGTTCTGAACATGTCAGCAAGCATGACGCCCACCCCCCCCTCCCTTCCTTTTTAAAACGTGCCTACTTCACTGATACAAGTGTTATCCACCCGTCCAAATATGGTGTCTGTTAGGATTGTCCTTGGGCCTACATCCAAGGGGCCTACCTTGGTCTATTCTGCCTGTCTGCCCCTCCGTCTGAGGCCCAGGGTTCTAGGGACACCTGTCTAACCCCTAGCAGGGGGTGGGGGGGGGTGCTAGGTGCCTGCCTCTCCCTGCCTCTATGCTAAAGCTTTGGTGGCAAACCAGCGAAATTTATAGACGAACAAAGAAATTCAGTTCCTAGATTATGAATGGTCATTATTAGATTGTCTATTAAACTGCTGTACAGTATTTCTATGTCATGTTGAAGCTTCCTGTCCTTGGATGACTTATGTTTGTAAGAAAAGACTGCATGTTCAAGGATCCCTGCATGGATACATGGGGGCTGCTAGGTGCCTGCCTCTCCCTGCCTCTATGCTAAAGCTTTGGTCGCAAACCAGCGAAATTCATAGACGAACAAAGAAATTCAGTTCCTAGATTATGACTGGTCATTATTAGATTGTCTAAGTTAAACTGCTGTACAGTATTTCTATGTCATGTTGAAGCTTCCTGTCCTTGGATGACTTATACATGTATTTGTAAGAAAAGACTGCATGTTCAAGGATCCCTGCATGGATATGCATACAGGTTATAGCTACAATGTGGAATGTATGAAATGTCATGGCATTATATGTCCCAATACCCTGACTTGTCATATTCAAAAGCTGAGATTTGTGTCTGTTGTAATCCGGTGAAAGGTGACATTTATATCACATGCTTGGTGTTCCCCTGTCCTTTGTTTGTCAGCGTGGCATATTTCATGTGCTGTTACCTTATACTTGCATGTGATTTTGCCATTAATTATGAATGAGTCAGTCTGCGAAGTCTGTGTCTACACAAGGTATTGTTGACGATATATCATAAATGCAGTAAAATGGTTTATTCATGCTCAAAGCTATGATTTCTTTGATGTATGCACGGCCCGCTGCACCCAGAATTGTTGAGTGTCACGTTTAGTGCCGACTTGAGATTGTTCCTCACCTAGACCATTTCCTGTTGTTGCCGCAGGTGAAGGACCCTTTTTACATGGCTGCCCTTTGCCTGTACTTTGATAGCACATTGTTTTCCTTGTCTTTTTGCAGTAAGTGTGAGGCGTTCCTTCCTTAAAAGCAACCTGAGCTGCCCCATCCATTGCGAGCTGAACCTTGTATATTGGATTTGGCTCCGTGCCAAATAGCGCAGTGGCCATTTTTCCGCTGATGAGAATCGATCCTCACAACCAACAACTTTATTTATAAGGCGTGCCAGTGCCCACAAGCTGTATAACATCTCCGATATCCTTCCTCGCTGTTCAATCATTGGTTGCCGGGCACACAAATATTGCCCGATGCCAGCCGTGCGAGAGGTTTGATGTCAGTGCTTGGGGAATGGAGACGTGCCTATTACATTGCCCTCCCGCATCCCAGTACGATGACCCCCGAGGAATGAACACACGGTGGTTTTTCACCTGACGTCATTGTAGTCTGATTTCTATAGAGGGTGCGCCGTTTTCCCTAAGGGGGAAAATAAGGGTGATTGATCTATATGAGAACGTTTAAACTCCTATTGCTGCCAGCAGTGTCTTCTAGGCTAAGATATTGCCATGTTTTTGGGGCAGTGACATCTGGGTAGAAACAAAAGACACCTGTCGATGTGGCTGAACCTTAATATCTTATCAAAGAAGCCTTTCTTGGCTTTAGAGAAAGGAAATTGGAAGGTAGATGATTGAAGACTGTTGGTAAATCTTGTGCGATTATCAAAATCTTGTGTAATTGCAGTTCACCCATCTTATCGACCTACCACTCGAACAGATGCAAAGAAGTATAGTGACACACTGAGTGTTAAAGTAGTTTTTTTAAAAGCAGGTAACAAGGGCATCAAATTGGGTTGTGGGGGTAACTTTCATTGTGTTCTGCAAATCAGCAGTACTGTTCACTTCCCAAACAGCCTCAAGGCATAAGCTGTTGTTTTGTGTCTTGAAAAATTACCTTTTGTATTCTGGTTTGTCCTGGAATTTTTCAAAAAAGGTAGTGAGTGAGTGTAGTTATCCTTGTGCACAAGGTGGTAAGCTCCAAGTAGAGGTGGGAGGGAATGTTTTTTCCGATAAGAGGCACAAACCACAAACAACCTTTTCTCCTGGAATCTGCTAGAAGATTAAGAGGGCAGCCCAACCCATATTTCATGTCCCCCTTTGTGCGGAGGTCGGTAAATTTCCCCCTCCGGTGTCAGCCTGTACCAAAGCTTCACAGACAGATTGAATTGTCTGCTTCCAAGGTTCCCACAGGAAATCAGCTTTGTTCGAGATTTAATGTTCCATTTTATAGCTCCCCGGCTTGTATGTGTGTGTGTGTGAACTTCCAGCGGTAGTACATATACTTGTTTACAATGCGGGGACCTTTTACTATGGGTATAAGAGAAAAATGGCCTGAAGCCAGTCTGACTGGGGTGGTGGTGTGCCAACTGTACGCCCTCTGTGACCTCCACAGCTCAACCCCGACCTTTAGGCCCCAAACAGACTCGCATACGTGACTTGTGGCGACTAGAGGGAAAACAGGGCCAAAGGTTGACGTGCTTTCATGAAATCCCCAGAAAAACTGCACAAAAAGAGGTATAAGAAATAAATGGCTGGTTGATTTTGGATGAACTGCTTGGTTAACTTGTGCAGAGTTCCTGTTCCCATTTTGAAGAAAAAAAACCCTCCAGTTTTTCTAATCTAATGCAACTCAGAAAGGGACAGCAATTAGCTGAATCTGTTGTATCCTCAATAACATACATTTCTTCTCAGTGTGAGAATCAATAGCTTTTCATACGGATTATAAATATTGGAAACAAAAGTATTACTTCGTCAATATAAGCTCACACGGTTATAGTGCAATTGAGACAGATCTGGCATAGGTGTTTCAGGTCGAAACTAAACTATCTGAGACTGTAATTCGTGGACATGTTGTAAATGAATGTGTATTATGAGAAACATTCATAAATGTCATTGACGTAACAACTGACATAGGTTGCCTGGTTTCCACATGAAAGTGTTAGTTAATTATCAGGTACAGATTGGACAAGTCTTTGTCTCTTCTAGAGGGGACGTTACCATTAGTGAGTATATATAGGTCCCATTGTTCATTATAAGGTTAGCCAAGTTAATGGAGTGGAACAGGTCGTTAGCATGCAGCAATGGGTAATGAACTTTCTCCTGTGGTTGTGAGTTAATTGTCTCTTCTTTGTTCTTTCAATCAGTTGTATAATGTTATGGTGGTGTGCTAGTTTAAATGTGTCCTTGAAAGCCCCTTCAATAGTTGTCGATCAGATATTATTACCCTGAGGGTATGTGTAACTTGTTTTCAGTCCTGTCACATGATTTTGTTGTATGTGCCACAAAGTAGGGCTGTAGGATTTACTAGTATTATTGTCCTGTGATGTTTTGGAAGTGTTTTTTTTCTCAGCTTCGGTGCAACGCCCGTTATAGTATGAAGGAGGTTTCCCTGTCATTTATAGCAGGTATTTGGCTGGCTTGTTTTGCCACTTTGCATATATATATAGCTCCTAGATATTTAACATTTGATATGCTCCTGTTTTGTCTTGGCATGCAAGGAATGGATACTTGAAGATGTTTTGTGAGAAGAGCTTGATCAGTTCTCGTGGCATAACAATCCAATGTTTAATGAGCAGAATGTTAGCCTCCTATGCAGGTTTTATGATTGAGGATTTTTTGCGGCTTAGGCTTGTAACATATCTTTTTTCTGATGGCACATGAGGCTGTCTATGGAGGCAGCACTCAAGAAACTGAGTACAGAGAACTTATATGCCATCAGAAAAAAAACAATGTTATAAGCTCCAAAAAAGCTATGCCCATAGATCCTGCTTAGAATAGAAGGCTAGCAGAATGTCTCGGTGATGGGGAATACGAGTGCAACAATTCTAAGGAATGGTGGGGATGAAAAGCCAACCAGATTGCCTAGTTTGTTGCTTTTGTATTGTCAACAGCCGTCTTGTCGCCTGCCCTACTTTTCCAAGTCTCTCATTCCAGTTCTCGTGGAGGCTGCTGTGGTATTTTGACGGTCTTGAATTGTAGCCCATTAGGAAAGAAAAGAATAAGTTTATCAATGATAATGGAAAAGATTGTCTCTGCAGTCACTTGTTTAGCTCGAGTATGAATGCAAATGAAGAACAGGGTTGTTCCTACTTTTCCAAGTCTCTCATTTCAGTTCTCCTGGAGGCTGCTGTGGTATTTTGACGGTCTTGAATTGTAGCCCATTAGGAAAGAAAAGAATAAGTTTATCAATGATAATGGCAGAGAATATCTCTCCAATCACTTGTTTGGCTATGAATGCAAATGAAGAACAGGGTTGTTCCTTAGCTACCAAAATGTCTGTCATTTTCCGCAGACGGTAGGGAAATACATGCTGATGGATGGGGAACTAAGGTACATCATATTTAGATCATTGTTGTATAGAACAGTCTGCATAAGACCACAAGATTGATGCCCAGAGATATTGACAGTAGATCTCATGCATAATGAAGCAGTTTATGTAGGTTGAGATGGAATTAAACAAAGTATTTCTGAGGGTTGGAAAATGTATTAAGGCCGTACTATTCTGCATAACCTTGTTTTCATTTATGTTCTTAATTTGCCTGTTCCTAGAATTAGAAACTTAAAATCCAGAAGTCAATGGGTCTAGATGTGATGCCCAAATCTTGAAATGTTTCTGAGAAGCCACAGTGTTCAAAAACTGTCAACAGAGCCTGAAAGCTTTCTGGTTCACTACAATGCAAGTATAGATATAATAGATAACAGCCTTGGCAGATCCTGATTGGTCAAATGACAAGGATGAGCTGTTTTTGAGGTGGTTGACCCCATCAGAGATTTGACAATTGACAGTGTTTGTCCATGGTGTGTGAAATGGAAAGGCTGGTCCGGGCTCCAGTCGGTAATACTACACCGGAGTACTGTGACCCAAAGCAGGCTTATCCCTTTGTCTGCCTTCTAAACAGTAGGAGTGGCCAAAACCAGTCTTTCTGGGGGATTTTATCCCTGCTTGGTTTACCTGGCTTATACCATGCCGCACCACAAGGCTCT
Source organism: Branchiostoma floridae x Branchiostoma japonicum (assembly GCA_013266295.2). Taxonomy (NCBI): domain Eukaryota; kingdom Metazoa; phylum Chordata; class Leptocardii; order Amphioxiformes; family Branchiostomatidae; genus Branchiostoma; species Branchiostoma floridae x Branchiostoma japonicum. The sequence continues at coordinate 1,394,067 of CM023831.1, read as the reverse complement.
GACATCTTTTGTAGGCTGTTCAGCGGCCTATGACGTACATCCTTTCATCCCCAGGAGTTTTTGGGGTGCCCGTGGCAGCCTGTCTATGTGCCTGGTGTCAGGTGATATGCTAACACCAGGCTGGAGCCAGCTGGCACATCTCTCAGGCACTGGATGCGGAAGACAGCCCTGTTGGCTCTCCCGCTGATTAGTATTCCCCCCACGCAGATGCCTAGGAGTGATTTATACGCTTGTCACAGAGGTAACTTTCCACTGCCTTATCTTGGCTTCAAAATGCTGGCATAATCAATATGTCCTAAATTGGCAATGTAGGTGACAGCTTGGCTCATCTGTTACTGTTCCGCTCTCTCCTTCCATTTACTTCGCCGCAATTTATCGTGAGTCGGTAGGACGTCCCAAATGGGGAATTTTATGAAAAAATCCCGTCTCGCTCAGGCAGGTGGGGAACGACTGTTCTAAGGGCAGCCTTGGAACACTGCCATATAATCAAAGCTAGCCTGGCATTCCGCTGCAGTGTTGTATCAATCAACATTATTGTGGCAGGCGGGAGGAAGGACCTAAAGGCCGGATTGATTTTTCATCAGTCAGGCATTTCTTCCCCCCACTGGAGACGGCACAGCGCATTACCAATCAGAAGGATTGGCTCTGTAAAGTGCTAGTTTCCCCATAAATTTTTTCGGAGGCACTCTCTTACATGCTGACCTTTAAAGCATGAATTCCTGAGCCCTTTTACCATCCCCTCTCGAGGATGCGCAGTATATTGCGCTCTGCTGTAAACATTGTGCCGGAATATATTTTAGATTTCCCCCGCCGTAACAAACGTCTATAACCCATTTTGTTCGGTAACTCGATTCTGGTCACATCCACAAAAGCTGGTGTGTACTGAGCCAGGTGGGGAGAATAATACTTGACCTGCGGAAGCATTGTTTGCCGTTGGAAAGGTATTAAGCACAGTTCGTTGAACCCCTATGCAAATAGAAGGACCCTGTTTGTGGATCGGGTGCCACGTGCCCGCTGGGTCTCGTGTATCCGGCAGGCAGGCGGGCGGTGACGTGTGCTTTCTTAGACACAGGCGCCCTTGGGGCGCAAGGAAACAAGAAGTGGTGTACATGTGTGCTTTTAGAGGAGACTTGCTGGCGAGGGATTACTGTATCACTGTACGAATCTGGAGTCTTATGGGAATTATTGCATAAGAAGTTATTATGAAGAGTGTTTGGCAGTCTAAGCCCTGCTTTTATGTGGCTATGCAGATAAACATGAAAGGAATTAAGCTGGCATGCCCTGTGGTTATTATTCATACAAGAAAATGTGGTTTTGTAACTTGGGAGATGTTTTTCAAACCTTCATAGAAGCTATTCCATTCACTTTGCTAGGTCACCTAAATTCGAAGAAACATTTAGGGTAAAAATGTAAAGTTGGGCTGATTCTTTTGAAATAAAATCATGATATTTCTGTGATAATGTCAGGCACCCGGACCCGAGCGTTTTTCTGGTTGATGGATTTGCAACATTCCCTCGCTTTTATAGCTCCCAGAAATTACTCAGTGCGCAGGATGGATGCAGTAGGAATGCATTAGCGTAACTCACTTCAAATCTCGGGGGTATTTTCGGGCTTCCAAATGTCTGTATCCAGTCTCCCCATGTCTCATTGCCTGAGACAGAAATTGGTGCAGGATTACTGATATGGTACCTTCAAGGGGGCAAGGGCCTCCCTGAGTACCTGTTCATGGCAGAGCTTGCCAAACTTTTCTTCTCCATTGCCTGTTATATCTACAGAGTATAGATTCATTATGGAGCCATGTGTGATAACGTTTTATCTGCTAGCAACTACTTAAATCTGGTAGGCAGCGATGTCTATTCGGTGCGGAGTGTGATATTTGTCATCTACTGGGCCTAAAAGGATTTCTCCCCTCATCTGTATGGATGGGTTGGGGCTTCGCTTTGTAAGTCTGCTGCAATTGATATGCTGAGTGTCTTGACTGTCCTTGACAAATAGCGTCAGGTGCCCATCGATCGCCTGTCACGAATGCCCGTAAAGGACACCCTCTTTTGTGAGGGTTATTTTGCTGATGTCAAACACCAGCTGCCCGCTGCATCGTGCCTGAGTGCCTGATCAGTTTTTTCTCCTTCCCGTGAGGGCCCAGTTAGGGGGTTTGTTTCATCTGGGCATGCCACATGTTCCGCCAGACAGCGTTAGGAACTGACAAGGATTAAGCTGACCAGGTGTCCGTGAAATGGCATCTTGCAGGGACTGAAGGCAAGTCCTTTGATTTGGTTGGCTGAAAATGTGGCATAGATTGATTAGATTACACTTGTGGTTAGGAAATGTGATGTCATCCCAAGCCTGACCTGTAAATGTGTAACTGATTAGTTGATTTGCTTAGTAAACAGTTATGGTACTGTTGTTAGCAGTCGGCCTGTCACAAGTCGGAATATTCGGCATGCAAGGTGTGCATGTACAGGTACATTTAAGGTACGTTCTGTGTTGTTTCATGTACAGGTACGTTCTGTGTGGATTCTTGTTTAGGTAATAACCATACGAAGGGAAAACTATACCATGACGTAGGTATCTTTGTATTTTATTACTGTTTCTTTCTTTGTAGTTGTTCCTTTTTAGAATGAGATTGCATCATGTTTTGTATGTAAGAAACTACTTGATTATAGAAGTTGTTACATGGCATAAATTTGTGTTGACTCTTGTGCAGATCTTAGCATTGGCCCTAAGGTGTCCCTTTTAGTAGGTCAGGTGGCACTGAGACAAGGGTAAAGCAAGTCATCTTTTGTTGAAAACATGTGCCATACCACATAACTTGTGGCAAACATTTCTGTCTTTCACCCGTCGTAGTTTTGGTAAAATGCTTTTCCTAAAACTTGTAGATTTTGGATGGATATCCTTTGTTTGGATTCCTAAAAGTGTGCCTCATGTACAGCTCTGTGCATGTGGACGGCGCTAGAACATTCTATGAACCATTTTAGATGTTGTTACCTACAAAAAAACGTGTAACATTACATGAAGCACAGTCCACATGTATGGTCAACCTTTGGTAAGGTCTACCATCGATTTTTTGTCCACAGAAGAGTTTGACCTATGTATGAAGGACACTTGACTCAAATATCCTGTACTATTTCTGGAGACAAAAGTGTTTTTGAGAAAGGTCAATGATAAAAAACATTGAATGTGGTTCTTCTAACGCAGCCTTTACTCTGTTTACTGTGTAGCGTTCTTGTTATCGTTTTGATATTCAGGAAGTGAAAAGACCCAACCGGATGCTTTATTTTGTGTCAACATGAGCATATTCATTCCAACGATCTACTCTACTCTACTCATTCCAAACTTGCCAAAATTTACCGTGAAGGTAGCCATTTTCCAAAGGGATGCTTATCATTTTTTTTACTCCCAATCTCTTTTAACGCTCTGGTGGAAGCTGATGTTTTCCATGTGCTTTTATCAGGGCGAGTCATTAATCAAGCTAGCCAACAAAGACAAGCTGTTGGGCCAGGTATGTGTAGTTAATGAATGTTGAGGCCCCACCTACTGGACAAGTCGCCAAGCACACATGTTTGCAACCCTTGTCCTTTTGCTGTAAAGGTCGGTGCGTTGCGCCCGTGGAGGCAGTGCACTTTAGCGGGTCCAAAGTGCAATCGTTGGTTTATGTGAACTGTATTTATGCCATGGGTAAAGGGAATATTGACTGTGTCTAAATGTGTCACATCGTTATGTTGGTTGGCAGGTTATAGGGGTTCGTACACGTAGAAGATGTTGTTAAGTTTTCATGGCATTTCGGTTTAAATGCTTGCAAAACATACGATTCATATGAAATTGTATCAACGTCCTTCTTCAAAATTTGTTGCCCACCACAGAAGTACTCATTTCTTTGTCTACCTTGCCTGGGGCTGTATGTGGACCTGTCAAAAGTGATAAATGGCCCTGTATTGGCCAGCCTTGGAGTTTATACACTTCAGTGCACATTTTCATAATTGTACGAATATCCCACCAAGGCTAACCTTGCCGAGATGCATTTGATGTAGTTATTGTTCCATTCTAGCATTTGACAAGCAACATAATAAATTTGCATACCTTATAATTACATATGTAGGACAGTAGATTTAGTCTGTGACCTCATTTAGATTAGAACCATCTTTGATCTTGCGTCTAGTGAACTAGTTCATGGCACAGCGTTGGTTTTAATGTGGTTTAGACTTGGTAGGCGCTAGACCCTGTTTTTCAGTGTGTACAGCCCAAACTGGATTCTCTGCATCAGGACAAATGACTGATGTGGGCTACTGTAAATTCATTTATTTTTGCGGGAATTTAATTTAGCAGTAGAGGGGGAAAGGACGTATTTGAAGTTCGCGGTTGACACAATTCACAAGTCTAATGTAATGAAATCTGCGGTGGGGAGATTACCGTGAAAACTGCCAAAATAAAACCCCCGTGAACATTTCAAAGTTTACAGTATACAGCTTATACTAAGGCCACACCAATTTAATTTGTTGGTTCTCGGATTTTTTCAGAAAAAATATGAAGCGACAGGGCGAAAAAAAATAAAAATAAAAACAGGCCTGGGCATCCTATTATAGCCCCAAATGCTAGAATTGGTGCCATGAAGTCAACACAAAAGACTGGGTTAAAATTTGAATAATGAATTTTGAACTTTTAATCAAACCAGTGCATTGGTAGATGTAATAACTGTAACAACTAGGAGTAACAGGTCTTTCTTGAACTGTTGGAGGCAAAATATGAGCATTTTTGAGTTGATTCAGAACCAGAATTTATTATTTTTTTTTTTTGCAAATCAGAAAAAAATGAAGAGGCGAATCCGAGAACCAACATATTAAATTGGTGTGGCCTAATGCTAGTCTTGTGGAAAACCCATTTGGAACCTCCATTCAAAGAAGGCTTTTGGCCGGCCATATTGTTCCATTTTCACTTGCTTGGACGGACCTAGATTCTTCCAAGAAACCAAGTTTCTTCTGATAACTTGTCTAGACCTCTTAACTGATCAGGATCTAAATTGGGTCTTTAGGATCATCATGCTGTGGTCTGCTCAGTACACACAGCCTAGAACTATTTATGCGTTTTCTGATTGAAAGGATATTCTAGTTGCTGTGCTACAAATGTCAATGTCAAGGTCGGACACGTGGTACGTTTTCCTTCATGCACACTGCCTAAATTGTTTCTTGGGGGAGGGCATTCATTTTGTGGGTGTTCTAATCTCCAAGCAGGAGGGCCTGCATGGGGGGGTAGTGATTACGAATTACGCAAAATTTTTGCTGCCGATTACGAATTACGTTAAATGCTCAGAGCTGATTATGCCTTTACGCTTGGCGGTTAATGTACTGATTACGAATTACGTTGATTTTGGGGGTGACTGCCTACGGATTACGGAGACTAGAAAGGCCTGATTACGCCTTACGAAAAAGGGCATGCAGGCCCCCAAGCAGGTGTTGGGGGGTGGACGGTTGTAAATTTTTCTGCCTGACTGGCTTTTCGAGGACTGTTAGAGGAGTTTTAGAATGCTTGTAGATTAGGGTTTTCTCTTGATGGTCTCAAATGATCCTAGTCTCTACCAGACTAACTTCGCGGGCTATAATAGGGAGATATTTGCCAGGGGAGTCTGGCCGCCTTGAGGTTGACTGGCCGCGCTTCGGAGGGGGGAAACTAACCCTCCCGCGGACCGACTCTACTGGCCAGCTATTCCCTTCTTTTGCCGAATTCTACGATCCGTACCCCCGTAGGAAGGCCTGGTGGAGGCTAGATGATCCAGCTAAGAGACATGATGCAATAGTAGGGGGTGGAGCCGAACCACTGGGTCACCCAAGGGCAGCAGCAGGGAATGTCTGGCTCTGGGCCAAATCTCGGGAGAGACCTCACCATGGCCGTGGCCATTCCTCGCAATCCCACTTCCCAACAATAGGGAAGGGGCAGACATAACCGGCCAGGCCGTCTGCTTCCTCCGATAACAGTCGGTCACTCCGTAGTGACCTTGGGGGACGGCTGTGGATCTAGGGCGCCATGGGGTAAATATTTATACTTTAGACACTGCAGGGGCAAATCCATTTACTCTTCGCTGGACCTAAATAGGACAGAGGTCAACCTGGACTGGACCTGTCCCTTATTGGGCTGTACCAACTGTTTAAGATTAGGACTGCACAGCCTCCTTTGGCCAGATTTTGGCTTGATGCAACAACAGTTAACAGTTTTATTCATAAAATCAGCCTCGCAGCATGTACATCAAGCTATATAACACTGATTTGTACAATCATTATGTAGCAAATGAACTGAATGTAGCAAATATAAATTAACGTTACATACATGACAAAGGACCACACAAACAAAGCTATACAGAACACAAAGGGCGAACAAGTGTCATACTTTTCCAGATACTGTAATTCACTTTGTGTTCACGGTAGCAAAATTTTACAGTCTGAAGAAAATGGACATGTTCACGGAACTTTATCTTCACGGTGGTGGCAAGTGCAGGGAAGGGGCAAAACACAAATAATTTGATAATGGTAATGATAAGTTCACGGTACAGAAGTGACAGTGAAAACAGTGAACATAACAGTACAGTGAAAAAATCAGGAATTACAGTACTTTGTGAGTCTGCCTTTGCCAGCACATGTCTGACGAGTCCTTTAATGTTAAATATAGTACCCGACGCTTTAAAAATTTTGACTCCTGCCAGGAGCAGTTTGACTTGATAAGTGAGAGCTGCCCTTGGAAAAATGCAGCCGTCCTTTTAGAAGTCTTTGGACGCGATTATGCCGGTCTAATACCCAAATGGGGAGGTGGGTTAGTTGAAACCTTGTCAAACGCAGCAGCGTGGGATCAGACTTGTTTGAAGTTGTTTCCCCCTATGCAGGCAGATAAGACGGGGCACCAGGTGTGCTGGATTCAAGTGCTTCAAGCCTAAATGGGTGTTTGTTTTCATGTGGCTCCGAGGGACATTTCACCTTTTCCTGCACATTTGTAGCATTTGCCTCCTACTTAATGCAATGGGAGACCACCATCCAATTAAAGCTCTTCACATAACATCGTAGGTACTTGAGAATGTTGTCCACGTTTTGCAGAACGTGATGGTGTTCTCAATATATACTTCTGTTGGATCAACTACATTTTCTTCTCAAGTGCATCTGAAAGCTTTTAAGAGTAATAACTGATATTGGCCGTTACGTATTATTCTGATAAAGAAAGCACTCCAAAGGAGCGATTTGCTACTATATTTCAACCCTGTGGAAAGGTATGTTATATCATAGTCTCCTATTCAGCCAGTGAGATCTGTATTTCTAACTTGAGAGCTTTCACTTCTTGCCTTTATTGAAGTGATATCCAAAGCCTGCAAAAACTATATTTTAAACTGCTGAACAATTCTTGACTCTGTATCTGTATCTGTATTTATGTAGCCGGTATAACCGCCCTTTGGAGTAACACACCAGCTTCGCAGGCACGCGGCGCGGCGGCAGCTGGCTACATTACACCGAACGACCTGTTACACCTAACCTTTGAACGTCTAACTCTAGACATTGTTTCAAGCTATCTATTGACGATGCCCCTGCTGTACTCTGAAATCTTTTGGCACAAGAAATCTGCTTTGTCTAAATTTGCGTCTTGTCTACCTGTTGCTCGTTACCTCAGTGTAATTAGTCCCTAATTAGTATCCCCTCGTAATGCCAAGTCCCATCTGGGACCTCATAATTCCATAATTGCTTACTAGAAGCAGGTGGCCGACCATGTGGTTAACAAGTGCAATTGGGTCAAGTCCTTTCCAGCATCTGTAACTTGTCTAATTATACAGCTGGAGTCTCCAGTAATGATGAGTACGTGGGTGTGCAGTCTGCTCTCATCAAAGTCCTCATTATCTAGTCGTATCAGGTTGTATTTCAGAAAATCAGGTTGTATTTCAGAGAATCAGCCCATCAGTTTGTATGTTAGTAATGATGCAAAGCGTCAGAAATGTTTTTAACCACTTTCATGCTGCCTACTAGCACGTCGGCAGAACGTACTGCGCCTGCGTACAACCTGCATTTTCGCTGGATTTTTGGTCAACGTTGCATCAGAATTTTGCCTGTTGCAGACAATATCTTTTTCTACACAACATTTGAAAACTACAGACTGGCTGTCAACCTTATATGCTCTATTACAACCTTATATGAGACGTTCTGCCAAAGTGCTATGCACAATACATTACAGGTTTCGCGCAGGCGCAGTACGTTCTGCCGACGTGCTGTTTATCTGCACACTTGGTAAATCTGCTTCGCACTCAGCCATCAGCCAAAAGTGCTTGAAATAATGACAACACCCAAATGTACATGTAATATCCCCAAAATGTTATCTATTAAGCCGGGGCCTGGCTTTATCTGCCTTACCCAGATGTTGCTTGACTTTATCTTTCTTGGCATTTGCCATTGGCTGGGAAATGTAGAGCATTTGTCTTCAGCTGTCATAGATAGTTATGATGGGAAACCTCATGAAAACGAGGGTGTTCTCGCAAGCTGTTGCCTTTTCCAGTAATTGTCGTTTGATAAAGTGAGTATTCTGCGTTCAGCGCGCCTTGCGGAGACAGCTTGACATGTTGCCAATTCGAGATGTCAGAAACATGTGAATGCGTGCGGGATAATCTCTTCCTATAGATGTTCGGTGGTTTTGGGACAGGCAAAGATGCAAAGCTTGTATGTCCTTGGCACAAGTATGTTCATCTTGTTTGTTGTCTTAAATACAGGTCACAGGTTGGGAGGACGTTGACCCCTTGAGTTGATAAAACACTTAAATGTTGGCCTCCAAGGCTACTGGTTAGAGCACGTCGGCAGAACGTACTGCGCCTGCGCAAAACCCTGATTTTTCACATTTTTCATTGGATGTTTGGTCAATGTTGCATCAAAATTTTGCCTGTTGCAGACGATATCTTTTCCTATAAAACATCTGAAAACTACAGACAGGCTGTCAACCTTATATGCTCTAATACAACCTTATATGAGACGTTCTGCCAAAGTGCTCTGCACAATACATTACGGGTTTCGTGCAGGTGCAGTACGTTCTGCCGACGTGCTACTGGTTAGCACACACACTTGTACTGGTCAGTAGTCAAAGAGGGAACGATAGATTATTCTTTTATTAGCACAGCTGTTATCAGATCAACATTTAATGAACCAGATTCTGGGCCATATGCAAATCATTTGTCAAAATCATTGTGATAAAAGGTATTTACTGATATTGAAAATGTTGGAAAAGTTCAGTGTTGATAGGCATCTTCCATAGTTTTTTTTTAATGACCTTTCTGTCACACTTGACACTTTGTATTGTAATTCTTTGCTGAATGGACAAAAAATGAATTGTCTGGCTGTTCTAAATAAAGTGTAATGTTTGTTTTCCATGCACAGGTGTGTCTTTGGTTGAACGCGGGAAACTGATGTGTTGTCTGCGGAGGTAGCGAGCACAACGGACAGACAGACACGGCCACCATGAGTATCAGCAGTGACGAGGTCAACTTTCTGGTCTACAGATACCTGCAAGAGTCGGGTAAGCCTTGTGAAACCGCCCCCCTCCCCCTTAAAGACACACACACCAGCACGCCAGCAGAACGTACTGTGCCTGTGCAAAACCTGGATTTTCACTGGATTTTTGGTCAACGTTGCATCAGAATTTTGCCTGTTGCAGACTATATCTTTTTCTACACAACACTTGAAAACTACAGACGGGATGTCCCCCTTATATACGCGAATTCGACCTTATATGAGACGTTCTGCCGAAGTGCTATGCACAATACATTACGGGTTTCGCGCAGATGCAGTACGTTCTGCCGACGTGCTACTCACACCCCCTATCAACAAGCTACAAGTGTTAGAATCCAGCAATCAATCGAGATTGGATGTGGCATGAAAGTTTTTGGGGGGGAGCTAGAAAAAACACTTAACGAGTCTTTAGCCTATTTAGTTCATGTCTGCACCTATAGTCGCTACCCACCAAACCATGAGTAGCGACTGGTAGAGCGGACATAAACTAACCAGGATGGTACACAGGCTACAAAGTCTTAGAACCATTTAAGAAAGGTTCTGAAAAAGTCACAGATGAATTTTGTATGGACGAGGAAGCACTGCTATTCTAGTGTGTCTTTGGAATGTTTGTAGACAAGTCTCGTGAATCTGTGCTGCTATTCAGGAGTCGGTCTCTGTATGTGTGCAGGTAAACAAACTGAACCTGACCCCAGGGTCACTTACATAACAGGAAGGTAGCGTGACCTGTACTTTGACCCCGCTATTATGATTCTGCCTTTGTAACTGGCGGCCCTGGCAGCCTTGGGAACCTAGTGACCCTTCCTTGACTAGCCATTGTTAAAGGTCAGAGCTGGTCACATGTATGGTGTACAAATTCCCTCTACGAACTATGGAATGCCTTGTGAGCCGTCGTCAGAAAACAGCAAAGCTATTTCATAAAGAGAAGACCGTCAATAGTTATGCATATACAAACACAACCTTGTTTTGAATGCGTGACTTTCGTGTTGCTGCGTTTCGTGTGACCTTGAATGACTTTGCCTAGCCAGATTTTTTCTGATTATGCATGCTTGGGAGCAAGCGTGCGAGGGTAAGCTATTTTAGATATACCACCTCGGCCTTGGCAGGCTTGCGGACTGTACATGTGTTTTGAATATCTGTGGCGGTGGCGTCCTTGGGTCTTGAGCAATCCTTGACCTACTGGATCGGCCGATGATACAGTCTTCACAGCAACCTTTCACTGGCGCGTACAAAGAACATTTCTTGAGTAATGTACTCCCTTTGTTGCGGCCAAATTTTAGCAGCCAGTAAAACTACCTCCCGTGCCGCACCGCTCCTCATAAATCTGTCCCAGGCCTTTTATTTCCTGTGATTAAGGAAGGCATTTTCTCCGTCCCATTCTGCTCTTAAAAGCAGCCATAGAACACAAAAGTATGGCCGTAAATTTCCCAGTATGGTCTCATGTTTTCTGGCCATGTCTTTTCTTTACAATTTTGGTTACAATGTCTACTTGTGACCTTACAGAGATCACACCGATGCAAGGACAGGGTAAAGCTATGTACATAAACTTGGCTAATCTCCAAGCAGATCCTACGGTGGCAAAAAAACAGTATCCAATTGGCCAGAGGAGATCTATACCCAGAGTAGTGTCATTCAGCCACCGAATGACACTACTCTGGGTATAGATCTCCTCTGGCCAGTTGGATACTGTTTTTTGCCACCGTAGGATCTGCTTGGAGATTAAAACTTGGCCAGCGAGGTCAGAAGAATACAAGTACCACTAATACCTTAATGGTAGTGAAAGACATGGGAGGAAGTGACCACAGATTTACATAACAGGATCAAACCCAGGACCCATGGTTTACATGTACAGTAGGGCTGCGTACCGGTCCAGATGGACCGGAAAAATAGTATCGGTCCGGTCCGAAAAAACCGAAACGTCGGTGGACCGGTTTTTTGGACCGGAACAAAAATCCATACTTGTTACTACTGATGATCACTATACACAAGGAGGCCTGCCAGGAAAATGAACATCCAGCGTTAAAATACGATGGATTTACCTTAGTTTCCGTCTCTCTCATTTCGCAACAATATTTTTCCATATTTTCGTTACCGACAGACATCTAGGAATCATAAAGGAGAGGTTTATAAGCTGTGTATTATAAACTAGTATTGCCCACACTGTGACGCACATGAATTGTTCAGGTACAGGTACAGGTCCGGACCTGTACCTAAACCTCTGTACCTGTACCTGTACCTGATGTTACGTTTAGGTACGCAGCCCTAATGTGCAGTAAGGTGCCAGTGCCCTCCCACTGATGTGTGTTATGTGTACCAGTCTGCAAAACGAGCTAGTGCCCTGCGGTATGCCAAGATTGTCTGCAGTTTTGAAAGTCAGCTTTTGAATTTTAACATTCCAGCATGTGTTGGGGTTAAATCCAACAATAACAGCCACACTACTGTAAATTCCTTTATTTACGCAGGGACTGGAAACTTCTAATAAAACTTGACAATAAACTTAACTGTGATGTTTGTTTGAATAGTTCGGGCTATATGTTGCAAGCTGTATCTAATGCTAGTATGTCGTTATTGCTTTATATAATAATATCCAGTGATATTGAATGTTTGCAATGCCCTTATGAATCAGTGAATGGAATGAATTTTAAAAGCTGTGTGCTAGCTAGGACGGCTTCATTTCTATGGCCCAGTTTATACACAGATTTTCGCGACAGCTGTCCTGCTGTCGGGACGCCGCTGTCGGGAATCCTCTCTAGACGGCGTTCCTGCTGTCGGTGTGCCGCTGTCAGCAGTTACCGCTGTCACGAAATGCTTCGTCTAAACTGGGCCTATATTCAATGCTGTGAGACCCACGTCATGCTTTATGTAACAGTCACTTCAAGAGGATTCTGTGATCTTCTCTACAGCTGTTACATATTGATTCGGTCCACTGTAAAGTTGGTTACAGTCAACACATCCCAAATAGAAGCTGATTCATTATGCAGGGGTTACTGTAAATTCATTTATTGTCACGGGGACATTGAAGGAGAAAGGAGGTTTAGGTTCATGGCTGAAACTGTTCTGTAGTACAGTAGTAATACAATGTACATTGGAAATGCAGTGTCATGGATTCGGGCTGGAGAGGTCACTGTGACAATAAAAACGACCGCGAACATTACATGATTTACAGTAGACAGGAACAGAATGAGGAAAAGGTGGAGGGTAACAAATGTCGCAGCCTGGTACCTTTGCTCTGCTCTAGTCATAACCCTCTGAATAACACATGCCATCTTTTCTATCTGTCCTACTTAGGCCACACCAATTTAATTTGTTGCTTCTCGGATTCGCCTCTTCATTTTTTTCTGATTTGCAAAAAAAAAAAAAAAAATTCTGGTTCTGAATCAACTAAAAAATGCTCATATTTTGCCTCCAACAGTTGAAAAAAGTCATTTTCTCCCTAATTGTTACAGTTGTTACCTCTACCAATGCAGTGGTTTGATTAAATGTTCAAAAGTAATTGTTTAAATTTTAATCCAGTCTTTTGTGTTGACTTCATGGTACCTTTCTACTATGGCACCATTTGGGGCTGTAATAGGATGCATGGCACCTATTCTAGAATTTGGGGCTATTAATTAGGATGCCCAGGCCTGTTTTTATTTTCATTTTTTTTCTTGCCCTGTCGCTTCATATTTTTTCCGAAAAAAATCCGAGAAGCAACAAATAAAATTGGTGTGGCCTTACCAGACCAAGGACAAATAATGGGAAAGAACATTCTATTAGTATTACAGCAATTTCATTGTACAGTATACATAAACCAATGATAAACATCCGTACACAGACACTTTAGACGTTTGTATATATATATACAAATATAATTCTGAACACTGTGTATAATCAACTGCATGGAAGATTTCATACCATGTATATTAAATTCATGATATTAAGGCTAGCATGTGCATGAAAAAAGATGTTAATGCCAGGAAGGACTCCAAATGAAATATTTACGATACAATCCCTGCCATTTGCGTCCTTCATGTCTATTAATCTCGGTTTTATCGGAGCCCGCCAGTGGTTCTTGTTGCAATAATCATAAATATTTATTGATCAAAAGTTTAGGAGACATTGACGTTAGCAAAACCATCGCGCACGATAAATTTTACATAGGCCATTACCTGGCTGGCAGGGTTTTAACTTACTCTGTGAGGTAAATCATAATGTCCAGTCATAAAGTATGCACGCTCAGTAATGTACGTTGGCAGTTATTGCCGAGGAGGGGTCATATGGGTGAGCGTTATGCATGTGTGAAACATTATTTCAGTTTGTAAGTTTCTAATATCAATCGTTTTCGCCATTCAGTTTCGGCTATGTGCAGCTTGATATAGATTAGTCAGTATTTATATTTAAAACAGAAAAATATTCTCTAACTTCTAAAAGTTTATGTTTATGTGCGCCAGCCTCTTTCATTTTATGTTCGTTGTATATTCTGTATTTGTTTTACTCTGTATTTTGTATGTCTCTTGTTGAGCAGAGGGCTATATAAGCACGAATGTGCTTGCTGCCCAATGCTCGGAAATCTATGTGAATAAAATAAAATAAAATAAAATAAACTTCTAAGAGCAGGGTTGGGATGTAATACATAAATAGATTTAGTAATGTTTCAGTTGATCAAGTTTATTTGATTACGTAGTTTGAAAAGTAGGACAAAAACGAGCTACAATGTAAAGAATGTGTCCCCAAAATCAGGTTAGGCTGCCCATTATAGAAAATCCTGACCTATTTCAAACACTTTTGTAATTTACTGTGTTTGCGTTGCCCTGTCTCTCAAACAGGGTGACCTTTTCGTGTGAACATATCGCCGGATATTTTTATCCTGTGGTATTATTGTGTGTTTGTCCAGTACTGGATGAGTTGAATATACAAGGAATGAACAGGTTTCAATGCCTTTGATTCCGATAAATTTTGAAAGTTTTGCATTGTTTGAAAGTTGTGTTACGGAGGTTGCTTTAACACACAAAGTCAACGATGTTGCAAACACTCTTCCATTGCCGCAAACTTAAACGACTTAACAGTATATAAAAGTTCGCTTATTGCCGAGTGAACATTTCTGTTCAGCTTGCTACACTTGTTGTTCTTTGTTACAAATGGCCTGCCATCTGCCGCTACATAGTGTGTACCTTGGGGCTAGCCAGGTGCGTTTGAATGATAAGGCTGAACTCACGGAGACAGCTTGATTGAAGCTGGTCGTGTTGCGAGGGGCGAATCATCAGGTGGTGGGAGTGAAGGCTGCGTTATCTCCTCTGACAGTTAGCTTTTGAAAATGTCAGAGTGGCATCTGATTGGAAGTTCTGCGCGTGAAGGGAAGACTAGGAGTATAACTCAGCCTGAAATGTAGTCTTGAAAGGTACAGACAAGGCATACTCGCTGCCACCAAGTACAGTAGGGGCATCGTCAATAGATAGCTTTAAACAATGTCTAGAGTTAGACGTTCAACGTTTAGGTGTAACAGCTCGTTCGGTGTAATGTAGCCAGCTACCGCCGCGCCGCGTGCCTGCGAAGCTGGTGTGTTACGCTGAAGGGCAGTTATACCGGCTATACAGATACAGAAGCTGGTGTGTTACGCCGAAGGGCGGTTATACCGGCTAGACAGATACAGATACATTTTGCCCAATCCTTTTGCTATATTAATAATATCACAATCTTTCTTAGGATGTTCCATTTAAATATTCCATTCGTTACATTTTTAGCTGATATCAAATCTATCTGACCTCATAATTTTGATTCATTTATAATTATGATAAGTAAATGCTCAGCACAACATCATTTCCAACATGTGCGGAACATTTTGATATGCAAATGATCATGACTAGACATGACACACATGCAGATAATAGGTTTGATATGTGCTAACATGCCATACATTGTACTTGAAAGAATAAGAATAGGGATTAGACATTAAGAAATTCATAATATTCTTGAGAAACAAGACTGGTAACTAACATCCTAAATATACACACAAGCCCAGGTGAGTAGCTATAGTACTGGTACATTATTAAAAACCCACCAACATATCAAGATTTACAGTACAGTAAAGCCAAACAAGATGTAGAATAAGACTGTGACCGTATTTGGCATTGCCCGTCCCTAGAATACTAATCAGAACTGACAAGTCTGGTTATGCATTCCTCGGGGAGCGCTACACACGATTCGTCATTGTCACAGAGATGGTCTGTACTTATAATCCAGCTGAGTAGAGCATAATAAATCTGTCCCGCAAGTTTTATGCGCGCCTGACTCAAGAGGGATTGTACATGGATATGTGCTTTCGTTCGACGCTGGGGGACAGACGGATGCCAGGCGTAGATAGGGTTTGGAGAAGACGTAACTGCCGTGCACGGCCGATAGATCACTGGCAGAGGATGAAAGAAGCATTACAGTTTATGTGTGGTTTTCTTTGCCATCATAATAAGACATCTACCAAGATGTGTAAGATTGTATCATAAGATACATATAAGCATGATATTACTTCAAATGTGCTGATGATTCTATAGCAGGATTTTCACTCTGATCGGTGTATGGAAAATAAAACGTGAGCCTGTAAAGAAGATATATTATTCTTACTCTACTTCGTCCGAGGCAATGGTGTTCAAAGCTTGTACCATAGGTCAAGCTTTTCTGCCAGCTAATGCTTTTTTTGTCATGGCAGCAGAATTCAAAGTTGGAACGGTGCAAACTTCTAAAAAAAAAAAAAAAAAAATCACACCGCTTCTTCAGCGACGGAAAGTCTGAGAAGAAAGCCACCCAGGGGAGATGCCATTAAAATTCTGCCTGAGCGCCTTAAAAGCCTTCCTTGATGCCCTTTTGAAGTCGAAGTCAAGTGTCTTGAGGGATGTGGAAGGCTGTTAGTGCTGGTGGAGTGAAAACGATCCCCTAGGGTGTGCAGGTGTGGAGCAGCTAGCGTAACAGCCAAGTCTACGGGAGAAACCCTAAATCACCACATGATTTATTATAGAGGAAACCGGTAAAAGGCTGGTTATTGAAGCGTTCAGTCTATCAGCGTCCTTTCTTGCCCGTTTAGCTAAGGACCGCGGTGCCGTTGGGAGATGTGGGGCATTATCGGTAAGCTGCAGATGTGAGGGAACGTTTCAAGGTCCTCCGTTAATTTACCGCGGGATCACCGGTATTGCAATAGAGCTATTGGGTACGGTACGTTGATGAAGGTTAGACAATCAAAGCCAGGTACATAATGTATCACACCGAATAAATCATACATCTGATATGTCTTGTGGAGTCAGATGTTTAGGACAGAATCCCCCCTCTTTCATCATTGAACTGTAAATGGCTATGCTCTTTGGCTACGGTTACAATGTAGTGTAGTTCATACATTTATATTTCTTTAGATCGTGTCAAAAGCAATATTCAGCTCGAAAACTGGCCAAAGGACTTTTGCGTTTGATCCGTGTTTTCTCTCCTGCTTGCCATTGGGACTGCATGTCTCTAGTAATTTGTATTCGTCCTCTGTAGCTTTCTGGCACACTAAGTAATTAGTGCTCAAAATGCTTCAGTGATTTATCATTAGCCAGTCAAGTCAGATGTCGTTTGCTTGTGAGAGCGGGGATACGTGCAAATAATTGTGACATAGAGAATGTAAGGACAAGAAAATATAACCTAAAAATGTAGGTGCACAGGAAAAAACTTTGGGTGCACTATATAAAAAACTAAGTGGAATGTCAGCAAAACCGAATTAAAGCCCTTACTGCCTTTCTTTGGCGTTTGAATATGAAATAATATCGCTATAACTTCAAAATTCAAAACTCAAATTTTGGCTGGACAAAAGTGTTTATGCACCCAGTATTTTTAGCTTGGTCTCCTATCAATATTGTTTCTTTCCATTTTTATTATAAATCAATGTATGTCCATTTTGAATCTAAAATGGTATGAAACCTTGAATGATTATCGATTGCTTTGCACACTCAAGTCTTGTTAAGAATTTTCTTTCCTCAAAATATATATATATATATATATCAATGGTTTATTGTGGCGACTCAAAACAACCATACAATGGCAGCTTTTTAGCTGAATTGTAGTATGGCATTACAAAGAGATAATATTTACACTTAATTTACACTATTGATACTTGCACAATACAACTTAAAATGCCTTACATTAGGCCTGCACATATTAAAACCATTTCATCAATGTGCCTTGAATCCCCCCCAGATTATATAGAGTGGAACCATCCCTTTTTGCTCCAGACAATATCCCAACATCAGGTGTCCTACAGGTCGCTCACCCCTGTAAATACTACTCTATCAGTCACTGTCAGTCGTAGACTCCGCCCCCCTGCCCTGAGCAATCCCTTCTGCCCCAGCCTGCCTCCTTTGTTGACCTAGTTTTCAGCTAGCCTCCACCAGGCCTTCCTACGGGGGTACGGATCGTAGAATTCGGCAAAAGAAGGGAATAGCTGGCCAGTAGAGTCGGTCCGCGGGAGGGTTAGTTTCCCCCTCCGCAGCCAGTCAAACCATAAGGCGGCCAAACTCCCCTGGCAAATATTCTCCCTATTATAGCCAGCATAGTTAGTCTGGTAGAGACTACTGTAATTCCTGATTTTTTCACTGTACTGTTATGTTCGCTGTTTTCACTGTCACTTCTGTACCGTGAACTTATCATTACCGTTATCAAATCATTTGTGTTTTTCCCGTTCCCTGCACTTGCCACCACCGTGAAGATAAAGTTCCGTGAACATGTCCATTTTCTTCAGACCATGAAATTTTGCTACCGTGAACACAAAGTGAATTACAGTAGTTTTCAGCCCTTCCAGACCCAGGTTCCATTCAGGCACACACACAGCGGAGTGGGCGGACAGGCTGATGGTTCCTGGCAGGTCTTTTGTTCCCTTCCCAGCCATCCAGAGCGCCCTGTCCTGGGAAACTTCACCCTGAGTAAATATTTCCGCCCTGTCCATAGGAGTGGAACATTCTGACAGCGGCGGTTTTTGTTGCCGCCGGTCTCTGTTGTGTGTGACACCGCCTGCGCCGCTGCCTGCGTCTCGTTGAAGAGTTTAGATTAGACCTTGGCGGCTGACATATCGGAATTTCTGTCTTAGGAACAATTCTGTTTCTACGGGAATAAATGAGTGTTTTGTAGAGGGAACATTTTGTGTATTGGTGAAGCCATATTTCTTCTATTGTGATGTACTGGAATGTTGGGAGGGTGATTTGTGAGTGTCTTGCATCCGGGAGCTTGTCCCAGGACAACAATAGGGCCCTTTGGGACGGCGAGTTCGCTAATGTCTTCCAGGACGATTTATAGCCTCATTTGGATCAAAAGCAATTATATAACGTGGATGACCCATCAATATCCCCGCGTTTCCCCTCGTGGGGCGACGGAACGGCGAATCCGAGAGACTGCGACTGCGTCGGGGGGAGCTTTCAATCGGAGAAAGTGCAGTTTATTAGTTCTATTTTTGCTGAGTTATTACTCAGCTGACTTGCCAGGGGCGCGCTCAGCTTTAATCAGGCCGAGGAACGGCTGTAGAATTTTAAGTACGCCGACAGTGATACATTTGTTATGTGTCCAGCGGGAGCCTAGTCTTGCTGTAACAGCTTTTTACAAAGCAAGTCTACCACCTGATATTTATTCATTTATCTTTATTTTGTTTTCTTGATAAAAGCATTAATGAGTTTTACAATGAAGTGTAAAATAAATGTTATTACCTCTAAATGTTGATTTACACTTACCTAGTTTTAAGGACAACATCCTACAGTTTGAAGTTAATTCAAATATAATGGTATAACCAGGCTCGTTTTTCTCCTTGAAAATTAGATAACAACATGACCTAATTTATGTCATCTTTATGATTGAATTTACATGGATATTTGTAGCAGAATGACATTTAAGCTGCTCAATCCAATGCAATTTCATCTTATGTAAAGTCTTATATAACATGTGAAAAGGAAAGATGAGGTAACAATCCCTTACAACAATGAAGTAATCCTACATGTATGTGCCATATCGAACAAGTGGGGTCGTGTGGCATAACGGCAGAGCATTCGGCTCAGAACCAAGAGGTCCCGGGTTCGAATCCTGCCATGTCACCGATCTTATGCCCTTGGGAAAAGCACTTTACACGACTTTCCTCACTTCACTCAGGTGAAAATGAGTATGCCAGAATGATCATTGTCATGATCGTGGGCATTAAAGGAAGAAAGAAAGAAAGAAAGAACCATTTTTAGAGACAAGAATTTTTGTGTTTTTTGTACAGGATTCATCCCCCGAAAAGATCCTCCTCTGACCACAAGTTTCCTTGTGTTTTCCCAGGGTTCACCCATTCTGCGTTCACGTTCGGCATCGAGAGTCACATCAGCCAGTCTAACATCAACGGGGCGCTGGTTCCACCGGCTGCCCTCATCTCCATCATACAGAAGGGACTGCAGTACGTGGAGGCGGAGATCAGTATTAACGAAGTAAGTACCGTGTAACCAGGAAAAAATACTAGAAATTTTCACATAGAGTTTTGTAGTAAAAGGAGGTTTTCACAACATTTGAAATTTGTACATACATACCCGGGCTTTGATTATTCTGCTGTCGGCTTCCCTGTCTCGGGTGGGCAGCAGTCGGCTAGACTGGACTCCATGTCTCCATGCGACCCTGTCCTGTGGGTCAATGTTGGACAGTCCGCACATTCTGATGTCATTTTGGATGCACTCCATTTGTGGTTGAAACAATTCTGTAGTACAGTGGTAATACATACGTATATTGGAAACACACAGGCACAAAAATTTGCGCAATTTCAAGATTTGCAATAGTAGAAATTGGCCAAAATAGATTGAATATTCTTCCAGATGAGGTCTTTTGTAGACTGCATACAAGTGACATAACTGGAAGAAAAAAAATGTCATTTTTGTCCGGCCTAAATTTTTGGTAGGTACATTATAGGAAAAAGTCGGAGATTTTGAATCAGTCTGATAACTCATTTCTTACACAATACTGTACTGCCAATCCAGCACTGTATTCTCAACGTCTCAAGTGTAAAATTTGTGTTAGGAGGACGCAGGTGTTTGTAGTCTGACAAGGACTGACCTGATAACTGTGCCTGATAGCCACGCCATGATGTGCATGTTCCCTCTGGCATCAGGCCATTATAAAGTTAATGACTCTTAACTGTACACCTGTGTAGCACGGCGGCAGAACGTACTGCACCTGCGCGAAACCTGTAATGTATTGTGCATAGCACTTTGGCAGAACGTCTCATATAAGGTTGTATTATAGCATATAAGGTTGACAGCCTGTCTGTAGTTTTCAGATGTTGTATAGAAAAAGATATCGTCTGCAACAGGCAAAATTTTGATGCAACGTTGACCAAACATCGAACGAAAAACGTGAAAAATCAGGGTTTTGCGCAGGCGCAGTACGTTCTGCCGACGTGCTCCTAACCATACACCTGTGTGGATGTGTCCACTGTTCCCCCAACTAGATCCTGCATTTGAAGCTCCTCCCAATTCCTAGTCAGAATTAGAAGCCATCAAAGTTTCTCTAAAGTCAATTGTATGGATGCTGTTACAGAGTCCTTACCAGTGGGTTGTGCTCTGTCTGTAGTGGTCAGTTCATGGATAATCTAACAGGCACTGAAAAGTCTCTACAAGAGGCAGCCCTGCCCCAGAAGATTGATGATACTTCTATCTTTTGAGTGCGGTATCAGGCACAGGGAGACTGAAACCAACTGTGGAGCCAGGGAGAAAGGAAGTGCCACTTTAACAACACCTCAGTATATCTCAGGCTTGGCTGACGTTTTTTGGAAACAGTCCAGGCACAAAACTGGCTAAGGCTTACAGCTACACCCTCCAGACTTTGCCCCACATTTAGCCCCCCCTCCCCATCACCTTCACAACTACTACTTACTGATTTGAGACTTACTGGTCTCCTGTTTTAATCCATTTTTCGTTCAGAAAAAAAAATTGTATTAGCCACACTGTTGGTGCTAGATATTTCAAAAGTAATGTCTAAAACTATCAATTTGCATCCTTCCTCCTCCAAATGATTTCTCTTGAAGGTTGTCTAAGGGTGGGCACCCTAGAGGATGATGGTACATTTCAGGGGTCTCCCCAGAAATTCTTAGGGGAGAGGTACTCCCTAATCAGTTGATGAAAAAAATCAGCGAATTTTCATGAAAGTACTAAGAGAAACCCTAAATTTGAACATTTACATTTTGGGAGAGGTGCTAGGATTTTGGGGAGGGGGGGGGGGGAGCACCCTTGCTTCGTTGCTTGTGGAGAGCCCTGCATTTATATAACTCTGTGCCAGTGCAGGTCATTAGGGGACTGTAAGTGCTTGGAATGACCATGAAAATACTAAGAGAAACCCTAAATTTGAACATTTACATTTTGGGAGAGGTGCTACGTAGGATTTGGGGGGAGGAGGGGAGCACCCTTGCTTCGTTGCTTGTGGAGAGCCCTGCATTTATATAAGTCTGTGCCAGTGCAGGTCATTAGGAAACTGTAAGTGCTTGGAATGACCATGAAAATACTAAGAGAAACCCTAAATTTGAACATTTACATTTTGGGAGAGGTGCTAGGATTTTGGGGAGGAGGGGGGAGCACCCTTGCTTCGTTGCTTGTGGAGAGCCCTGCATTTATATAACTCTGTGCCAGTGCAGGTCATTAGGGGACTGAAAGTGCTTGGAATGACCTGATGATGGATCAAGGTTTAGGAAAGCCTCTCCTTTGTTTCAATGATCATTAATCAGACCTGGCACCCAGACCTCCTTCTGTATCGGGTTTGGACACTCTAGCCCCGCTCCGTTGTGTGAGCGTGGAGTGGACCATCGATCCCCCGTCCCCGAAAATAAATGATCTGGATCGTGACTCGGAGTGTTTCATTACGCGGCGGCGCGGCACGGGAAGGAGCCATTGTTGCCACGGACACGGGTACCTGCCCGCGTGACGGGTCGTGATGGATGGCGCCATTGTGGCGGGCGGGGAGGGTCCGCGGGTTGTCACACACGGGCCGGCATGGATGCGATGCTTAATATTGTCTCCCGGGCGACATGCTAAGGGTGCTGCACCCAGGGGCTTGTTGGTCTTTCAGGACTTAATCCCTTGGCCAGCCCCAACACTTCAGAGGGATTAACACACAAAAATCTAAGAAAACAGCCACCTGTATAGCTGCCATTCCCCATGCCCTACTTAGACGAAAGATGGGGGTAAAATTGATGGTGGTACCAACAACAGGGACCTCTTAACCAATCTTCCAATCTGCCGCCAGTGTGTCGGTATGCAAGGCTGTTTCAGAAAAGCAATATGAAATGGCATGGTCACAATGAACCACTGTGTTTCATTTTCTGCCATAAGTATATATCTGAATTGACATTTGTTAGATGAATTTGATGTATGGGCACAGAAGAATTGGCTGCTGGATATAGTACAGTGGTTAGGAATCACAAGGAAATGCTTTCAAATGCTAGCAATCAACACTGGGCTTCATTGATTAAGCCTCTCTTGTACAAAAATATGGTAATTTTATTGACACGTTTTATACCACAGAGTTCTATTGGCACAGTATTCACTGCTTCCTGCTCCAAAAGAATCTAGTGTCTGCTATATTCTAGATACCGTTTGTCAAGCTGCACTCGATAAAGGTGTAAGCTTGATTGTAGAGAAGTCTTTCCAGAACATTAACGAAACTGATGATGATCTCTGTTTGCAGCTGTCAACGTCCTTTTCAATAGATTGATGGATGGGGGTGGATTTCACCCCTCCCTGCGTCGCATATTTCAGTGCCAACCTTTCTATCCCTTTCCCCACCCCCTCTCCATTTCCAAGACTTGCGGGGATTGTAGCTTTTCTACCAAGTTCTCTGGTATATTTTGATCGCCGTGAATGCTTCACGTGGACGCCTGTTCAAAACCCAGCTGCACATTTTAATGGAGAATGCCGATTGTCAGCGTGGCGGGGAGCTTTGCTGGGATTTGGCACGTGAGCCTGCTGATCGCTAATGGCATCTGACATTTGTTCAACCAGCAGTGCCTCTTCCCGCATGTAAATGTCAGTGGTTACGCAAGTGGCGTGTTCAAAAAGACATGTAATTACCGTAGATAGCAATCTCCACTTCTCAAGCTTTTGGTGGATCTGTCAGATGTTCGAAACATCGACCTTCAGGACGATATATTAGCCTCCGGCGATTTTTGTTCGTAGTTTTTTTTCAAGCCTATGTTTAGCTGTACACGTACACAGAACATGCCTCATCAGCCTGAAAGCTTTTAGTGCTTTTGATGTAGTGCCAGGATACTCACCCATTTGGGGGGATGGAAAAGTATAAGTGTTATTTGTCACTGCATTTGTGTTCTTTCTGCATTTCTTTGTAGAAAAATGTGTACACTTGCGTTTTAAGATTGCTCACAAATCAAATTCTTGGCTCGGATTTTGGTAAAAAGAGAGCTAAGGTTACTAGAAGATTCTTTCAACAGTGACATGTTGAAGGGTAAGAATACTAACCTCCAAATTTTCGATGACTATCAGTCCATCTTGTTCACGGAGTGGCCTAGTCTCGCGAGAGACTAGGCCCGAGACTTGCCTTGGGACTTGGGGGGTAGGGCCCAGCAGACTGATGCAAGTCTCGGGCCTAGTGAGACTAGGCCACTCCGTGAACAAGATGGACTGATAGTCATCGAAAATTTGGAGGTTAGTATTCTTACCCTTCAACATGTCACTGTTGAAAGAATCTTCTAGTAACTGTATCTATACGTGACAAATGAATCTCTTCAACGAGAACTAAGGTTATTTTATGTGTTCTCTCGACTTGCAGGATGGTACAATTCTAGACAACAGAGGCATCGAGGCGCTATCGTTGATCGACGCGGTCATGCCGGACGTGGTGCAGTCCAGGTCGCAGGCGCTTCGAGAAAAGATCGCGGCGGAAAAAGTCGCCAACGCGGCCAAAGCCGAGGCACAAATTAATGGGGAGGACACCACGAATAACGTAGACAGTGAGTCAAGATGATCTTTTTTATCTATTTATTTATCAATCTTAAAAACAGTTGGGTGGTACCTTCAGTTTAGGACAACTGATTTCCAAGGTAGCCCAACAGAACAAGTTACAAAGGACATAGACAATCAAATAATTAAACATACAGATAATAAATAATATGAAGTACAAGTAGTCAATGATAAGAAACAAGACATGTCAAGCAATACAAATAGTCAAAATCATAAGGCATAATCGAAGTTCGTGTCATTCCAGTCTAGAATCTGTATCTGTACAGCTGACATAACCTGGCGTAACACTCCAGATAATGATCCTTTCTTACATAATCCGAGATGATCTTTCGTTATGTAATATGTTTGTACATGCATCATATATGTATATATATACTGTGTAGGGATACATCCGGAAAGTTATACTAGGAACATGTGTTATATAATCTACTTGTGTTACATGTACAGCTTTTGGTAATTTCCAAGCAGATCCTACGGTGGCAAAAAACAGTATCCAATTGGCCAGAGGAGATCTATACCCAGAGTAGTGTCATTCAGCCACCGACTACTCTGGGTATAGATCTCCTCTGGCCAATTGGATACTGTTTTTTGCCACCGTAGGATCTGCTTGGAGATTAAGCTTCTTACAGAGTGAAAGTAATTTGTGGTGTTATCTTAGTAGTACCAGTAAAGGTGTCATCTTTGGATGTTTGTTTACAAACTGTAACCAGGATGGGAAGACCAAAGTGTAAACAAACCAGAAGGGATTTAGTCTCAGACAGCAACAGAAATCTGATAGCTGTAAGAGATTTTTATCTGAGGATACTGTCAAAACCCAATGATACACAACCACAAATATTTAAAAGCTTTCTGTAAGATCATTACTGGGCATCTTAGCCTGCAGTTTCATGCCATTCTGCTAGGTGGTGCTCATGATTGTAGACCTTCTTGTCACTACTGTAATGTTCCAGCCCCAGCAGTAATTTTTCTTGGGGTAATGAATTTTCTTCTTACACAACCAGTAAATTCTCACCTGCTTACGTTTCGATGTCTATCAGACACCTTCCTCAGAGCTTCTAACTGGAGTTCTGCAACTCGCAAAAGCGCCACCTACATTGGCGATAAATAGTGACGAGTTGCAGAACTCCAGTTAGAAGCTCTGTGGAAGGTGTCTGATAGACATCGAAACATAAGCAGGTGAGAACTTACTGGTTGTGTAAGAAGAAAATTCTATACCCTATATATCTTCCAACCTGATGAAACTATTTATAGGAGTAATTTTTCTTGTGTGGTTTATACCAGCTAACCATGTAGATGCTATGGAGGTGGATGGCACCATGGAAATCCCACCCAGCAAGGCTACAGTCCTGAGAGGGCACGAATCAGAAGTCTTCATCTGTGCATGGAACCCTACAAGTGACATGCTAGCATCAGGGTAAGGCATACATTTTTTTTTTTTTATTATTAAAAAACATTAATGCAAATGCAAGTATAACATAAACGTTAAGTAACACATACATGTAGCTTCAGAACACAGTAAACCAGTAACACCTAGCTTCAGCACACGGTAAACCAGTAACACCTAGCTTCAGTACATAATGAACCTGTAGCACCTAGCTTCGCTGTGCATTTAACACCAACCTTCAGTGCACAGTGAATTAGTAGCATCTAGCATCCGTAAACAGTGAATCAAAAATATCTAGCTTCAGTGCACAGTGAACCAGAAACATCTAGCTGTAGTATACAGTGAACCAGTAACATCTAGTACACTGTGAGCTGGTAGCACCAAGGAGGTTAAAAATCAAGGATAAGGCATACATACACTTTTTTCTCAAGAATTATGATATAAAACTTTTTTCTATAGCATATTTCATGTGTTTAGCACGATGAAGAATTTTAAACCCGAGAATTTAGAACTTAAATTTAGAATTACATGTATTGCAAATACATGTAAGCAACGCTTGGTGAAGTTTGAAAAAAAAATGCCAACCACCTTGAATAAAGCCAACCTCAACAGAAACTATTCACAGATGCCAACCACCCTGTTAGTTTTCCAAATGGACTAGTCCTCAGAATGTTGGTTCTGCTGTAGATATGTCTACTTTCAGTGTTTTCTGTACAGGTCAGACAGTACAGTTACATGTGCCCATAGAAACCTTTGGTTAAATGCACTAAAACAAGAACTTATAAAAGTACTTTCCCACTTTTCAATCTCAAAAATTCTTCTGCACCAGAAAGCCACAAGGGTCTGCCTCCCAAATATAGAAAGAAAACAGGGGGTTGACCAGCTCAAACTCCAACAACAGCTGACAACAGTAAATAAACCCTATTTCTGACCTAATTTCTTCATGTAGCCATCCGCTCTGGGCAGACAAGACCTCATCACTCAGGTCTCTCATTACACCCACTAAACTAGTGAAATCAAGAAAACTTGACCAAAGTAGGAAAGTTTAGACCCTACCTGCCCCTCCTAGCCCAAAAGTCTCAAAACTGGACCAAAATTTTCAAGAGAAAAAAAGAGTTTCAAAGATATTAGCTAGGGACTACAATCATGTTCCCATTTTTGGCCCTCCATTGCGCAACGCAATGGTGGTGTCTGCCCTTCAGTTTTTCTGTACAGGCACTGCCTAGGGTGACTGACCTGAAATAACAGGATATACCTGTACCCACAACTGGCAGGTCAACTGTCAATAATCCTATATAGATCAGTAGCCAAACATCCACCACTTAAGTACATTCCAATGAACAGCGGGCATGGAGACCTTGGGGAAAGCTTTAGATCGTTATCAGGTTCACCCTATGATTGGTTTGGCTAGGTCAGTGACCTGAGAGTTATGCTAGCTGTTTCTGTACTGTTGAGGTTGGCTGCCTTTTGCCATTGGACTTTAAGAAATTGCATCAGAATTGTAGAGTATGTTTCTTTGTTTTGTAATGAAGATATGTTTGTAGAGTATTCATATTTTTGGGTGAAGTCACTTTTAAGAAATTGCATGAGAATATACTGTAGAGTATACTTGTATGTTTTTATTTCTTTGTTTTGTAATGAAGATGTGTTTTCAGAGTACTGTATTCATATTTTGGGGGAGAAGTCAAATGATATAAGCCAAGGGGATTGTGAGTAAGATGATTTGTGTACGACAATTGGCCACAAAAAATGCAGTGAAAAAGCGCTAGCAGTTTTATTTCTGCATATAGATATTAACCGTTCACCAGCTAAAGTGTGTGTGTGCCCCCCTCCCCCTTCCATTTTAAATTTTTAATCTGGCACGAAATCTGTAAACATTTACGAGATCTAAAGAAGGGCTTTCAAATTCTATCTAAAGAAGGGCTTTTAAATTATTATGCTTAAGGTAAGTGTAAAGTCATGAAAAAATTGTAACACATACTGTCAATGGTGTCAAGCAGTGCAATTCAGTCCTCCGTCCAGTCTTTGCTAACGTGCTTTTAGTTCCTTTGAGGAAAAATAAACCAGTCTATCTATCTATCTTCCATCCATCCCACAGGTCTGGCGACTCCACAGCAAGGATATGGAACTTGACAGCAAACAACAACAGTGCTAACCAGCTGGTGCTCCGGCACTGTATACGGGAGGGTGGGCAGGAGGTTCCCTCCAACAAGGACGTCACGTCGCTGGACTGGAACGTGAGTTTTCACTCAGAAACTGACTCGTGATAGCAGCGCATGTTTGATCCAAATACAGTGAATCCTGTGTAAAGACCACCAATTACTCCTATCCATTTGTTAAAGCCACCAGCTAAGAGTGACTGGTGTTTTTTGCCCGCAAATTAGACGAAAAGTATGCCACGTTTCGTGGTACTAACCCTTCTTTACATCGGCTTCACATGTGTGTTCTTTGTCCACGGTGTTTGCGTATCCCGTGTCATTCATGTGTACGGTATTAATGCCTGTCCGACGTCTCGCAAGACATTGCTGTGTTTCCATTGTGAAACCTATCTTTGTGATCTCTGTTCCATCTATTCTCGCTCCTGCAAAATTAACATTGATGTAAGCTTTGTTAAAACGAAGGTTGCCCCCTGTATTCCCCTCTCAATGGCATATTTCTGGAGGCAAGCAAGCAGAAGGTTTTCTCTTTTTCCATTTCCTCGTACTAATTGGAATTTCTGACAATTAAAGAAAAAAAAGCCATGTGTGCTGCACAAACTCTCCTTGAAAAAATCTCTTGCTGAGGTGGTCTAAATGGACAGGTTTCACTGTATTGTAAGAATCGTAGAGACACTGAAATGCGGCGTTTGCTTCGTTGAAGGTCAAGTCCCAGCCATGGGAAGCCGACCAAGAAGTACCGTCCAACAAAGATGTCACGTCCTTAGATTGGAACGTGAGTACCTCGTGTCCACGCTTCATCTTCATCTACATCTATAAACTACTGGGCAAAGCCCCGCATGGGGCATCTCGCCCAGGGTCCATGACATGAGCGGCCGGTGGGGTGCAGGTGCTCCGTAGTTCACAAAGGGACCAAGAAACGAAAAGAAAGAAAAGTGCTAGTGGTGCTTGTGTCTACAAAAACAATAAGTGTTATGTACATGGCCGCAACATATCATTGAAAAAGAAATATCTAGAGGGATTGGGGAGGCCCATATGACGGGCCAGCCCCATCCTGAAGCTCTCTGCGGTTGGTGCAGAGACTAGATGTGTGGGTAAGTTGTTCCACTCTATAACGCTTTACCCGTACTCAATCGACATGATCTGGCAGAGCATGTCTTCTTCTTCTTCTTTTTGATGTGGCGGCCGCCAGATGCGCTCGCCGCCAAATACAGGCTCCGTGGCACTGGAAAAAGGATCACTTTGCTACAGGGTGACCTTGAAAAAGGCTGACAGTCTCTTTTTGATTTGAAAAGGGATTTCAGTTCCGGTGCAGATGAGGACAAAACCTACAGCTGCCTTTTTTTTCAAGTTTCACTGCTGTTTAAGATGTCTCATTCTATCCACTAGACAAAAATGAAAACAGGTGTCCCACTGTCTTTTGTAGAGTTTGCATGTATTAAGACAGTGGAAAGGCCTAACTTTTGGTGATCTTAACTTTCAACATGCTATGGTAGCCATTTGGCACCAACTTTGTATTGGTTACTGGGTTAGGCAGCAGGGAGAAGGTTAAACTAAAGGCATTTAGAATTCCTGGATATTGGCATCACTGTATCAGCAATTTTCTACCTAGATTGTCACATTTCAAGCATGGTGATAGGTTTGTAAGGGAACCAGATACCAAATATTTTGTAAAAAGTCCTGATAGATTTATTTTCCACATGTTAGTTTCAGTCCTTCTTGGGTACTTTTTTTTCACAAATGTCTTTTGGAAAGAGATTCTTGGCAGCAATAAAGGCAGAGTGCTCAGGAAAGGAAACAACAGTTTTAAATTCCAGCATGTCTGGACATCTTTGAACTAGCTTTACTTTGAAGTACATTTCTGTACAGTCTAGAATCAAGAAATAAGATGGCCAGGTTTCACTACAGTTGTTACGTTTTCTCCTAATTAAATCATATTCAGTCTTGATTAGAGTAAATACATTTAGCTATTATTTATTTTATCTGGAAAGTTTGATTTACAACATTGTTAGGTAGGTGTGATTGGATTAAGAAATACAACACAGTATTGTCACCTCTACATCTTTTTTCTTCAATGCACTTAAAGATCCGTGTACATCTTTAAGTTCTTCCCAGAACAACTAAAGACCCCATACCTACCTACTTTTCAGTGTCGTGTGTGTAGTTCTGTGTACGTGTATGTTTGTCTTTGTTTCCTGTTTGTTTTACCACGCGTCTTTTGAGTATCCCTTCCCTGAAAACATCGCTTTGTTTGTTTGTTTCTTTTACAGTCAGAGGGAACGCTCCTAGCAACGGGGTCGTACGATGGGTTCGCCAGAATTTGGTCCACAGACGGTAAGTATAACATCATGTTTGGCCACAGCAAGTAAATTTTTTTATGTCTTGTTCATAAGTTAGCACGTTGTCCCATGTGACACAATTCTATGACTTAGAAAAGAAAAGAAATTTGCAATGTGCCATTTGTGAATAAGGGAAAATACAATGTACTACCATTCTGTTCCTTATATCTCGACTTGTACAATTTATTTCACAGCTGAAACTTTTTGTGTTATGAAATGAAACTAAACTTTAATGCCAACACTACAAAGAATATTGGGACTTACCCCAAATTTTTGGTTGACTCCATCAACCTTGTTCACGGAATGGACCCGTCTACTCTTGGAACGTGACATCAGACACGTGACCGTAGTAGCGGGTCATACGTGCCAGATAACTTAGATAGGTGCCAGATACTTGTCTCCCCCCGTCTCTGTTCAGGGTACATGTAGGTCTATGAGCTCTTATGTAGACCGCCTCTTTCACTCCTTTTGCAAAGAAGTCCTTGTGTTGTTTTCCAGGTCGGTTGGTCACGACGTTAGGCCAGCACAAAGGGCCCATATTCGCGCTGAAGTGGAATAAAAAAGGGAATTACCTACTTAGCGCAGGTGTAGATAAGGTAAGCTATACTATACTAATAATTTGCCAACTTTCTTTTTTCTGCACCTGCCGCCATCGCAAATATATACATTCGTGAACACCTCCATTTTTTTCAGACCATGAACTTTTGCTACTGTGAACATAAAGTAAATTACAGTATGTCTTGAATGTGTTCCTGCAGACCACAATTATCTGGGACGCTCACTCAGGGGAAGCAAAGCAGCAGTTCCCGTTCCACTCGGCGCCGGCCCTGGACGTCGACTGGCAGACCAACACGAGTTTCGCTTCCTGCTCCACGGACATGTGCATCCATGTCTGCAAACTGGGCGTGGACAAGCCCATCAAGACATTCCAGGGGCATTCGGTAAGGCGGTCGGTTTCTTCTGCATGTTTCGACTGTTCTTTGCCATGTCCTCATGGCCAAGCGGTAACACAAAACTCAAACTCAAACTTTATTGCACAATCAAACTTGAAGTCCATACCAGGACTGAATTGCGTTGATTTTACAGTAAAACACTGCCTTGTAAACAATGTGATTAGTTAAAATACAAGCAGCATTAGAACGACATATATTATTCAGAGTTATTAAAATCTTTCGGAATCACATGTACAATTCCGTGGTAGAGGGGGACAGGAGATTTTTGCAGTCTCATGGTTGAAGTTCACAGTTGAAACAGCTCTGTAGTACAGTAGTAATACATCGGAAATGCTTATTCACGGTGTCATGAATTCACAGTGGATAGATCACTGTAAAAACTGTGAAGAAAACCCTACCGCGAATAGTGCTGTGTACCTAAACCCTCATTTAGGTTCAGGTCCGGATTCAAGTCCAGAGGTTTAGGTTCAGTTCCGGACTTTTAAGTCCGGACCTAAACCTACGGTATATACAAAATTGCATGTTGGCAACCTTGCAATGTTGTCTGGGCGAAACTGTGGCCACATAACATGGAGGCAGACACTTGCCAATGCCCAGTTGCAATGTGTTTTGCATTTGCAGCATAGATTTTGCGATCTACGGAAGGTTTTATGTAGTTTGGAACGAAAAGGGGTATGTGACATAGTTTTTTTTCCAGTTAAGTCCGGAACTGGTTCCCGCCATTCAAGTTTTTTTGGACTTGAACCTAAACGTTTTTACTAGTCCGGAACTGAGTCCAGCGAACCGGTATACAGCTCTAACCGCGAACATTTCAAGATTTACTGTAGAACTTTCGCTGGTCACCCTTGTGGCCCATACATCTTCTTGAGTCCATTACCATTACTTCTTATCACGGCGGCAGGAGAAGGGCTCTGCAAATGATGATGGGTGTTACACGATACGCTGTATCTAACTTTTCATCAAGCCTGCTGACTTCCAAGTATCTACCTGGGGTTTGTAGATACTTGGAAGTAGATATGATCACAGTGTATGATCATGATATAATTTTTTTATTTTATTTTATTCACAATCGTCATAGATTTTTGAGCATTAGATAGCAAGCACATACGTGCTTATATGATCCTTTGCTCAACATAAGACATACAGAATACAGATTGAAGACAAATACAAAATATACAATGAACATAAGATGAAAGAGGCTGGCGCACCATGATGTAATGATAACCAGGTATCAGAATGATCAGTCACGCTGATTTTATTTTAAGCACAACATTAATTTGAGGGCTATCTTTGATCTTATCTAGCCATTGGAAGCCATTTAAAAAGCCATTAAAAAGATGGTAGTTTTTTTTTTTTACATTACTGCTGTGTCCATGTGATGTGTATTTCAGTAGCTGACGTTTTGATAAGTATGATGGATTAAATAAGTTTAGTTCTGCGAGTAGTTTTCAATACACCATGGTGGAAACATACTACTAATGAACAGTTATACGGATCGTTACCAAATGTCACTACAGTAGTTAAATGTCGACGACTAAGTTTGGCCGGTCACGTTGTACGTAGCAAAGAACCAGCCAGTAGGCTACTACCTTGGAACCCTGACACGAAAAGAAGGGTTGAACGTCCTAACCTAACACTTAAGAAACTTATAGAAACTGAAACAGGCTTGGAGGGCCTGGAACTTATTTCAGCAATGAACGACAAGCAGTTCTGGAGATCAAACTTTGTATGCTCCACCTCTTCGGAGGATGTATGATGATGATGAAATAAGTTTAAACAAGCTGAAGCTGTCGTTGATAATTGTGCTGGTGTGTAATGTTGTTTGACTGAGATTTTGTTAATTTCTCTGCTCCAGAACGAGGTGAATGCCATCAAATGGGATCCTTCAGGAACTCTGCTGGCCTCGTGTTCAGACGACATGACACTCAAGGTACGGCGGCCAACGGACATTCAGACCTTGGTCTTGATCCAATTATTTTACTCTGTGAACGCTGGTTTCAGATGTTTTAATTTGTAAATAATATAGAATGACGTTTTAATTGTAGTATGATGTTTTTAAATCTCTATATAACACTTAAGCTTTAATTCACATATACAAACTATGTCAAGAAACCCCACGCAATTCAGCCTATGGCTGCCAAGTGGGATTTGTTGTTTCAAGGAATTGAATCGAATAAACCATCATTATTATAAGCACTCTGTCTTACATACACTCGCACACACACACATACATACACACACTCATGTACACTTGAACACTTACACACACTAACACACATACACACAAAATTGCACACTTGTATGCTAAAAGATATTGTGTGCTAACTTTTTCCCATGTTACATGGACACCCTTCATCATTACACACACTCATAACAAAATCTTGCTTGACTGCCAGCACAAAGGGGTGATATCAACAACAGAACACTTAGAAACAGCACGAAACTGACACAGTTTAAGTGCCGGACACAGCGTATGTGTCCGCCTGCTGAAAGACAGTTAATGTTAATTAATGTTATAACAGAATTTTAAGTCGTGATGTTAGTGATTTTCCATGATGTGTTACTTGTTTTAATTCTTATTTGTAATGTATGATGCTGATAAGTTCTGATAAGATTTGAACTATGTATTTGTGTGAAGAAACCGCAATTCAGCCCTGGTGCTGCAAAGGTGTTTTTTTATTAGTGAATAAACCATTCTCTCTCTCATCTTTCTGACTTGACCATTTTTTTCTGTGCCCAGATCTGGAGTATGAAACAGGACAGCTGTGTGCACGACCTCCAGGCGCACACGAAGGAGATCTACACAATCAAGTGGAGTCCCACAGGTCCTGGTACCAACAACCCCAATGCACAGCTCATGTTAGCCAGGTAAGGGGACCAGAGCTATCAACCAAGGATTGACGTGTTCAAAAACTCATTTTTTCCGAGAACTATCGTAGAGTGAACTCGCTGCCACCAAGTACAGTAGAGGTATCGTCATTAGATAGTTTTAAACAATGTCTAGAGTTAGACGTTAGGTGTAACAGCTCGTTCGGTGTAATGTAGCCAGCTGCCGCCGCGCCGCGTGCCTGCAAAGCTGGTGTGTTACGGCAAAGGGCGGTTATATCGGCTATACAGATACAGATACAGATACAGACCAATGTTTTGCGATATATTCCAGTGCGTCGTTTGACTCGACGGTGAGGTTATGGGACGTAGAAAGAGGGGTGTGCATCCACACGCTCACCAAGCACCAGGAACCCGTCTACAGCGTCGCCTTCAGCCCCGACGGCAAGTACCTCGCCAGCGGGTCCTTCGACAAATGTGTCCATATATGGAATACACAGGTACGTGAGGTCTTCTCTGATTGGTTGATACACTTAAATGTGTCCATATATGGAATACACAGGTACGTGAGGTCTACTCTGATTGGTTGATACACTTAAATGTGTCCATATATGGAATACACAGGTATGTGAGGTGTTCTCTGATTGGTTGATACACTTAAATGTGTCCATATATGGAATACACAGGTACGTGAGGTGTTCTCTGATTGGTTCAAAGTCAAAGTTCCTTCCCGCAACTATATATGGTGCATAGGGCGGCGCCCATCTCCGTTCCTGTAGCCCTTGGGCCACACAGTTGTGCAATCACTACAGCAGGGGGCTAGTAGAACTCTTCCTTAGCATTTTTCCTTGCCTAAGTGTTAAATATTTATGAATACCAGGGTGGGTTTTGTGGGCAGTGGAGCAGAGTTAATGGGAGCTTAGTTGGCGTAGTGTACCGTGAAGGGTCCAAATGGGTCAGTGATGAGATCTCCAGACTCCTGCTATCTGGGGTAGGAAAGCTGGCAGGCTGCGGCTAAAGTCCTTGGCCCTGGGCGGGGATTCTCCTGGATTTTTGCAGGGGCCGATGAGGTAGAAGATTTCCTCTGGTTAGGGGTGATTTCTTCTGTTAATACATCCGTCCTTGGTTCGTATCCACGCTGTCAGGACCTGGAATTGATCGGAAAACTTGCGCAGCCGCGGAGTAGGTCGTAAACTCCTGGCGACGTGGAATTTGGAAGTACATGTACATGTTGGCTTTAACTGTCATATTGCTTTTTAAGATGCGGTTAAAAAGATCCTCCAATTCTCTGGTTAGATGTTACACTGATAAAAGAGCTTTTGTTTAATACTTGAAAATTTCATTTGATATTTTATAAGAACCTACATTTGCAATATCTTAAAAATAACTGGCTAAATCGTGATGTTCTCATCTTTTCATGTGTGTGTGTTTCATGTCTGATATCTTCTTCTGACATTTGTTCTAGACATTTTTCTATCGTGCACACATATTAAAACAATGATAAACACAACATAGATACGATCAAATATGTGACAATGATGTTAACTTGAAGTTTAACCTGAATGTTTTGCAGAGTGGGCACCTTGTACATAGCTACCGGGGGACAGGGGGGATCTTCGAGGTGTGTTGGAACTCTACAGGAGACAGGGTGGGGGCCAGTGCGTCAGATGGATCAGTAAGTATTGCTTGAATTCCACACGTTTATTTATTATGTTTACCTTCGCAGAAGGAAAACATATTGTTTTTGCTCTGTTTCTTCTTCCTCTTCTTCTTGGACCAGACGTCTGTCACCATGGTAACTGGTGCTGTAGTAGACACCCTGTGGTGTTGGGTTACATTATGTAGCAAGAGTTAGAGAGGCTGGTCACATATATGCATGTGTTTGGGTAAGAATAAACAGAGCGGTAGATTGGTAGGCTAAACCATTTGAAGGTAAACATTATGTATTTGCTTTACAAATGTTACCTTTCTAGTTTATTTATTTATTTCATCATAAAGCGGCTGGGTAGCCCATTCAGCTTGTAGGAGCTGATTTCCGATGGGGCCCAGCATACATTTACACAGGACAAGACATGATTACATGTAGTCAGGCAACAAAAGGTAGATGAACAGGCAAATAAAATCTGATGTATATCAGGGCTTGAGGCAGTTTTTCTGCACACCTGTACATTTAATATTACCTGCACCAGACAAATATCTGTACTGCTCTGCTAGAAAAGAGATTCTTTTAGAAACAATGGATCAAATAGGTGACTGTCAGTACAATATACTAAAATCTACAAACACAGATACATGTACAGGACTGGTGCAGGTAAACACCAGAAATATCTGAGTTACTCCAAATTTACCTGTACTATTACAAAGCCAATATGGGCTTACAGCATTCAAAAACAGGAATCCCCCTTTATGTAGAAGCATTCTGTCTTTCTTTGAGTCTCCATCAGAATTTTTGTCAGGGAATGTTGTGAATGGAAAATGAGGAATTGCCAGGCTTCAGTGGAATTGGGTCACGCCTTCTGTAGTCTCTCTGGAAGCATCAGTGTGTGACATGAAAAGGTGATGGAAGTCACCACGCAAGAAATCATTCTTAACATTCAAATCAATGTTGTACTGATCAATCAATCAATCAATCAATCAATCAATCAGTCAGTTAATTTAGAATTGTGCCTTTTGTTAAGTTTATAAGTAGGACTAGAGGCTGGTTTGGAAATGTTCCCTTAAATTTTTCAATTTTTCCTCATGATTTAAAAGTGATGCTAGGCACTTTTCTGACTTCAGTATGCTGTTTTTCTGGGGGGGG
This sequence comes from Branchiostoma floridae x Branchiostoma japonicum, assembly GCA_013266295.2. Lineage (NCBI taxonomy): Eukaryota > Metazoa > Chordata > Leptocardii > Amphioxiformes > Branchiostomatidae > Branchiostoma > Branchiostoma floridae x Branchiostoma japonicum. The sequence continues at coordinate 1,357,131 of CM023831.1, read as the reverse complement.
GGGGGAAATTAGAAATCAAATTTTAAAAAGAAGGTCTCTCCAGCATTCCCTACTTTTTCCTTATTGCACATTTTGAAGATGTCTTGAAATAGGTAAACCCTTTCCAAACATTTCAAAAACTATAGCAAATGCACAAGAACATACAAGTCATACAGAGGTTTCTCTGGGGAAAAAAATTAGAGGTCAAATTTTAAAAAGAAGGCCTCTCCAGCATTCCCTACTTTTTCCTTATTGAACATTTTGAAGATGTCTAGAAATAGGTAAACCTTTTCCAAACATTTCCGTAACTGTATACGAAACCGTTGCTATTTCATATTGTTATTTGTTTATTGTCCAGTTCTGAGGGCTAGCCTTTTATAATAGCCTCCGGCTAGTTGGGCAGTCCTGGCTGTATATCTTTTATGCAGTTTAATAAATCAAATCAAATCAAATCAAACTGTAGCAAATGCACAACAACATACACGTCATACAGAAGTAGGTTGTATCGTCCCAGGGCAGTGCTTGGAGTAGCAGGGTTCATTTCTTCAGACAGCTCTCAAAAGGCCAAACCCTCCAGGGTGACGGTACGGGTGACGTTCTTACATTTGATAGTTCCAACCTTTGCCGGCCTGTAGGATATGTATCATTGCGAGTGTTAGGCCACTCCAATTTTATTTGTTGCTTCTCGGATTTTTTCAGAAAAAATATGAAGCGACAGGGCGAAAAAATATAAAAACAGGCCTGGGCATCCTATTATAGCCCCAAATACTAGAATAGGTGCCATGAAGTCAACACAAAAGACTGGGTTAAAATTTAAACAATGAATTTTGAACTTTTAAGCAAACCACTGCATTGGTAGATGGAACAACTGTAACAACTAGGAAGAAAAGGACTTTCTTCAACTGTTGGAGGCAAAATATGTGCATTTTGAGTTGATTCAGAACCAGAATTTTTTTTTTTTGCAAATTGCAATTGTCAGTTGGAGCGACCTTTGGGGGCGTCCCGGGAGGCAAAGATGCCTTGAAGTCGTAAATGTTTAACCTTCAGCCGGCTAAGGTAGCCGTTTGTCACCAAATTTGTATCGGTCATGGGGTTAGGTAGCAGGGAGGAGGTTAAAAAGAATTGCAGAACAACCACCAGTCCTTTAGTTAGGCCACACCAATTTATTTCCTTATTTCTCTGACATTTGGAAGCGAGAGGACACAATGAAAACATGTAGGGCTATGAGAAAAACTTGCGTCCGACTGTATTCACTCCCTGAAAATGTGTGTGAAAGTCCCTGAACAAGAAACAGACTCTGTTTTCATGGTGATATTGCTGTGAAGAGTTGTTTTTTTAATCCAAGAATCATAATATCAAATTGATGGGTCTCATAGGAGGAATCAGAACCGCGAATCCTCAAGGGTCCGGTGTTGGAGGCAGTAAAGTGTTTGTCATTTGTAAGAAATGCAAGAAACTTTTGATGACTCAGAGAATTACACCACCAGTTCCTAGTATTTTATAGATCCCAAAGTGAGAGGAAGAGTTGGTCCTGACTACATTGTAGGTATTAAGTCTGTCAGAAACAACAGGATGCTAATAGAAAATAGTTCCACTTCAGCGGGCATCTAAATAAAGGCAGGAACGGAAATGAAATGGCTACACGACGCGGCAATACCCTGTAGCCTTCATGGGCCGTTTCTCGCACAGATCAATGAAAATTTCGGCCGGACTCATAATTGAGAGAGCAGAGAAGGTGCACCAAGATTGGCTCTGGCACTTACCAACAAATGTAAAACCTTTCAGTAGTAGGAATATAACATAAAAGAGCACTATTTGAGCCCTAATGGTCAATTGTTGACTTTTATGGTGCGTTATAGTGGGGTCGTAAAAAGCAGAAACAGTCGGTGGATGTGCCATAAAACCGCAGAAATCACAACATTAGGAAACTGATTACTGCAAATGCAATTGTTGCCACAATAGGAAGGCCTGAACTATATGTAAGGTCAGGAAAGGTTTATAAGGGGGAGGTTATAAACTATAGGGTTTGTCAAACCCCAAGGCCAAGTTTGTTTCCTGAACTTCAGTGTATTCTTGTACGTTTACTGTTTACTTCTAATTGTATGTCTGTGGCGTCTATGTGGTGTAGTGGTAGAGCATCCGACTGTCAAGCAAGGAGACCCAGGTTCAATCCCCAGGGTTGGACCCAGACATGTCCGGACATGCACCCAGACGTTGTGCCCTTGGGAAAGGCACTTAACACGTATTTCCCCCCTCAGTTAGAGGGATCCTGGGCCCTACTAGGGTTTGGGTTGGCGTTAGGAAGGGCATCCAGCTGTAAAAATCCTGCTTCAAAAAAGACTTGCACTTGATGCAAGCGCGTCTAACCCCCGTTTCGGGGAAAAAAGACGTTAAAACTGGATAAGAAGAAGATGTATAATGATCTTGATGTAGGTTCTTTGTCTACAAAGTATAATGCTCGAGGGTAAGTGCTGATATTAACCTAACAACATATTTTTTTTTCCTTTCCAGGTCTGCGTGTTGGACTTAAGAACGTTGAAGTGAGGAGGGAAACACACACACACATTGTACAAAGAATGAACGATATCGTGTTTGTAGAAACTCTTCAAGTATGGCGCCGCCAGCGATGGCTCTGAGTCTCTTCGGAACACAACAACGTGACCAATTGGAAACCAGACTGTTCAGGATCACGATCGCGTGTCGGCACAGCGAACAGTTTTGAAACTGAGAGCGAGGGGAAGCCAAGGAATTCCTGAAGGACACCTGAAGGTCACCAGGACAGGACGACCGGAGGGGACGGACGTTGGGAAAAGGACGGACATTTCGTTCACGTTGGACGCAAATTTCGGATACCTTGTATCCCAGAAAAACAACAACACGTGTGCACAATGAAAGACGTTGTGATTTGAAGTCAACATTTGATTGTACCACATACAAAAGCACCCTCGGGAGTGACTAGTGTTTTATACAGCCCAGCCTAGCACATGATTTTTCCTATGTGTATGTAAAAGTGTATGATTCAGTGTTGTTTCTAGTATTATCCAGCACGTCGGCAGAACGTACTGCACCCGCACGAAACCCGTAATGTATTGTGCATAGCACTTTGGCAGAGCGTCACATATAAGGTTGTATTAGAGCATATAAGGTTGACAGCCTGTCGGGAGTTTTCAGATGTTGTATAGGAAAAGATATTGTCTGCAACAGGCAAAATTGTGATGCAACGTTTACCAAACATCTAACGAAAAACGTGAAAAATCAGGGTTTTGCGCAGGCGCAGTACGTTCTGCCGACGTGCTGTATTATCCTTATTAACTTCTGCCAAAGCACCACACAAATGAGCATACTTATTATTGAATCGTGAAGTAAGGATGATTTCCCCCTGTTGTACATTAATTCCGGTGTTGTGCCCCTGTATATTTTTGTCCAGTTATGTTGATGTTACTGTTTGTAGGTTAAACTTAAAGAAACAGTGTGTTGTTGATTTGGTTAGGCTTTGCTGTTGTTTTCAAAACTAAAAAAGACACTGTGAGCACCAATCATTGCCCGGGGTTACGGAGGGGTCCGGGGTTATGGAGGGGCTTTTATTTTACTGTTTTGGCTCAGAGATCTTGAGTGACAAACCAAAACTGTACATAAATCCAGTCATCAGGGTATTGTGTAAAATGTCCAATAGAGCGAAAAAGGGTGAATGATGAAAAAAAAAAGAACATGAAAAAGAAATAGACGGGTGTTCCAAAAAGAGCACTGCCCCCCTCCCCACCTGATCCCAAGAGGCAAAACTGACAGTTCCCTTTTTTTCAAGCTGGCGTAAGGTCACAGGTAGTTGGTCAAAGGTCAGGCTCTACCGACCCATCATCTCCTCTCCGAACGAATGAGAGAGGAGGAGTGCGAGAACCACGCAGAAGGAAAACCTCAGGGCACGGGTTCGATTCCCAAGGCTGGAAAAGAGCAGATGAGCCTTCGTTCAACGAGAAGCGGTGATGTTTTCTTTTTCAAAGGCCTGTGGGGGCAACCAGTATAAAGCACACGTATGTTGCAACGTAAGGAATTTGTGTCCCAAGATGCACTGCTGTGGGGTCAAGTCCCAGAATGCATTGCTGTGAGGTTGCATCCCAAGATTCATTGCTGGAGGACTGTGATTTTTCTGCTGCTCACTCAGTCATGTGTAACTGCCATGTCGAATTTGTACCCTTAGTAGAAAAAAAAATTTGTAAGGTACACAGAATCGAGGTGTCCAACACGTTTGTATCTATCTCTTTACATCTGTAGCACAGACATTTTCTACTGCCAGAGGATTTTGATAAATTCAGTATGAGTATGAGTACAGTCACTGTTGTGTGTAATCTAAGGGGATATATCAACCAAGCAAGGGTCCATCTCAAATCAAGCAGGTACTATTTTTTTTAGCAGATCAGCCGTAATTTCTGGCCATAACCAGAAAAAGCTCATTTGTTGATTTCAGTTTTTGTTACCAGTAGTAGAACCACTACGTGGTAACTACATTTGTATCTGGTGGCCATATGTGCACGTTTTCTCGGCTTTTAGCAACTACCGTGTCTACTTTGTTTGCCCCACTGCTTTCCTGCGGGTGTTTAACTGCCACGGTTCCAAATTTAGAAACGGCCCCCAAAGGGTGAGCAGCGTGCGAAATACTAGGTTGCCCAGTTGCACCGTGCAACCATATTTTGCTTGGTGCAACCTATTTCTACACCCAGGTAGCTCAGTGCACTACCTAAATTTTGTGGTAAGGATGCCCCTTTCTTCCATTGAGAACTGTTTATTGAGAAGTTCCCATGGAAGAGCTCATTACTTCAGGTAAGGGGAAACAACTCTGTGTCAGAAATGTATAAATGCACATTGCATTCTAACAGTTAATCATAATGTAGAAGAGTTTGAATTCGGGGCAACCTGGAATTTTGATGGGCAACCTAGCTTTCATCCTTGGTTGCCACTGGGCAACCTGGCTCAAAAAAGTATTTCGTACACTGGTGAGATTGGCAGCTTGGTTGTGTAAGTGAGATGTTTCCATACCTGTGACTTTTACGTTGAAGGAACTCAACGTTAAAACCCTGCCCGATTCCCTCCACTCAGATGTATCCTGTGCTGTACGGTTGACCGCAGATCTTTAAACAATTTGTATCTATGATTGTCTGGTCATGTTGGTATGTACAAAATTGTTCCTGTATGATAGTCCCTAGATATGTACTGATTATATTTCAAAAGAATTGTACAAAGAAGATGCACTGTTAGATTTTTTAATGTCCAGAGATGTCACTGTAATAATGGGATTGCTATTTTTGGTAGGTAGCTTGCAAGCGTTGTGTCCATAGCTGTTTGGTCCAGTGTTATCCATGTATTATTATCATGTCACGTGGTAATTTCTAATCTCTTTGCTGCAAATTCGCTGCTGATTTTCTTCAACTGCGTGCTGACATGCCACACTGCCCCCCTCCCCCGTGACATTACCACTAGAAAGACAAATGTTGTTTCACATCAGAGTCCACACGCTTAGTTGTGTGCCCAAGTTGTTTTTTTACCACTCTACATTTTTGAAAATGTGTTTGACAAGACATCTTTGTTTTTTTCTTTATTATAAAAGTCAAATTCAAATCGTAACCAAAAGATTGGGCTTAAGTCTGTCAAACTTCAGCTCTAGGTGACAGTGTGCTCATAAATTAAGAAAGCACGACTTTTTGCGCAATATTTGGACGAGTTTTTCCAAAACCAACTTGGGTGTAGAACATGCACATTCTCCTGTTAGAAGCTACAATGTCTCTTTTTCAGGCAGCACTTCTGAAAAACAGTTCTGTTGTTTTGTTCACCGATGAGGACACGATTGTGTAGTTCTTCCACCACTGTGTGCTGTAAGTGCGTTGCTGTACATATGAAGCTGTCACAGTCGGGACGTACGTGGGGATGTGAATGTTGCCTGAACCAGTCCTGGAAGCTGAGCTGAAGTTATTAAAATTAATTTTCATAAATATGTGAGACTTCACATTGGAAGAAATCTATTAAAATTAATTTTCATAAACATCTGAGAGTTCACTTTGGGAGAAATCTATCAGAATTAATTTACATAAACATTTGAGAGCTCACTTTTGGAGAAATTTCTAATAAGTAATTAATCTTATGTCTAAATTTACTACATTTCTGTCGAAATGGTTCAATGTTTTGGTAAATCTGAAGACACACAATTGGTCCCGATTTTTAAACGATTCTGATCGAAATCAACATGTTTGATGTTACAAATCATGCTTGTTATTGTCATCCGAAAATGTTGCCTTTTGATTGTTTCCACCACTGATTTATAAAACAATGATGTAAAAATTCACTTTTAATTCTGAAACATTTTGTATGAGAAGTTGTTTTACATTTCAGCTCAGCTTACAGTGTGTACTCCTAACCAGCGCGTCGGCAGAACGTCCTGCGCCTGCGCGAAACCCGTAATGTATTGTGCATAGCACTTTGGCAGAATGTCTCAAAAAGGTTGTATTAGAGCATATAAGGTTGACAGCCTGTCTGTAGTTTTCAGATGTGGTATAGGAAAAGATATCGTCTGCAAGAAGCAAAATTTTGATGCAACGTTGACCAAAGATCCAACGAAAAACATGAAAAATCAGGGTTTTGCGCAGGCGCCGTACGTTCTGCCGACGTGCTCTCCTAACCCTGGTTGGGTGATTGATACAAGGTGCTTTTTGCTTCTGAGTTGCTGGCCTGTGCAGTGTCTAATTCAGTGTACTTTCAGACCGAAGAATCCTACCTCTGAACCTGTAGCTTTCGTGATTTAAAACCCAGTCTGGAATTAAAAAATTGCTATATTTTGATATGACGGAACTGGTGTTTGCAATTTCTCTCTGTGTTTGGAGCCTGTTGTAGGTAAACCTTGCACACACACAGTGGAACTCGCTGCCACCACGTACAGTAGGGGCATCGTCACTAGATAGTTTTAAACAATGTCTAGAGTTAGACGTTCAAAGGTTAGGTGTAACAAGTCGTTCGGTGTAGCCAGCTGCCGCCGCACCGTGTGCCTGCGAAGCTGGTGTGTTACGCCGAAGGGCGGTTATACCGGCTATACAGATACAGATACACACTGCCTCTGGCATTTAGTTGTAGGTAAATCTTGAACACACACAGTAGCTCAGAAATAAGATAAGATTTAGTTGTAGGTAAGGGAGCATACACACTCCAGCATCTAGTTTAGGTAACTCTAGCATACATGTACACACACTCTAGCATCTAGTTAAGGTAACTCTAGCATACACACTCTAGCATCTAGTTAAGGTAACTCTAGCATACACACTCTAGCATCTTGTTAAGGTAACTCTAGCATACACACTCCAGCATCTAGTTTAGGTAACTCTAGGATACACACTCTAGCATCTAGTTTAGGTAACTCTAGCATACACACTCCAGCATCTAGTTTAGGTAACTCTAGGATACACACTCCAGCATCTAGCTTTAGGTAAATCTAGCGTACAAAGACTAGCATTTAGTTCCAGGTAAAACTGGCAAACACAGCATTAATTCGAGGCTAATCTTAATATTTAGTGCTACCAGTCATCGTCCGATGTCTGGATTTAGGAATGAGTCAGCAATATAATTAATAGGTATGCATTTTACACATTTATTTTGTAACATCATGCAAACAATCTAGATAAATGACATACTAGTAACATGTTACAAACTCAAGTTCAAAAATCACGACGACTTGTATTAGTCCACTTTCCTTCAGGTCTGCATTTTCTAAAAAGATCATTATTTGCAGTCTATGGTTTATTTATTATGTTTACCGAAGGAAAACATCTTGTTTTTGCTATGTTTCTTCCTCCTCTTCTCCAAACTGTGACCTCTGACCTGGTCAATGACCTGAACCAGACTGTCTGTTACCATGGTAACTGGTGTTGGGTTACATCATGTTGCAATTTTATAGCAGGAGGGATTTAGACTCCTGTCTGACCACATATATGAGTGTGTTTGAGCAAGGAGGTTAACCTCCTTGGTTTGAGTAAGAATTTACAGAGCAGACCATATGCGAAGGTAAACATTATGCATTTGCTTTGCAACTGTTACCTTTCTAGTTAAATAATCTATTTACATCACAGGTCCCAAAAGTCTTCCCCCAGTACCTCATCCAGGTCCTCCCCTGTACAGAACCCAGCTGTTCTCAGCTTGGGCACTTCTCCACAGGTCTGTACATCAGATGTCATCCTGGTGTTCTCATCTTCCTGTGAGTCACTGCAGGGCTTTGCCATTGGGTGATCGTACTTTTGAAGGGCGGGGTCATCACCATGGCAACTCGAGTGATTGTACTTTTGAAGGGCGGGGTCATCACCATGGCAACTCGAGTGATTGTACTTTTGAAGGGTGGGGTCATCACCATGGCAACTCGAGTGTTTGTACTTTTGAAGGGCGGGGTCATCACCATGGCAACTCGAGTGATTGTATTTTTGAAGGGCGGGGTCATCACCATGGCAACTTCTGACCTCTCTCAAATGCCTACCATTACCTTCAGTTGCAGTATATTGTGTACCCAAACATTCATATGTGGAGCTGGTGCTATCAGTTGGCCTGTTACTACGGTAACCATAGCTCTCTACCTCTTGAGCTTCATCATCATCATCTACGTTAACAGCCTTACTGGTGAACTTGCTCCATCGTGAACTTGACACTGAACTAGAGGGTAATGACCTCTGACCCTTCTGCCCTTGTCCAGCCAATTGTGGTATTCGTCTGTTCGCGTTTTTGTCGTCCGTAACTTTGTCTACGTCTTTCCAATTCTCTTCATTCCTGAACTGTTTGAGTTCCTCTCTTTCTTCAACTTCCCTTTTCGAAGTTTCTGGCAGTGCTACTTTTGAGTGTGCCATGTTTGTTGTATGTGTGTGCTGCCATGTTGATTGTGATGTACACTTAGGTTCTGTGTTGCCCCCTGCAAAGTCCTGTTGTTGACTTCTGTACCACAAGCTGTGTGAAGTGTTCTTATTAGGATAACCCCTTTGTTCATGAAACATTGGAGAATTCTCTTGTTCAGTTGTAGGAAACTGCCAATCTGTAGCACTTGTCTGGACAAGTGACAGCCTGGCAGACTCATCTTGAACTGCACCCTGAAAATAAAAAAAAATCACCTGACAATTATTTACAATGCTTACAAACAATTATCTTAGACAATAAAAACAAACATTACATTTCATACTTGGACAAATATTTTTAACATATTTGTGCTACATTATCAAATATCTTGGTATCTATGGCAACAAAGCTCTCTTGACAATAGATTACACTATTTTTCAAAACTGTTACTTAGGTAACCCTAACTACAAAAATCATCAATGGCTAAACATACATACCTGGCAGCGCTGTCTTTTGCCTTGTCTGGTGTAAGACTGCATTCTGTTCATAAGTGAAAACAAGAGGAGATATTCAGATAAAAGACAAAAATGTGCAAAACTGCAAGTACATTAGCAGTGTGGTACAGAGGAGCACGTCGGCAGAACGTACTGCACCTGCGCGAAACCTGTAATGTATTGTGCATAGCACTTTGGCAGAACGTCTCATATAAGGTTGTATTAGAGCATATAAGGTTGACAGCCTGTCTGTAGTTTTCAGATGATGTATAGGAAAAGATATCGTCTGCAACAGGCAAAATTTTGATGCAACGTTGACCAAACATCCAATGAAAAACATGAAAGGGTTGTGCGCAGGCGCAGTATGTTCTGCCGACGTGCTGTACAGAGGGCAACATAACAAGGTGTACTGTAATGGTATCAAGTTTAACCAAGACTACATTGAACATGTTAAAAATGCCTACAGTATACTGAATGCTTTTGAATTGCAAAATGTAATACAATTACTAGTCTTACGTTTCAAAATGTAGAAACAAAGTGACATTCTTGGTTGAAGGAAACTCTACGTGATCACACCTTTCTCCTTGTCCTTTTCCTGTCCTCTTCCTTTGTTGGAATCTGTTCTTGTCAGTTGTGAACTGGGTGTCTTCAGAGTCTGAAGGATCTTGCTTGTCACCAGGCTGGTCTGAAGTTGCTACAAACTTCTCCCACTTACTGGGCTTCTGGCCACCAGCAGTGTACTACAAGGCAAAAAAAACCCCAACAACTGAAATAAAGATGTCTTATTAAGATTGACATCTTTTCAGACACAGAAATGTGACAAGGAGAATTGCAGAAAAGACAGGAATAAACAATTCCCTTGACATGCATGTTCCATGGTAAAATGAAAAGAATGTTAACATTTTGGGTCCACAGCCAACAAATTTGTTCACTTTGCATGTAATTTTCTAAGGACACTACTGAAATATCTTCTTCTTCTTCTTCTTAATACCCTCTAACCACCCCTAAATGGGGTATTACTGAGGGGGGGGGGGGAGTATGCGGTTTTATGGCAGGGTGGCTGCCAGCCCGGCCTTAAAATCCTTTACTGTCGGGGCCTGTGCGACTTGGCCTGGTAGCTGGTTCCACTCGCACACCGTGCGCGGGAAAAAAGAAAACTTAAAACAATCTTTACGAGCAAAAATTGACTGAAATTTAAGGTCATGACTACCCCTGGTCCTCTTCTGGGCAGTTTTGAGGTATTTGCTACTTGTGATGCAAAACTGTGATGACTAACAAGAAAGGCTTGAGAGTAAGAAACCAAAAGGCCAAGTTGGATATCATATCATAACATAAGATACATCCCACCTGTGGAGTTGTAGAGTCTACTGTACTTTCCTGCCACTCCTGTTGGGAATCCTCCTGGTCGTCACATGGAGGCGGTGCAGAGTCCTGACTGGCTCTCATCATGTTGAGTTTCTGTACATGTCTCCTACAGTCTACTCCAGAACCACGCCCATATTCCTGGCCAAAATACAGGCAAGTGGCTGTCAAAGTGTGACAATGCTGAAAGGATACCCCCACCTTCACTTATATTGTAGGAAACTGGGACCATATGGGACCAAACGGGCCCAGATCAAACTTCTTTCCAACAAGAGTAACCCCTATCTGGAATAAACTATCAGAAGCAACAGTGACCAGTGAATGCCTTCAAGTCTAAACTAGCTCTGGAATGGAAAAAGTCACCCGGACCGTTACGGCTACAACTTCTCATACTGAACTGCCAATACTGTCTGAACTATATGAACGGTCTCATTACCCTGGGAAGGGTACCCACTGACCTGGAGTCAGGTGAATATTATAATACAACAAAATTAAATTTGTGACATGTTAGAGCAAGGAGGTTAGAGGGTCTCCTTGGTTAGAGTTTGTGCTTCTTTTCAGATATTATAATACAACAAAATTAAATTTGTGACATGTTAGAGTTTGTGCTTCTTTTCAGAAAGATAGGATCACTTCATACCCTTCATAAAAGTTTTACGTCATTTCACTCCATGGTTTAACAGGGAGATCACAATTTGGCACTATTCAAGTACACTACCAGGCTTGCTGTTGCCTGGCACTCATGTATCACGTACGCCACCTAGCAGGGTTGAATAAAAATGCAACGTTGTAGAATAAAACTGATTTTGACGATTTTGTACTTGTTTTTCTGTGTAGTAGTTACGGTAATCTGTAACGTTACCTTTCTGACAGACTGTTTTGCGCCACACAGCTTACAGCTCCACTTGTTGCTCTTTTTAACCTGTGTAAAAGACACAAATTATGAAGGCTTAGAAAACGTGAAAATAGTTTATCGTAAGACCAAGTGGATATATTCCCTGCCTGTAGAGATGGTGACTGCTCCAACACTGGAGTCTTTCAGAGACAAGATGAGTCACCTACAGTAGACTACAAAAGACTGGCCAAAATCACATCACTTCATTATTTTCTGAACATCAACGCACCACCCCCAATAATGGCACTCCGACAAATCGTGGCAAAGACATCAATACAAATGTAACGTTATGTTGATGGTGGCCACCCAACCACGAAGAAGAAGAATCATACCATAATTTCATACGAACCTGGTGCACTTGGAATGTCTCACAAGAAAAGCATCGGATGACATGAAACTCCTGCACCATCTTGTAAAAGTGTAGTGCACCGAAACTCCGACGAACGCGTAAAAAACACTCGTTGTAGGTGGGTAAACGTACAACGAACCAAAAAGCGCGGGCAACTCTTTGACCTTTGCACCGCAGACAAATGATGGAAAGATTCCGTTCCAAAGTTCTCTAAATTTAGTAGTTCTTTATCTACAATCTATACTTACCATGAAGTAACGAAGTAATAAATTTAGTTATATTCGACGTGAACTGTTTCTATTTTGGATCGGGTTAATGCAAATGGTGACAACAATATCGTTTATTTGTGATCAGTAGCGTTTCGCTGCGTTGAAGCTGAGGCGATTCCTCTAATTGCACTTCCTATAGCCTCCGCTAGTCGTCTCTTTTTTTCCACCACTGTGAACAACTCCGTGCACTTTTTCTATGGGACCCAGCCGTACAATCGGCCTCGGTGCTGCGTCGTACAAAATGTGACCATTGCAGATGGGGTATCGCTTTAAAGAGAAATTAATACGCTTTCAAGTGATATAAAACGCAATGACAATCATAACGAAAGAACCGAGATAGGATAGTCCAAACTCATGTTTGTCAACCCCTTTGTACATATGTGTTAGGTTTATTCTAGCTTCTAGATAAAGTCCTGCAAAGCACAATCTAGTCGGTTTACAAGGCAGTGTTTCCACCAGTAATGCTAACACTAGGTTTGAAGGAAGATTCGAAATCTAGGCAAGGAGAAACCCATATCGCGGAGGCCATCCTTCATCTGAGAGTTTGTATATAGGTCAGGGGTAATTTTGCGTCTCCTGTCAATAACGTTAGATACTACAGGGTCAATACAGGTAAAACAGTACCTACAGAATACTAGTACTAGTTCAACCTCTTCCACCTGGTACACCTGGCAGCATGGCGGCTGACTTGAAAGGGAAGGTGCTAACAGGTGAGCGGTATTGCACACACGACTAGTGCTGTGTACCTAAACCTACGTTTAGGTTCAGATCCGAATTCAAGTCCAGAGGTTTAGGTTCAGTTCCGGACCGAAACCCACGGTATATACAAAATTGCACGTTGGCAACCTTGCAATGTTGTCTGGGCGAAACTGTGGCCACATAACATGGAGGCCGACACTTGACAATGCCCAATGGCAATGTTTTCTTCATTTTGCAGCACAGATTTTGTGATCTATGGAAGGTTTTATGTGGTTTATAACAAAAAGGGGTATGTGACATGTCACATGGTTTTTTTTCCAACCAAGTCCGGAACTGGTTCCCGCAATTCAGTTTTTTTTTTACTTGAACCTGAACGTTTTTACAAGTCCGGAACTGAGTCCAGCGAACCGGTACACAGCACTACACACGACATATTCAGACTTTCGTAGAAAGGAGGAAGTGCTGTGCAGACGTGCAGCCAAGCATGTCCAACCTTTGGACCCGTGACCCACAAATGCTCCACCTAGTTTTTGATTTTATACAACCAACTCTTTCGTCCAAGCACCAGTTGTAATTTCCCTAGGGTGCTCTATATTTTCACAAGTCATCGTCTCCACTATAGTAGTTTGACCATGGTACTGCCTTTATTCATGGAGCTATCATGATAGCTCCATGCTTTATTCTAGCCTCCCGACCAGGCCTTCCTACGGGGGTACGGATCGTAGAATTCGGCAAAAGAAGGGAATAGCTGGCCAATAGAGTCAGTCCGCGGAAGGGTTAGTTTTCCCCCTCCGAATAGCGCGGCCAGTCAACCTCAAGGGGGCCAAACTCCCCTGGCAAATATCTCCCTATTATAGCCCGCGCAGTTAGTCTGGTAGACAAGAGCTTTATTCCATGCTTGCTTGAAAGTGACTTGCGACACCGGGGGCGTGGCAGCTTGTGTTTGAACAGTGACCTTTGTACGAACTCAGACTGTTTGGGAATCCATTCGAGCGTTATAAAGGATGGAAGGAAAAAGAATACTGAAAATGTCTTAACACACACACTATTCTTGTCTTGCTTTTAATTTGAGTTTCATAAATCTGTCTGTGTTTCATAAATCATCAGTCCTCTCACAAGGAAATGCGCTCTTGTTAACTTAAAAGACAGTGCAATGTTAAAAAATGCATATTTCATTGTTCATTTCTTTCATTCTCATTGTTCTCAATAAGATCAAGAGATGCCGTCATTTATTAATCTACTTGTCCAGTTCTTTTTTTTAAAGTATATGATGTTTATTTGGAGTGTTTGTGTTGTTTTCAGTAACAAATGTAGTCATTTCATTGCCATTTTTGTATATAATGTGTGATACTTCATGACATTGTGTTGTATAGTATTTTCATGTTTGATATTTTGTGAAAATTTATATCTCATGTTATGATGTTTGATATTGTAGTCTGTTTTGTATAAATATTGTAATCTGTATTTGCATTGTAGTGTTAGGGAGGACAACTTTGTAAAGGTGTCTATGCACCTGTTTTGTCCTCCCTTCCACTTGTATATTACTTGTGGTAAACTCTAATAAACAAATTCACACCCATAGTTCTAGGTCCCATAGACCCGTCCGACCTGGGCCGTACCCTGACCCACGAACACCTGATGTGCGACACCTTACCCATCCGGGCAGACATTCCCCCTCCTCCCTTCCTCCCTCACATGAACGACCTGCCCTTCACCATGGACAACCTGGGCTTCATCAGGCAATACCCGTGAGTTAAACTTAGACCAAAGCACGGGCAGAACGTACTGCGCCTGCGCAAAACCCTGATTTTCATGTTTTTCGTTGGATGTTTGGTCAACGTTGCATCACAATTTTGCCTGTTGCAGACGATATCTTTTCCTATACAACATCTGAAAACTACAGACAGGCTGTCAACCTTATATGCACTAATAGTAATACAACCTTATATGAGACGTTTTGCCAAAGTGCTATGCACAATACATTACGGGTTTTGCGCTGGCGCAGTACGTTCTGCTGACGTGCTCTGTGAGTTAAACTTGGACCTATCCATGAGCTACCCATAATGCTTCACGTCTCCCATCATGCAATAGGATTCGAGAAAAAGTCTTCATCAGACAATACCCGTGAGTTAAGCACGGAGTTATCCATAATGCTCCACGTTTGTTTATTTGTTTATTTCAAGGAACTCCATTAGTGAGTACAATAAAATACTACACTAGTCTTCCTGGAGTCGAATAAAACTTACAACTTATGACACATAACATACAGTAAACAACTCAACATAAACTTATAACTTATTACACATAACATAACCAATCCAACATAATCAGGGAAACTAAAAAAACAGGAAAACTAAAATAGAAATAAATGAGATACGGATGAGAGGTCAGAGTCATCACGTCTTCCATCATGCAACGGGATTCGAGAAAAAGTCTAGAAACACACATCGCCATATCATCTCCAAGCAAATGTTTTGAAGAAAGTTGTAACAAGTAATACATCTAATGGTACATCACCATGCCCTAACTTCTTGACAATCAAGTTAACAGTCATCAAATACAAACGTTCATTTAATTTTTGCATCTAATGACGTTATGAAAGTGTTGTTTTTTTTCATTAAAATCTTTGTTAAGTTTTAATGTACAGTTTATGTTTTAAAACAGTTGGAGCTACTGTGCGAACGCAACTATGTACGGGGAGGAACAACACATCATAGAAGAGCTGAAGTTCTTCAAACAACAGGGAGGGAGCTCCATCGTGGAGTGTACCACTCTAGGCCTGAGGAGGGATGTGAACATGTTCAAGAAGATGTCAGAAGACTCAGGAGTGAACATCATTGCTGGAACTGGTATTCAAAAATAGTCCATCAAAACTATACAGCAATCAGCATGGTAGCAAACCTTGGCTAAAAGCAGTACATTTCAAATACTTGTACATGGAAACTCCAATTCCCTTAATACCATAATGATTTTTGCATGGCGGCCTATGGCATTGTGCCCGGAATCACCATGGTGGATGGGTCGCTAGAAGTTGTGCAATGTCTAACCGCACGTTATGCAATACCAAGCCAGGCACACCCATGCCACCCACCAGCTATTCCCATTTTGGCCTATGGCCAGCTTTTTTTAAAAGCTTTCTTGTTTTTATCCCCTGACAAAGCCTCAAGCGTCAAACCCAACACTCTTATCAAGAAGAGTAGGGGTGACCCATTGTGCTTGTCTAAAAACCCATAGCAAACTGAATTGCACTAGTGACTAGCTACATGTACTTAGAATTCAAAAACCCTGACTGCTATACCTGTACCTTTCTAGGCTACTATGTGGGCTCCTCCCTTCCACCAGAGGTCCATAGTGCTAGTCAGGAGGAGCTGGTTTCTACCATGGTCCATGATGTCACCCAGGGGGCTGATGGGACAGACGTCAGGTGTGGGGTGATTGGAGAGATTGGGACTTGCTGGCCAATAACAGGTGAGTGTACCTATTTAGCCATCACCAGCGCTTAGTTCAATTCCTGCCTACCTGCCTATGTGCACAGGCCAGATACTGGCCCCTTGCTCCCCTCCGTCTGGCTTCTCCAGCCAGCTCTATCAAGGGCAATAGTCTCTGCTTCCCTTAGGGTAAGCCCCGTGTCACTCCGAATCTGGTCTTTCCACCTCTTGGGTGGTCATCCCCGGGGTCTGGGGTTTTTGAACTCCTGATGGTATGCCTTATAAACTAAGGTGTTTGCTGGTCTTCGCATCACATGCCCAAACCATCTGATCCTTCTAGTGCATATCTTGTTCGTTAGTTCAATTAACTGGTTAGAAAAAGCACACTCTAAATATAAGGCTCTGAGAAAGGTTGTAAAGGGTCTCCTTGTTCCTTTCTCCTGTAGCTACAGAGAAGAAGACCCTACAGGCAGCTGCTGTAGCTCAGAGCGAGCTGGGCTGTGCCGTCATCATCCATCCTGGCCGAGACAAACAGGCACCGGCCGAGGTCATCCGGATTCTGGCAGAGGCAGGAGGAGACATCAGCAAGACAGCCATGTCCCATCTGGACAGTGAGTTTTTATAGCACGTCGGCAGAACGTACTGCACCTGCGCAAAACCCGTAATGTATTGTGCATGGCACTTCGGCAGAACGTCTCATATAAGGTTGTATTAGTAACCTGTCTGTAGTTTTCAGATGTTGTATAGGAAAAGATATCGTCTGCAACAGGCAAAATTTGCATGCAACGTTGACCAAACATCCAACGAAAAATGAGAAAAATCTGGGTTTTGCGCAGGCGCAGTACGTTCTGCCGATGTGCTAGTTTTTGTTAGCCTCCACCAGGCCTTCCAACGGGGGTACGGATTGTGGAATCGCAGCAAAAGAAGGGAATAGCTGGCCAGTAGAGTCAGTCCGCGGGAGCTAGGGTTGATTTCCCCCTCCGAAGTCAAACCCCAAGGCGGCCAAACTCCCCTGGCAAATATCTATCTCCCTATTATAGCCAGCGTAGTTAGTCTGGTAGAGACTAAGTTTTTGTAATGTTTGTCTCTATATCATCAATAAACATGACATTATGGATGACATATGGACAAGCATTCATTAGCCTGCTGTCCTAAGACTTCCATCTCTTAGCCTACGAGAAAAATACTTCCAATGATCGGCTAGCCTACATGCCATTCACCAGCCTTGTTAGCTTCAGCGTCTGAACTCTACCATGGTACAACTAACAAGGCTGGCATCAGGCAACAATTTGTGACAAATGTGGCAAAATGAGAGGTTATGGAACAAAATACATGTATGACTGACATATTAGCTACTGTGGGGTAAATGTGGTTTGCTCCACCAAAACATTTCAGCAAGAGTACACCTGAATTTACCTGAATTGCAGAGACTACGTCTCTGCAAAACAGGAGCAAGAAGGCGGATAGCCCTTAGTAGCTCCTATGGTCATCTTCTTCCGTATGTATTCGTCGATACTGCTCTTGAATCCGTTTATTGTCGTCTGATTCACCGTCTCCGGTGGTAACTTGTTCCATTCCTGAATAACTCTCAGTCTGATACTGAAGAATTTTTTCCTGACATTTAACTTAGCAAGTGGCAATTCCAATTTGAGATGATGGCCCCTTGTGGCATAGGGGTTACTTGCTAGTGTGAATAGATCCTCCAAGTGAATTCCTTCCTTTCCCCTGAGAATCTTGAAAACTTCCAACATATCCCCACGGAAGCGCCTTACAGCCAGAGTTGTCAACTTCATTTTTCTCAGCCGTTGCTCGTATGTCAAGCCCCGCAAGCTGGGGATGAGTCTACTCGCCCTTCTTTGCACTGCTTCTAAACTGTCAATATCCTTTTGCAGCCATGGGGACCACACCTGTACGCAGTATTCCTAAGGTATGAACTGTTTGTTTTTCAGGAACTTTCAGTAAGAACGAGGACCTCTCTGAGTTTGCCACCCTGGGCTGCTACTTGGAGTTTGACCTGTTCGGGATCGAGACGTCACTTTACCAGCTGGCCTTAGACTTTGACATGCCCAGCGATGCCCAGCGTATCCAGATGATCAAACACGTGATACAGGACGGGTGTGAAGATCGCGTGGTGATCGCACATGACTTGGCAAACAAACATAGACTTGTAAGTTGGGCATGTAAAAAAAACTGCTAGATATTGTTTTCCTCTACAATTTTACCCATTTTGCAGGTGGATGTTGATCAATTTCTTTTTAGCTTGCCTAGGCCTCCCGGCCTCATGTACTGTTCTTCATTTTCCTCAAAGTAAAACAACATATGCTTGACTTTATGACACGAGTTTAAACTGTAAATCTCCAACCCAAGAGATGGACTTACACAAAATCTTCGACTGTACAACTCCAGTCTTTGTCAAGGAATGAGAATTGACAAAGACTGGAGTTGTACAGTCGAAAATTTGGGTGAGTCCATCTCTTGTGTTGGAAATTTACAGTTTAAACTCGTGTCATAATGACTTCTACCAACACAGATGAACTTTCAAGATATGCTTGACTTTGATTGATAGAACTCAAGTTCCTACCCATAAGCATTCACCGTTGCCCTCATTATTTTTAATGACCACCCTTGTTCATGTGTGTTTTCCCTCAGATGCATTATGGAGGCCATGGCTATTCCCACATTCTCCTCAATGTTGCACCCAAGATGCTGACCAGGGGAATCTCACCAGAGCAGGTGGACAAGATCCTCATTCACAACCCCAGGAACCTACTGACTTTTAAATGAAGAACTGAAGTGAACTCTACATGCCCTGATACAGAACAAGAAAAGAACAAGAAATAGTCATACCTTCAAGTACCAGAGCCATCAAGCAAGGATTGAGGTGTTCAAAAACTCATTTTTTCCTAGAACTATCGTAGAGTGGAACTCGCTGCCACCAAGTACAGTAGGGGCATCGTCACTAGATAGCTTTAAACAATGTCTAGAGTTAGACGTTCAAAGCTTAGGTGTAACAGCTCGTTCGGTGTAATGCAGCCAGCTGCCGCCGCCCCGTGTGCCTGCGAAGCTGGTGTGTTACGCCGAAGGGCGGTTATACCGGCTTTACAGATACAGATACATGTATTCAAGTTAATCTTTATATGTTGGCTAATGCTACCCAGGGGCATTATGGTTGACATATGGGTGCTGCCATACACAAAATTGACAATTATACATTAACATTTTGCCTCACAAAGCCCTTGAAGTTAAAAAGAGCTTGCTTGTTTTAGGTATTTTGGCCTCTTTGATGACAGTACATGTATTACTGGTTTCCTTCCTTTTCACACATGTATGACAATGTCAATTTTCTAACCGCCCTACTTCTTTAACGATGTGACTGTTTTGTACAGCATGTAACAGGTGCTAGGCAACAAAACTTAAGTAATGGTGAAAGTGTGAATATAAAACTGTTGTAACAGAGGTGATCAGTAAACTTCTTCCAGACTTACATTTATGTTTGTGGCTTATATGAGTACATTTTGTGCAAGTATAAACTTCAGTTTGTGATTTGGTACCTAACTGTACCTTAAGTGAATCAGATTAAAACAGAGACTTCAAAAGTGATCCATACATATATAGTATGTGCTTTCAGAAGTAACTGAGCTTTGACAAGAAATGATCCTCAGTTTCTGGCTTGTCATCATTTGCAGTGTCTGGCAGGCTGGCGAAATGTTTCCTCATATTGTCCAGTGCCTTTTGGTTGATCCCATGTGTTTGTTGCTCCCTGTCCAGTTCCTCTTGTAGCGTTAGAACCCTTCGCTGCAACTCTCGAACTTCCTTCTCGTACTTAAGCCTCGTCGCCTCCTCACTCTTGACCTTGACATCCTCAATGTGTTGTTCTTGTGTCTGAAGATGCTGTTCCAGTTCACACCTCACTAATCTTTCTTTCTCATAAGCGATTGTTGTTTCGTTTAGTTGCCTCTGTAAGTCATCTTTAATAAGATGTAACTCTTGTACATCTTCACTCAGATTTGTGATTTTCCTATGGCCTTTTGTCACCTCATTACTCAGCTGATTGGTGTGTATTTTCAGCCTCTGTATTTCTTTCCTTGCCTCCTTTAGTTGCTTGTACCTCTTTTCCAGCTGGTCTTCTTGTTCTTTGCATTTACTTTCCAAGGTCTTAATTTGCTTGTTTGCCAAGTCTAAGATTGTGGTCAGCTTTCTGTTCTGATCCTTGGCAGCCCGGAAGACCTCTCGTAAGGTTTCTAGCTCCTGTTGTGTCCAAATACAGGACTCGTCCGGCCCCCCTCCCCACGATACCCGGGACACTCTCCCAGCAACTTCACTTTCCGGGGAGCCGGCTGTTGATGTCGTTTCCCTTCCCCTAATTTCTGCACTGAAATCCTCCAGTACCTTTTCGTAGACACGCCGTAACGCCGTGGGGGGAGGAGATCCCAGTTTGGTGCTGGAGTCCGTCTCGGAGGAAGTCGGTCCTCCCGTGGAAAGCAGCTGGTCGGCCGTGTATCCAAAAGTGGGAGGGAAAAGGTGCTCCACCCAGTGACCGCGTCCCTCCGCCATTTTCTCCACGAATTTCTTCTTCAAGATCCAAATAATCCAGCTCTAATTGCTCCAGTGTCTGCTAAAGGTTACAGGTTATGTTGTACGGGGGTATATACACTAAATCCAACGTGAAAATCGCGTTTTCTCTGACCGAAAGTGTTCAAAGTCCACAAAATTTCAAGTTGGGCGCCATCTTCACTTCCCGTCAGCCTCTTGGTGGACGATTCCACTTGTTGTCCAGGGTATGGTTATTTTAACAGGTGGTAAACAAATAACTCAAAGTCAATATTGTTCAAATTTATACATTTTATCAATAATTTGCTTAGCCATCAAGTCAGATCTTAAATCTGCGGGAACAAATGATATTTAAACCAAATCCATCCAAACTAGCGAAAGCTTTCTAAATCGTGAGACAACAATCGTCTGACGACATTTACAAATTTCGTCACGTGACCTAATCAGAGGCGAAAGGAGAAGCTGACAGCGGAGAACGCTTTTCCTTCTCGCAGAGCGTCTTTCCTGGCGGCCTTTCTTCCCCACTCCCCTCAGAACAGGACGACAACATGGGAAAGATCACCCTAGCTAACCCCAGCGGGCAGAAGGATCCTATAAAGGATGTGAAAATCCCGATGGTAAGGGCGGTTTTTGTGTTGTTAATTTTCGGCAGTGGTTGTTTCGTAAAAGGTGACGGCCATTTTGTGTTGCGTTTGTGTAATCGCGGCAAAGATTCGTTCTTTCGATCTTTGTTTATTTCTGACGGATTGACACTTTTGGTCTTGATCTTCGGCGTCTTTAATAGGAATTAGCATGCTTATAGACATCCTTGAACGATCTACATAGTCGACTTGATTTGTTTAAATTAAGAGGAAAACCTCAAATGATATGTAACCAAGTATAAATGGTGTGGTGACATGGCAAAACAGTGACTTCCTTTTTGGCAAGGATCCAAAATTTTAAGCCTTACAAAACAGAAGAAATCTTTTGTGGGACGGAAACACTGCAAAATCCGCCTACTGTCATCTTAGCATAAGTTACGTGTACGTGCTGACTTGAAGAACACGTACCTTAAGTTATGTAAACAATCTTTCGTAAGGTCTCTAACCCCCTTGATGTCTTTCCCAGCGGTATAGAAATCGTATTTTGTCGACCGTTTAGTTCTCTTTACATTTTATTTCCTCATCTCCTTTGCATTTGAAAGCACTGGAAGTTGGAATACCTTAAGCCTTAAGGCAATATGTGAGGTGACCTGGTCAGTACAAATTTAGTAGGGGTTAGCCATTAGAACATAAATTCTAGAACGGAGCTAGAAGGGACATGTCAACACTCACAGAAAACAACACTATAAAATCATTGAAGCAGTACCAAAAAAATGATGTTCGTTTTTCATTGACGTTCCTTTTCCCTTAAGAGAAGGGAGATCCCCATGGAAGTTGCCGTGTTGAAAAATTGAGAAGGAAGTTTCCTTGTTTTGTCACGAAGTTCCTCAATCCATACCAAAACACAAGCACTTTTACTAGTGTGTGGGACCACACCTTTTTTGGCATATGTTTATGCATTATTTACTTGAGATTAAAGCCACTGCAGGCAATTTCTGTCTGCAATGCTCTCAAAAGCTGTACTGTTATCAGAAATAAATCTGAATTGTAATCTTATTCTGCAAGAATAGTTTATGGAATACTTTAACATTTTACTTCCTTTTTTCAGTAGATACATGTATTGATTATTTGATATCACAGAAGAGTTAGAAATAATGTTCATGCATTTGTTTCCTTCCTTCTTGTGTTAAAGTAACTGTAAAATGTGGGAAACATTGTGTCAGATATGATGTTTTATACCTGAATGTCATTATAAAACCATTGCTGTAAAGTGTCCACCATTTGTACATTAATGTAACGTTAGGCTGTTCACAGTCGAGTTAATGTGAACATGTCTAGACATTGTGCCCTCCCTAGAGCATAATTGCATAATTTGCAGCCAACCATTTTTAACCCGGTATTCGTGCTTACGTGTGATACATGATTCATAAAGTTTTAGATTAGTCTGGATGGATAAAAGGAAAAAAAAAACTTCTGACAAACATTATGGTTTTTGTAATTTTTTTACACATTTGTTTTCCATGAAAGAAAATTTAGTATAAATCGGCCACAGTAAATCATGTGTAGATGATTGCTAAAGGGAAATGAAAGTTGTATTCAGCTAGCGGACATTCTGACAATTTTCTCTAATACCAGTGTCCACGTTGCAAGGGATCAGGCAAATGGAGACTCAGAGTTTAAGTTGAAAACAGGTGGTTCAATGCAATTTATACATCCTTGCATCACCAGGCTGTCACATATTGTGGAGGCTACACCAATTATTTGAACATTATCAGCTGTTTTTGCTGAATGACACAGCGAAAAGTGTCCTGAGGTGTGGTCCATTATGTCAAGTCAAGCATCATTGCTTCATGTCCACAAAACTAGAACACTCTAACCACTTTCATACACGCACAGACTATGGAGGTCACATTTGGCTAGCTTCACAAGGGGAACAGGTGAACCTCTTCAGCCTTTTAGAAAAGGAAGGAGTGGGTAAAACTAATCTCCAAGCAGTTGTTGTGATAGAAAATGGTAATGTTTTCTGTCATAGAAGCCTTGCCAGTCAGAAAATGTTACGATTTTCTACCCCCAACATCTGCTTGGAGATCAGGTAAAACTCCGATCTGCCCCAGACTTTTCTGTGATGTCTAGTCTGAGCCAGTTGCTGGCAACAGTACAGCCGTGGGGCCATGGGAATTGTCTATCTGCTGCAGTGCAGTGGTGAGATCACAGCACTACATGTACGTGTACATGTGCATGTATTAGGGTCTGTTCAGTCTCAACAACATGTACATGGCACAGCCTGCCAAGGACACCACATCATATAGACTGTTATATGCTTGACTATTCCATTAAAATCATTTTCATCTTGCAGTCCATTTACCTTAATCCTGTTATCAAAGTAAATATACCTGGTAGATTCTTAAAAGGTTTTGATTGCGTGTTAGATTTGGTTGTAAACTGAACTTACTGCAACAGGAAGTTTTATCTTTCACTGTCATATCAAGCTGATAACCATCTACTTTCATCTGTTATTGCATGGCATTCCCAGTGGTGGATGATTTTACATCCATAAAATTTTGCCAATTTTGGTACGCGAAACTGTAGCAGCACCACAGCAGTAATGATATACATGTGTATGGATTTTCGCACAGTATAATGTTGTAAGGAAGACATAAAGGGTGATAAAAAACACCCCACCAATTGTCCGAAGAGCTGTTTTAATTTCCTAATGTTTGCTATCACCTTGGGGAGGTGGCAAACATTGATAGTGCTGACAGGAAGCCAACACTCTGGTGTCAAAACACTGGGGTTGGGCACTCAATACTAACTACACACACAGCTGTCTAAAGTCTGAAATTCAAAAGGTGTATGGGAGATACTGTTCCTTTTGGTACTGTTACAGGTGGTTTGGCCTTCAGTTTTCAGTATTAAACCTTAGTTGAAAGTGTACTTAACACTTTGAAGGAACACAAAATACTGTATACAATTGTATTTTCATATAGATCTACATTTATGCATGACAACTTAATACAAGAGGCTGCAAAACAACTCAAATAAGTATCTTGTTCTGACAAAATGTTTTTACGAATAGTGTATTTTGTAATTGCAATTTGCTGTCATGTAGATATTGCAAAGTGATCAGTTTCACTTCAGTTACTGGCGATTGATATTCAATTCCTGCTATCAGGTGACTGTGTAGGCGTAGTGATCTTTGTTAATTTGTCTGGCTTTGGGGCAGTAAGAGACATGATTTACATATTGATGACAGTTAAATGGTACCAAGACAAGTAAGAGCAATCATTCTACATGTACATGCCAATCAATACTGCTAAAACACACAGCTGTTACCGGGTAATATGTCACATTTGTAGACGTTTGTTGAAGCGTGATGCCAAAAACATAACAATGATGTAGACCAAACATAAGATGATGTAGACCAAACAAAACATGATGTAGACCAAACTGTAGCATGTATATTTTTTTTTTATATTGTAGGTGTCTTACATGTACCTGTACATGTATGAATACAATATATGCATAAATACATTATGAAAAGATGTTAAAATGAAACATTGATAGATGGAAAAACTGTAACAACTAGGATGACAAGGACTTTCTTCAACTGCTTTGGCCAAAATATGAGCATTTTGGAGTTGATACAGAATGTGAATCTTTTTTTTGTGTGTGTGCAAATCATTAAAAAAATGAAGCTGGCGAATCCGAGAACCAATTGATTTAATTGGTGTGGTCTAATGTTGATAAGCGTGTTGGGTTCTTTCCCTAGGAAAGTTCTTTCTTTTAATTAACCCGTGAACTTTTTCCACAGAAACCAGCGGACAGTGACAATGATGTGGAGACGGCCACCGTGGCTGTGACCCAGCCCATGCCTCGGCGCAGGAACGGGTGTACCTCCTGCATCATGGCACTGATCTGTATGCTGCTGGTCATCGGGGGCATCGCAGGTGGACTGTTCCTGTACCGCCACTTCGGACGCCACAGGAAGGTACGGAAAACACTACCCTGACTAAATCATGCAAAAACATGACAGCAGGGGTATGGTATTCTCACAAAAAAATTTTGAAACTCATAATCCCCTGAAACACTATTTCTTGCTTATTGAGGGACAGATTTTGTAACATTAATGTTTTCCCTTTGTTTATATTTAAGTTATACATGTATTTTCATTTTTTTGAAAGATTTATGAAGATTTTCCCTCCAAAAATACCCCTACGCTGGTTGAAAGACAGTGTAGGGGGCTAAATCACAGCGTAGGGGGTCCAAATCACAGCACAGGGGGCCCCTACGATCAAACAGCCTAGTGAGAACTATGCGGTTTTTCTCTGTAGTTCATCGGGCGCTGCGGTGTGCGCTACAACAGCCACTACTACAACCGCGGGCACGACCCCACCACCCCCCGCGCACAGTGGGCCATGCTGGAGGAGGATGTGGAAGTGGACATTGACGGGGAGTATGAGCGCATCGAGGTGCCCGACTTCGACAAGTGCAACCATGCTACTGTCCTCCACGACTTCAGGAGGGTAGGTACCACATGTGAAACATGTTTTTTTGTTTGTTTCATAATCCTTTGTTATAAGTGTTAAAGTCAGGTATTTTTGAAATGCTGGTGTATCTGAAACAGTTACATACATGTACAAACTAGGGAATGAAGGCTAGGATCATGTTGTAATTTGACAACAAAAATACGAACAGATGTTGTCCTTGTGGGCTGTTTTTTTTAGAACATCTTGAAAATCGCAAAGTAGCAGCTGTTGTTATGATCACATGAAGAACAAATTGGAAAATGTTTGAAAGTTGAGTCAGCAATAGATATTTTGGCCCTTTTCTGTACCTACATGTAACAGTTGACAGTTATGCAAAGTAGTCTTTGACAATGATTTAACATAGCTATACATTGACAGACTCAAGATTTAGACTTCAGGACCTGGTACATTATGAGTGGTCCAAGTGCCATCTAATCATACATTTTGTTCTTCCCATAGCAACTGACTGCATTCAAGGACTGGGACCACATGAGGTGTTTTGTGATGGCCCTGAACGAGTCGGCCGTGTCCCCCCCTCGCAGCCTCTTCGATCTGCTGATGCGCATTAGCGTATGTCTCACTTTTCTTACCTTCAGCTTGATGTGTTGTGTTTATTGTGTTTCACTTTCATGTGTGTGCACAGGGCTCGAAATCCTTTTTTCTGCATACCTGCACTGGTGCAGGTAACATTGAAAATTACCTGCACCAGACATATTTTACCTGCACCACTCAGACTATGAGAAGTATTGATCATACTAAAAACTGTTTAGAAACCATTGACAATTATTTCTTTTATACTTCGTAGATGGTATCAGTGAATGCAGTGAATAAAAATCCACGTATACACCTGCATGTATATATAAGCCCACATTGTATATATAAGCCCAGTACATGCCGACCAGTGCAGGTCAGGTGCAGGTAAACATCAGAAATACCTGCACAGCCCCAATTTTACCTGCACTAAGGTGCATATACACCTAGTATTTCGAGCCCTGGTGTACAGTAAACTAACAAAGAAATTTCTGTATGCAAACTGATGCAGTGTATGAAATACTTTTTTGAGCCAGGTTGCCCAGTGGCAACCTAGGATGAAAGCTAGGTTGCCCATCAAAATTCCAGGTTGCCCCGAATTCAAACTCTTCTACATTATGATTAACTTTGTTAGAATGCAATGTGCATTTATACATTTCTGACACTGACAGAGGTGTTTCCCCTTACCTGCAGTGATGAGCTCTTCCATGGGAACTTGTCAATAAACAGTTCCCAATGGAAGAAAGGGGCATCCTTACCACAAAATTTAGGTAGTGCACTGAGCTACCTGGGTGTAAAAATAGGTTGCACCAAGCAAAATATGGTTGCACGGTGCAACTGGGCAACCTAGTATTTCGCACGCTGTGATGTCCCTTTATTCCAACAGGATGGAAGCTACATGCCGCAGGCTTACGTGAACCGTGAAGTGATGCGCGTGGTGCAGCCAGCGATCGCTGATACGGCACAGCTGGGGCAGTACATCCACGCCTTGTGCAGGGGTGTGGACACCTACAGGCTGGCCAGCGTGGACAGGAAGGATGAAGACCTGCGCCCAGGTTTGTACTCCTTCTTCTTCTTCTTCTTCTTCTTCCTTATTACGTGCTTAAACCCGGGGATTCCGATACCTGGTATCGGCCCAGCACGGTCTAACCGGTAAAATAGAACATAGATTCAAAATATAGGTGATTTTTCAATGTTTTCTTCATGACACTGAAAAATATCGGGGGTTATGTGGAGACAAATACTTCAGACACCTCTCTGGCAAAACACGGCCTAAAGTGTTTCCTCAGTCGTGAGATATCAGCGATGTTTCAGGAGCACTACTGAAGGGTACTTTCCGTCAGTTCAAATCTCCCACTTTGGAGCGGCCTGCCAATGAGCGGGCTTCTTATATAGATTCCCCCGGGGTTTAACCTCAACAGGCTGAGGGCTCCAAGCACGGTACGTATTAAGACGTACAAGACTGTAAGGTTTTGATCCACTCACACCGGGAAGGACCCCTACTCTTTTCGATAAGTGTGGTGGGTTCTTTTACGTACTCGAGGTGTGGCTCTCCTCAAACACGGGACCTCCATTTAACGTCCTATCCGAGGGACGTCCCTAACCAAAGCTAGGTACTCATTTTCACCTGAGTGAAGTGAGGAAAGTTGTGTAAAGAGCCTCTCCCAAGTTTGTACTCCCAGCAGAGGCATCCCTTTGACTTTGACTTTATTAGGATCCACATTTAGCGTACATGTACAAGACTGCAGCTCCCGTGGTCCGTTCTAACACACATTATAACACACAGGAAAAGATACAAAGCATAGATACATTGACAACACTAGCATAATGACATGACACACAACTTAACGTAAGGTATTTACATCAGCTTAAAAATAATTACCACTTCATTTCATTCCAAACCCTAGACATTCTATACAAAAATCTCCTTTTCTGGGCATTTGTTTGGGGCTTAGGAAGGCGGATTGTCCTTGAGTTCGATGCCCTAGTGTGGTACCCATGTGACTGCATTGTAATGTTTGTGTGATAATTGTTAAAATCTTTTCCAAACCTATTGGTGTATGGAGCAGTGCCCATCTCTGTTTGGTATAACTGCTAAGCAGGGTGCTAAGCAGATGTTCTAGTTTTAAAGTCTTTGGTATGACAATGCTTGAGTAAGAACCTACAATAATCTGAATGGCATAATGTTGGAACACATCTTTGTAAAGTCCGAAGCTGCACTACACCATTCCAAGTCTTACAGTTCTTGATAAAGTAGCACATACAAGTAGTCCTTATTTCTGAGCTTGCCAACTCATTTTTTCCTAGAACAATCGTAGAGTGGAACTCGCTGCCACCAAGTACAGTAGGGGCATCGTCACTAGATAGTTTTAAACAATGTCTAGAGTTAGATGTTCAAAGGTTAGGTGTAACAGGTCGTTCGGTGTAATGTAGCCAGCTGCCGCCGCGTTGCGTGCCTGCGAAGCTGGTGTGTTATGCCTAAGGGCGGTTATACCGGCTATACAGATACAGATACAGATACAAGTAGTCCTTGTTTCTGAGCTTTCCAATTGTTAGGCTGACATCTTAACTTCCTGTTCACAGAGGGCCACTACCTGGCTAAACGTGACACATCGGCAGAGTGTGACGCCAAGGTTGGATTCTACGCTGGTACTGAAATCCAGGAGATATGTATCCAGAACGTGGTGTAAAAGGAAGAAGACAGAAGTCAGTCACGTGCAGGTCATGCAGAACATTTTGAGGAAGCCTTGCTGTAATTGCTACACTATAATAACTCCTGGTGATATTTAGAAGATAGACTCTGTGGGTTTTGTGGCCATCTTGTCTTTCTGTGTTTGGAAAAAAATGAAAACAGAAAGAGTGTGAATGTGGAGTGCAGAAAGATGAAATGATCAAAAATCCTACAAAGTCCAATCTTATGGCTGTACATGTGAAATTATGCACGTTTCTTTGGTACCAGGAAAAAGAATATAGATTCCTGTAATTGATCACATAGACAAGTCCAGTTCTAGACACATTTTAAAGATCTTTTTTTTTTTCATTTTTCACAATGTATCATTGTATGGCTGCTGAACTTTTTTGCTTTTAGATGATTTTCAACAAAATTTGTATAACCAAGATGTAATGAATTATTCTTAAAAGCCCTTAAATTACAAAATTTCAAAGTGGTTAAATTTCTTTGATTTCCTGTATGAAAGTAAGATCTTTTATCAGAGCATGTTTGTAGATCTATTGGACATGCTTTTTGTGTTTAATATGAGTGGACATACTCTTACTTTCTTGTACTTGGATATTATTGCAAGGACGGTGTAAGAACTATAAATTCTTCTACTTACAAGAAGCTACTGTAAGACAGTATATATATATACATGTATATTGTCATCGAAAAAAAAGTAACATTCTAGATTGTTTTTGAAAAGTTTGTGTAAGGTCTTGCAAAAAAGAAACACATTCCCTGCATATCCATGTGGACGTAAGAGTCTTGTCAAGCTGTGTTGAACAGACTTAGATGCACAATAACAACATATACTCTTGCCATAGCCTTGCACAATGTATTCTCTACCATGGTTGTACACTGTCAAGTGCCCCTGTGGCTTTGCAGTATGGTAACTCCGCACCTAGTGTACACTTACATACAACAAAGCTCGAGGTGTTGATGCCCTAGAC
Organism: Branchiostoma floridae x Branchiostoma japonicum; assembly: GCA_013266295.2. Taxonomy (NCBI): domain Eukaryota; kingdom Metazoa; phylum Chordata; class Leptocardii; order Amphioxiformes; family Branchiostomatidae; genus Branchiostoma; species Branchiostoma floridae x Branchiostoma japonicum. The sequence continues at coordinate 1,326,954 of CM023831.1, read as the reverse complement.
CACATCTCTTTAATGTCATGGCACACTGTGATATTAAACTGTTGTGGTCTTTTATAACCTACCGGGCAATTCTGCTGTGCATGTAGTTGAAATGTGTTGTCTGTGGAAGATGCATGTGTAAATACAAATAGCCTTAAGGTCGGAGGAAGGTCTCTATTTTGTAGATTGACTGGGAAGCTTGACACATCATTAAAGCATGTTGGAGTGTACGTACACAAGACATCACTATGTACAACTTGAAAGTAGGAGCATTGAATTTTTACATGGATGTGGAGTGTATTCTGACAAAGCTATACAAAGCTGATGAACCTGTAACAAAACAACCCACCAGGGGTGCATGTATGTGTTTGGTATGTCTGTACATGTTTGTACTGAAAGTGGATGTAAAACGTATATGAAGTCAGAAAACAGCTTGTAGTAGATGTATCCTGTGCACTTAGTACAATGCTGCAAACATTATGCAACTTTTTGTTCACAATGGTTAAGGATTTGATATGAAATTGAAGCTGATGAAAATAAGGACTACAAAATGAACACATGAGATGTGGATGATGATTTATACCAATGATGGCAAGTGGAATGAATACGTTTCAGACACTGGTTGTAACTGAAAATAGTATGAACATTTTCTTAGGAAGTAAAGCTTTAATATACATCTATACAGAATCATAAATGAATGAGGTAAACAATGCAAAAAACAAAAACGGGACCCCCTGAATCATTACATACATGTAAGCATTATCAACAAGCTAAACTATAAATGACTTAAGGTATGATTTTAAAAGCTTTTACTGTATATATTGGATCACAATGGAATTTAATCTTCTTTTATAAATGCATGCTTTCTGTGTTTTTGTATCGCACACTATCTGATGGCATAAAATCCACAAAAAGGTGGAAAGAGTTGTTAAGGAGGTACAAGCTGGATACGTACAAGACCGAGATGGTACGGCATGTAAGAGTGGAAGCCATGTAGAACATGACACTGAATGTAAAATAAACTTTTCTTTCAAGTTTTTTTGTATTTTTGTATTCATTGATGGAACTTGTGCAATGCTTGAGACAAAGTGTAATGCTTTTTCAATAACCAATAGTGCAATACAGCCCATGTTTTATTTTAGATCATCTGCAGTCATTTACATGTATAATGTTCCATCCTCTTAGCAAAGTAACTTCAATATACAAGTACATGTATGTTTGACAGTAACTTTACACCTCTTCTATGCTGTAATTTCACTAAACTGAACAATTGTCATTACATACATGTACCCTCAAGACAATTTCAGCAGGAATGATTTCTTTGCCTGAAAATGCCCTCTTACATTGTGTATGTACATGTATTTCAAAGGCACTAGAATATATGGTACAGCCAGCCAGCTATGGAATCGTATATGGTACTACTAGTTACTGCAAATATAGGAAACAATAGAGACATTTGACAAGTATTTCTAAAGTATCTAGAATGTAGAAACCAGATATGTTGCCGAGTCATAAAGGCATGGTTTGAGACATTATGAATCACAAACCATACGCTCTTTTTAGTGCACCTTATAAGCCTACATATATATCTTTAAAGCATTTTGACCTCTTTGCTATATTTCCCAATATCATAACATTGAATATTCCTTCTGTAACCTTTTGGAAAACAGAGAGAAGGCTAAGTAATCGGTTATTGCAAAATGTCGCGATCGATAAACAGCTCTGCACTGGATATTTATTACAGCTTTTTACATGCAGACTGCCCTGTAAAGGCTGTATGATAATCTACAAGCAGATGTAGCATTCGGCTCAGTCCCAGCTAGTTTCATGCATCCATGAATAGTTTCATCAGGTTGGTAAGTCACTGAATAAAGAGACTCTTTCTACACAACCAAGTGTTTTATTCAGCCGACGTTTCGGTGACCGTCTGTCACCTTCCTCAGGGCAATTCTGACTGGTTCACATTGTGACAGACGGTCACCGAAACGTCGGCTGAATAAAACACTTGGTTGTGTAGAAAGAGTCTCTTTATTTAGTTTCATGCATGTTTTTGCGGTATTTTGTGAGTCTTTTTAGTAGTGTATATTTTGTATTCTTCGAGGTGGAAGATGTGGACCACTAGAAAGAGGTTTAAAAAGCCTCAAAAACGTGTAGGACACTGACCCCATCTGCTTGGAGATTAAGAAAGTGCATACCGACATTCGATGGTGCAATGCATAGGCTATTTTAAATCTAATTCCAATATTTTATCACAAGACATGGTGGCGGCATACTCAAGTTCATTCAACTTATTTTAATGCCGCCACCAACGCAAAGGAAAAACGCATGAACGGACAATAGACATACTCAATTTCACCTGAGTCAAGTGAGGAAAGTCATGTTAAGTGCCTTTCCCAAGGGCACAAGGTCGGTGGCATGGCAGCATTCGAACTAGGGACCTCTTGGTTCCTACGCTCTGTCGTTACGCCACACAACCCCATAGGCTATTGCGACCTGTCTATCGGGAGGATCAGGCCAGAACCCATTGTCGATGATTTTATTCCACACACAGCAATTCTTTTACTCCTTTAACGACGCCCGTGGCATCTAATACGTTATGGGTTTATAGATTTTCTCTTGTTTTCATAGAGACAATACTGTATAGATCCGTGAATGGTTTCATCAGGTTGGTAAGTCACTGAATAAAGAGACTCTTTCTACACAACTCAGTGTTTTATTCAGCCGACGTTTCCACTCATGTACGTTTGGGACCGCATTGTAAATACAGTTCCCTAAACAGTGCATGTGTACTTGTAGATATGTAAATACGGTTGGGAACGCATCTATAGCAGCGACACCTATTCTGCAGTGCAATGTGAACCAGTCAGAATTGCCCTGAGGAAGGTGACAGACGGTCACCGAAACGTCGGCTGGATAAAACACTGTTGTGTAGAAAGAATCTCTTTATTCAATACCGTATAGACGTTGGGCTAACGGTGCCAATGTACTGTCTACAAGCCAGACTCCTTAATTGAGTTGCTGAAAGGAAATAGTGACAAGAAATCGAAGCTTTGATATCTCCGTGAAACATTGAGTTTTTGTGTATTGCTTTTTTTATTCATCATTGTGTATTTCTTGCTGATTCTGTCTATTCATTTCCCCACTGCTTTCCATAAGGCAGCAGACATGAATATACAGTAGGAAATTGAAGACAGGAAATGAGATAACCTTTTCCAGGACCTTTGACCTAACTTCCTATCAGTGTTCCCGACATGCCTAGCTGGCTTTAGACTTACATGTTACTATTTTTCAACAGCCCAAGGAATCTGGTAAGACAACTTCATTAAGTTAAAGGCATCCAATGCAATTTCAGGGCAGCAAAACAAACCTATTCTGGATGAGGAAATCTGTCTGATATTGACATTTACTGCCATTTCTTAGCACATTTTCGTCATCATTTCATACTTGAAGCGTTCAAAATAGCCCCAAAACAAGCTATGTGAGGAGTCCCTTTATTTTCTGGTACCACCAATAAATAGCTAGAACAAGCCTACGATACGAAACATGCAACGGTTTTCTGTCAGCGACATTGCATTTTTGGCTCACAGATATCAGTATGCTATGGGACAGGGTTGATTCAACTTACTACAAATGACCAGAAAATTAAATATAGGAAATCAAGTTATACTGCCTGAAATCGCTCTGGGTGCCTTTAAACGTTATAGACGTACGTTATCCATTGCAGTATCATTTGGAGAGATTTCTGGCCACAGGCGAACTTGACCAGCCTTCGTGACTGCCAGCCACTGCCGACTCCACCTCAGTGTCTTGTGCAGCTTTAGATTCCTGTATACCTGATGGAGGGAGGGATGATCATGAACATTGTGGTTTGGCTGGTAAAGAAGTTTTTGTTGATGATAAAAATGACATTACACAAAGTGAGTAAAGTCTCTGGGTCCTATACTTATTACATATTAAGCATTATCAACAAGCTAAACTATAAATGACTTAAGGTATGATTTTAAAAACTTTTACTGTATATATTGGATCACAATGGAATTTAATCTTCTTTTATAAATGCATGCTATCTGTGTTTTTGTATCGCACACTATCTGATGGCATAAAATACACAGGAAGGTGGTGAGAGGGAGGCACAAGCTGGATACGTAAAAGACCAAGATGTAAAAGTGAAAGCCATGCAGGACATAACACTGAATGATCAGCAAAAGCAAAAGACACTCAATGTCCTTTATGCCAAGAGCCCTAAGACTTTACTATAGTAATGACTCTCACTAGCCACGCACCGATTTTTAACTCCCGATTAGCTAGTGGTTGTTACTGAACCTTCCTTCGATTGCATTTAAGACTAGACAAACGTATGTAACGAATATTTACTTACAACTTTTACCTTATATGATTCGTTGTCACAATTTTATATCGTAGTAGTATACCATGTTAGAGTGAGTTTATACGTTCCAATATGTTCCTGTGTGATTTTAGTTCCGTATACGTAGCTGTTTTAATGATTAGTCAATTTCTGTTGTAAACAAGTGTGCAATTCAGCCATCCGGCTGCAATACACATGTATGCTTGGTGTGCAATAAACCAATTCCATGTAAAATATCCTGTATTGAATTTAATACCTCAATATGTCAACCTACCATAAAAACCAGAAGAATAGTCCTGCTGTGAAGGCTGCGAACGCGATGCAAATCATCTCGGTGTAGTCGCTGACCTCGAAGCCGTCGCTTCCGTCCAGCGGCCGGAGGAGGCAGGCGTCACACACCGGCACGGTGTTCCCGCACAGTCCCCGGGTCAGGGCGTCCTCGTGGGCTACGTGGAAGATGTGGCGTTCCATGTCTGGAGTAGCATACAAAGTTTATTCAGATATGATCACTCGCAGCCCGAAAGCTGAACTGCTGATTCATTTACAAAAGTGTTCTTAACTAAAAACTATGGATAAAATACGAAATACAACATTCGAATGGACTCAGTTCATAAATAAATACTGTACATATATGAACTGATTAAAAGTTGTTTCACTTCTACAAGTAAATAACAGGGAAATAAAAACAATCCAAACATTGGATAGAGACGGCTAAGGAGGATTATTGGCCGTAATCGTTCAGTAAAGTACACATATATGGGATAGGGGAGTGACTGTAACGGTTTGTTCTGGCCCGTGGGCAGTTCAGTTTCTGAGAGTGGGAAAAGTTTTACACGGGAAAGTCATGGCAACGCTTAAGAACGTCTTTGACATGGCGTCGAAGAATTTCTTAAGCGTTGGAGTTTCACAACTTTTATTTCAACTTAAGCTTGTAAAATAATGTATGTGATGCGTCGATATGAAGGTTAGACATCGAGGTAATGAGATACACAAGAAAACTTGGCTGTTACTCAAGCAACTGCGTAGATTTTGAAAACTGTCAGACGCTTCAAGTATAGCATCCATTACATCCACTATTCGACGTCGAATACATAACATATATATAATGTTCCCACTAGTAAAATGAAATGAAATATGACACTTTATTTTCTGACGTTTGTTGTGTTTGATGAAACCAGTTTTTCTTTACCTCCGTGTATGAGAAATACAGCGTACATCCACGGTGCAATGTACAATAGAAATAAACTGCGTCCAACTCGCACAAATCGTATTGACGTATCGAACGGTCGCCCCTAACTCAACGGAAAAGTGTCATCTTCGGCCTTTTCACTGCCAGTGAAGGATGCAAATAACCTGAACTTGAAACTCGTCCAAACAAAGCCGACGGTTTCCCGAATACGATAACAAAGGGTCTCCAAAGACATGATAAAAGTCTTTTCCAAAATCAAGTTCATCTTTCACAAAGTCGTACAGCGTAGTACAAAGTCACAAAACTGAATCCTTACCCTAAAGAGGGACCGTATCAAAACAAATGTTATCTATAGCCGTTAATGTAATGTATAACCCTATTGGATGATACTTTATGTTGCATAGATTGATCTCTATGGGCCATGTTATGCCATACCAAGGCCTCGTGGGTGTTAGAGTCAAATGCGATCAATGATTTAAACACTGGTGATGAATGCAAAACCGCTATTCCCTGTATCTATTACATGGTGCAATGCGGAAAGCCACATCAAAAACGATCCATGGAATATGAAAGAAATGTGGAAAGAAGGTGATATATTTGACGTACCCATTGTCTCTGTCATGGCAGGGTCCTTTTTTGGCGGGAGTTCGCCATCGTCTGCCGACAGGATGGTCTCTGAAAGCGATAGATCTTCGTCGTTATACATGGCGCGCAGTTAAAGTTACCGTAAGCACCGTGCACGCATTGGAGAGAGATAGGTGACCGATAGAATTAAGTTGTACATAGACGCGGCAGAGGATTTGTGGCACCGCTGTAGGGGCGTATCATGTATATAATTCATTATCGCTTTATCCTAACTCGGCCAAAAGTTAGTAAAGGGATATGTTAGCGTTAAAGAATATTGGGTGTTTGTTTACTTCATGTATTTTTTTTTATTCCAACATGTAATGACAAGACATGGTGACGGCACACTCAAGTTTTTTCAACTTATTTTAATGCGGCCACCAACTGCCAGAGGACAATACAATACAAATATACACCTGGGTGAGGTGAGGAAAGTCGTGTAAAGTGCCTTTCCCAAGGGCACAAGATCGGGTTATGGCAGGGTTCGAACCCGGGACCTCTTGGTTCCGAGTCGAACACGCTACCGTTTACGCCACACGACCCCACGAATGCTGCATGTATTGACAACACGTGCACAGTGAAACATGTACACGAATTTGGTTCAATGCTGTCAGTGCATAATGACAATTTACGCATTTTTATGGAAGCTTTCCGCACGAGGCGTACACAATGTCACAAAAGACGCGTGAAGATTAACTTTGGTTGGATGTCTCATTGTCAAAGCAGACCTAGACTAGACTAAACGGATACATATGTGTGTCTGTGTTAACGTTGGCATCTTGTCAAAGAGAAACAAAAACAGTTTCTAGACCATTCCAGCACAGAAAGCCCGTGAAACCCTGCAGGTGTGACCCTGTAAACCTAAGAAAATAAGTCTGCTTTTAATAAAATAAATAAATTAGAAATTAGAATTAGAAAATAATAAATTAGAAAAATATCGTCAGTTCAGTTGCCAAGGTCACATCTGCGAGGTGGGAGTGACCCGTCCGTTGACCTGCCCTGACCCCTGACCAGTCGCGTGTTCGGGATTTCTTGGTCAAACGGGTCTCCTGACCCCATTGGCAAGTACGTGCAGCAAGTTATTTAGGGACGGTGACGTCTAACATCAATAGATTACAGTCATTAATCTCGGGAAAAAATAGCGGACACAGCGTTTTATTTCCAAGGCGGTTGGATTCAGATTTCTCGGGAATTTACGGCTTAAGAATGTGGCTTGGATGTAGATGGATAGGTGGTGTGACTAGGTTGGCACTGTGTCAGAAAACATTTCAAAGGATTGAGGGATCGCAGGTCTTAGTAAAGGGGCCATGGTGGGGTCGAATCTGTTGGGCAACTCTTAGTTACAACTTTCTAGAGCCTGCAGAATAGTGTTATCAATTGTATGCCGTCGGTAAAACCGACCAGGCACATGCGTCGTAAGAAAGGGCTACGACAGTGTATTAAAGACATTCTTGGGACAGTTGTAGCTGTGTCGTACAACTGTCTTGATACTGTGGTTGCCAAGCCAATGGCCTAACTGAAAATCATACGACACAGAACCGAACGACGAAAGTAACTGTGGCTTAATAGGCCTTCTCTCATCACACATCACTTCTATCAACAGGGTACAAAAATCTCAGTTATCCGAACACGCTGCCTGCGTATTTGCTCCCTGACTGGCAAAAATGTGCACATGAAAGTAGCTACGGTTAACAAGACAAGAACGTCCTTGTAGGACCTCACATATTCTGCGATGTTGTAATGACTTGAATCTGGCGGGGGGGGGGGTCTTTCAGTTTGGATACGTATGGCACGTTTGACAATGTTTGGCAATGGCATTTTAACGGTTCTAATACAATTTACGTTGTGGTTTGTAAGATATCCCAGGGACTTTCCCAGTCACCACAAAAAGGAAACATGCATTAGTCGCAAAGGGCTAAACGAATTTCTTTCGATCCTTTTGAGGACTTTTGACTGAAAAATTCAATTTACGCAATAAACAACGTCTATTTACTGAGTATTGTACTGCACTCTGTGCCTATGGTCTAAAAACAAGGACAAGGTGTTCACTCTATCTACACTATACCAGCTGAAGAATAGTCTCTACCAGACTAAATGCGCGGGCTATCATAGGGAGATATTTGCCAGGGGAGTCTGGCCGCCTTGAGGTTGACTGGCCGCGCTATTCAAGGGGGGGGAAATCAACCCTCCCGCGGACCGACTCTACTGGCCAGCTATTCCCTTCTTTTGCCGAATTCCACGATCCGTACCCCCGTAGGAAGGCCTGGTAGAGGCTAGCTGAAGAACACAGTCGTTGAATCGACGGCACATTGTCTACATTAAGGTTATCCATTTATTTGTCCTACTTACGTTGGAATACTCCGCCGTGTCCAGGTCACTGTCTCACCACCCCAGCTGTCAGTGACGTTCGTTCTTGTGTACTCCTGACCACTTACATGTATGTCTAACCGGATTCCTCAACGGAGCACTGAGGCAAGTCAGTCAGTCAGTCAGTCAGTCTGTCTGTACGGTTTGTTTAGAGAGGGTGGATCTTGTCCGCGGGCTGGAGACTACGTGTGAACTTTGACATACACACGGAGAGGAACATCATCCACAGTGGATTGGAGTAGTGTCATGAGTGTGCCACTTGTGAAAATAGAAGTGTGTTGAGTTCTTTAACATGTTGGAAGTGTGTCCCAAGACGTGTTGGCCAAAGCAAAGTATTGGACATGCTTTTCAAGCCACTTTAACAATGCTGGCTGATGTAAACCATTTGTGAGGGTGAATTCTTGTCTGCAAATGTTGTTGCTGCGGTTAGAAACGTTAGCAACGAGAAAGGACCTCTAGCGGGAAAGGTCGAAGTGCAGTCTATGTAGACGCTGCAAGATAGATTATGCCTAGGCGCCTTTTAACTTAATGCGCGGTCAATGTACTTTAGATATAACGCATGATATACATACCCATGCAGGTATGTATTTTCCCATGGGCAAACGGGACAACGAAAAAGCTACAAAGTCCGTTATTTGCACATTTTAGCTAATGTAAACGATCTTATTCCTATTTCATTGATACAAATGTCGCTTTATCTAATGAGGTATGTCTTAAATGGGTACCCTAATACACATGTAAATAGTTCTGTAAAAATTCGAGCTGACTCTAGTTTTTATGCAGCGTCAATTTTATGTTACTTTTATTGGTATGTGTGAGGAGAGAGCCTATATACGTATTTGTTACTTTTGTGCAAATCCTCAGAAAATGTGAATGAAATAAAATAACAAATGTCTCAAATTTGCCCAAATCAACCCAAATCCACCTACCCGTCCTAGTCATGACAACGGCACGTAAGCGTGGGCATCTAAGTAGTAAATAAACTTCAGTATTATCAGGAGCTGTGTCTATATATACGGGTTAATCACACGGGGCTATATAATGAGCTGACGGGGCTAGTCTCGGTCTTCCTTGACCTACCGGCGCTAAGGGAAGCAGGCTGTTAGCCATGGCGTCTCTAACTCTAGCTCTACGTTTGGTCGTGCTCTTGTGTTTCTCCATGTGGAGGGCGCAAGCTGCCCAGAACGTGATACAGCTTCAGAACAACGAGTACACGGAGGTCCTGGTCGCTATCCATAGGGACATTCCTGAGGACCAACAGATCGTGGACAGACTCAAGGTTTGTGACAGTTTTTTTAAAATCAAAGATAAGAGTAAAGAAAAATGAGTAAAAGATCATGCAACATTCCTCGCTTAACCTTCTCCATGCTTCCTAACTCGGTAACCGGTAATAGAATTGGTAGTTAAACGGCTGCGTCCGTGTGCTGAAGGTTAAACCATACTCAGTGTACAGACGAATAAAAGTTATGGTCTCTAGGTGTATACTCGATAAGTACGTGCTTCTTTTCTGAAAAGGTATTGTAATACATTTCTCGAGATAGTTTCAAACACGTACGCTCAGTATCTAAACTGTACATGGAATATCAGCTCCCTAGTCCTTATGCATATGCATGGTTAGGGATTGTCTGTGTGAAAGAATTCTGACTGAGAACAATATTTTTCTGAATGTGTCGGACAGGGGCTTCACTGAGGTTTAAAATGTCAGCACAACTTTCATTCAGCTTGCTCGTTTTTTTGTTTCGAGCTAAGGTTTGAAATTGAGTTATTGTACGTATATATACTAACATGGTACGTGCAGCAACAACGCAAAACGCGTATGAAAGGGAATGTTTCTGACTTAAAATTCCTTCAACAGGTCCTTTCAATTCTTTTTATGTTAAGAAATCCTGTTATTTGTCCACAAGTTCTTTTAAATCAACATTGCGGCGAGAAAGAAACCCGTTGTATACTAGAAATCTTTTTTTATTTTATTCAGAAATTGTAACATGACAATACAAAGTGTGCACTAGGCAGCAAGTATGCTGATAGCGTGCACACCTAACGCATGATACTCATTTACACCTGAGTCAAGTGAGGAAAGTCGTGTAAAGTGCCTTTCCCAAGGGCACAAGGTCGGTGGCATGTCAGGACTCGAACCCGGGACCTCTTGGTTCCGAGTCGAGTACTCTGTCGTTGCGCCACACGGTATCTTGTTGGAGTTTAGAATCGGACCAGTGGGTGTGCTATCAAAAGTCTAATCAATTGTCCACATTTGAGGCTATAACAGTCATAGTTTATCCTTCTCGTTGGAGAGTGAACAATCTCGACTTGAAGTGGGACAACACTTACAGCTGACATAACGGAAAGTACTTGCCGTGTAACACATGTTGGAGCGAACTTTGAACAAAAGAAGTTGACTTTTTAAAAACATACCCCAATAGTCATGGGGAATCAAGTATTCCTACTTAATCACTTAACACCTGTCATGTGAAAATGAAAAACTGCGCAGTCAATCAAAGTCAGCTATGTGGACCCAAGTTTGAACAAGGCAATTCGACCTAAAGAACATGTTCTATTCATCACACAGAGTCCGTGACCAAATACATACAAAGAGATTACGGTCCCTACAATATAAGTAAAAAAAAGTTATTTTGGTTGGATTGTTCTGTTCAAACTTGGGTCCCAATAGCTGGCTTTGGCAAAGCTTAGCTTTTTCTACTTATAATGTAAAGTTTGTAATCTCCAAATATTCGGTGTTACTCTTGAAGGCAAACATAGCGGAGGTTGTTGTCTGTTACCATTCATACCACCTGTTGCAGTTGACTCCTTAAAATCGCAGACGAACATAGTACATGTATCACTCTTATGTGACATGTAGGTATTTAAAGAATGCTATAGATGGCTGACACAACAGTTTAGCTTTTTTAAAGCTTAGATAGTAAAAGGTATAAAACAAGTAAAAACGTAGACTTCGTTTGATTATAACATACACTTTGTGATGAGGTCTTTCAAGTATGCCAAATATTATATGTTTGAATGGTCATGATCAATAATGCAGTTCAATAAACGTTATTTACAATGAGCAATATCCAACAAACGTTTTTGCTTCTGCACGTGAAAGAACCCAACACACTGATCGACAATTAACGAGAAGGGGTGACCCGGTGTCTCTCATTTCATTTCATTTCATCTCATCTATCCCTTAGTCTAATTGTTCGACCGTTGGGGCGCCACTGAAGATCTGACAACCAGTTTTCTCCACCCTTCTCGGCTTTCTGTTTCTTTTAACGTTTCACTTAGCGTCATGCTGGTCCATTCTCTGATGTGCTTGACTGAAAGCGCAACCTTTGAACCTTGAACGGGGACATCAGGGATGTCAACACGGGAGACAATGGGATCTTCTTCTCCACTCATCTCTGTCCTCCATCAGGGAGCGGAGTTCTGCTGTGGAGATGTTTCTAAGCCCAGCATCCCGCTTTAGGTTGTCAATGAAGGTTGTGCTCCTTCTACCCCTTCTCTTCCTTCCCACAGGATAAGCTGGCTGGCTAGCAGCTCGGGATGTCGGATGCTGTGTCCTGGTAGCTCCATTCTCCGTTTTCTGATCTTTTCGGAGATTCTAGGAAGGTCACCGTAGAGCACAGAGTTTGTCAAACGGTCCTCCCAGGAGACATAAAACGCGACCCAATCACTCTTTGCTTCCCGCAGGAGATCTTCACGGAGGCGTCCGAGGCGCTCTACATCGCCAGTCGCAGCCGTGCCTTCCTCAAGCAGGTGAAGATCCTCATCCCCAACACCTGGTCCAGACAGCCTCACTACCTGCCGCCAGGGACAGCGACGTTTGACCGGGCCAACATCAGGTAAGTCAAAAGTCAAAGTTCCTTCCCGCACCTATATATGGTGCATAGGGCGGTGCCCATCTCTTTTGAAATCTGTTGTACTTGATTCTAGAAATGTGAATAGCTTATTACGTAAGACATTATATCTAGTGCATTCTATAACAAAGTGGAATTCATCTTCAATTTGTTCTGGACAAAATGGACAAAACCTTTGATCAGGGGCTAAATATATATATATGAAAATAGTATGTTTGTATTAACCTATAGAGTAGACGTACAGAACCCCCTATATGGAGACAACCCTTACGTACAGCAGACTGGGGGGTGCGGGGTGGACGGGGACTACATGCACCTGACGCCCAAGTACGTGGTGGACAAGCCGTACGGAGTAAACAACTGGGGACCGTACGGTGAGGCAATTCTTATTGTTTGAACCATTCTTAATCATAAGAACTTTATTAGCAATTGGCAGACCAATGATCTGAATTGTCGCTAATTTACAGTGTAAGAAATTTCTCAAAGGCTTAAAGACTTTAAAAACTCATTCAATTACATGTGGCATCAATCGTTTACAATATACAATTTTAAAATCACGGAAATCAAAATTACAGATACATTTAAAAGGTACAGTATTGGTGTAATGAAACACGCAGTCAATCGGTTACTGTACAAGAACCTAACAACATAGCTACTAGCTACTGTAGTAATCTTAATGCATGATGTAGTCAAATCGGCCTGTAGGCCGCGTTTCATTGAGGGAAGGGGGTCAGACAATATATGTAACAAAGATACAGTTTACATGATTTAAAGTCCTAATAAATCTATTCACATAATTTTTACACGTACATGGTACAAAATACATACATAGGAGAGGAAGGCAGTCTATTAATGTAAGTCCTTCAACACTTACATTAAAACGGTGCCTACCTCTTTTTAGGCCTTGACGTTTTGATCGAGAGTTCAGTTTGACACCAAGACATGTACGTCAAACACATTCAGAAACTGGTTTCCTCCTTCCCGTGGCGATGTCAGCTCCAGAGACACTAGAAATAAACACCTTCTGTCCACATTTAGAGCACGAACAAACAGATATAAGAACAGTCCTATTCCATACATGATAAAACTACTGAACGAACAGTGACTTCTCCGTATTTAGAACATTATATGATGTAAATATTAATGTTTGTACCGAATGTCAATTTGTAAATAGCCTTATCTATTGATGTGAAAAGTATGCAATTCAGCCGACTTTACCTGGCTGCGATGTACTTTTTTTAAGGATCATGTTGATCAAATAAACCAGTCATTCATTCATTCATTCATTCATTCATACATGTCCAAGGCTGTTGTATAAGACAACTGTACATGTCAGAAATGACAATACCTCTGATTGATGTGCAATTTAGCTAATCTGGTTGCTTGCACGTTGTACATTAATAAAGTCATAACATGACAGGTGACTCAGCACTTCTCCCAAGTTTGTCCATCAAGCTTATAGAAGATTTTGAAAGGTTACCTGGGAAATTTGGGTACGTTTGACCTAGGGCACGGGCGGTTAAAGAAGATGGCTAATCCGGCTAAGCTGGCTGTTTGGTCGGGGTTTAGAGTGTGTAGATAAAGCACGTACTAAGTCAAACCATGTCCGGTTTGGGTCCTTATATTCAGGGTCATTAACTGTTACCCTGGTAGAGTTTGTGGCACGGGTTTGAAAGGTCGAGCACCCAAATGGAAAGGAAAGGTCCCCGTTCCACTCCATGCGAAGCATAGGGGTGGTGCCCATCTCCATTTCTGTAGCCCTTGGGCCACACAATTGTGCAATCCCTACAGCAGGGGGCTAGTCCACTGGTAGTGTTGTGTGTTTGACCTTCCCATACTCTTTCTCAAAGATGCTGAGTGCCAAGCAGAGAAAGCAGTATGTACCATTTTTAAAGTCTTTGGTATGACCCGGCCGGGGTTTGAACTCACGGCCTCCCGGGTACAAAGCGGGCACTCTTCCCGATTGAGCTATTGCACCCAAATGGCCTTACGAAAAAGTATGTCCTACTGATAAGCTAAAGCAGAGATGATCTCTTTTTCCTTCATACATTCTTTTTTCCTCCATTCTTCCACCTTTTGTTGTTGTTTTCGTAATTTCTTCTCTTTCTGGAAAACTATTTGAAATATTTTACGACGTTTTATTCTATCAAAGTTGAGCAACTCCATTGGTATAACATCACAGGACGACAATTATACTTGCAGTACACTCTGAATAGCCTCTACCACTAGTACCAGCCTCCGGGAAGCGGCTGGAAAGAGTAGAAACGGGCCAAATAGACAGATAACATGCAAACTGTATTCTCTAGCGAACCAACTCCCCTGGCATGTTATCTGTCTAGTTGGCCCATTTCTACTTTTCCCAGCCGCTTCCGAAGCCTGGTAGAGGCTAGTACTTAATCTCCAAGCAGATCGTGGGGTTGGGTAGCAAAAGAAAATAGGCAAAAATACAGTATCAAATTGGCCAAGCTGTAACCATTAGCCAGACAGTATCCATTTCCCAACCCAATACTGTCTGGCTAATGGTTACAGCTTGGCCAATTTGATACTGTATTTTTGCCTATTTTCTTTTGCTACCCAACCCCAAGATCTACTTGGAGATTAGCTAGTACTCTGAACAGACTGCCTTCCTCCATAACTGAAAAGACAACCTTGAACTTCTTTTCTGCAGGTAAAACGATGACCCACGAGTGGGGCCATCTTCGCTGGGGTCTTTTCGACGAGTACGGGTTCGACGACCCGCTAGGCGGATCATACCCGCACTTCTACGTGTCCACCTCCAGGGGGATCCAGCCGGTCCGCTGTTCCGCCTACACTGCCGGGTTGTCCCAGAATCCCGTCACCGGAAACCGCTGCCAGATGGACCCGGTAACCGGCCTTCCGGAGGCCGACTGTCGCTTCATTCCGAATTTCACTGGAAACCGCGCGACCGGGTCTTACATGTTCATGCAGTTCCTACCACAGGTCAGTCCGCGGTGGACGAAAAGCTAGACGTTCATCGTCATAATGAATACTTGTGTGTTAAATCATTTTTGGCGACGTCTCAGGGAGGAGCCTAATGGTACAGTATTGTGTGCAATTCGCAAGAATTCTAGGAATTGGAGCTGCCACTCGGCCAAGATGGAAACTTGCTGCCCAATGTGCCTACCGGCACAGGAGGACCTAAGGTCTAAGGTCTAAGGTCTAGGAATTGTACAGGCATTTTGTCCACAGGAATGGAATGTCCACAGGCATGTCTCTGACCCACATCTATGCCCACATTCCTGGAAACCTTTGGGACCCTGCTTTGGGAAGACCTCTCTGCCCCGATGCCCTACTTTCTGTGACCCCGGGGCTCGTTCACTATACACTCAGGGGAGGAGTGCACTGTATTTGTATAGGTACCAAGTCTTCCTCAAAATCATGAAATGATGGCAGGGCCGCAGTGCCATGCAAACAATAATCCTAACAGCAACCACCGTTGCCATGGCAATGTATGTTTTCATTGCCAGTCTTGTTCCATGTCATTTGTTGACCTCCCCTCTTTCTTTTCCCTTTTGGTATCCAGTTCAGTGCAACCCGTGAGTTTGACATTGATTGATACAGACTTTGTGACAAGTAAACTTGACGTTTTGACTAATTAGATAATTAAATGAACATACATTTTACAACCTATGGCAGTTATATCAATATTGCATAATGAATACTTTTGAATCACGAAATGTTTATAAATGAAAAATGTCAAATGTTCCCGCCCAATCCTTACTCCAGGTGGAGGAGTTTTGTCATGGCGGCCAGCACCTCTTCAGCCAGGGCGGCCAGCCCAACCCGCTGTCCTCTCACAACCGCGAGGCGCCCAACAAGCAGAACGTCATGTGCGGAGGTCAGAGCGCCTGGGACGTCATGAACCAGCACCGGGACTTCGCAAACGGCGCCAACCCTCCCAGGGAGGTGGTGTCGACCGTTCCGGACTTCGTGGAACTGCAGGAGAAGGAACCGAGAATGGTGCTGGTGTTGGACACGTCAGGAAGCATGCGGGTAGACTCAGTATTCTGTGACTAGACAAGCTAGATCTTGCCTCTTCACCGAGCTTAATCTTGTTCTAGTAAAGATAGAGATTAGATAAGACCATATTGAATATTGAATTATATCTAGCAACAGATCTATTTCTTTCTTTTATTTATATCCATGCCTTTGTTTTTCCAACTCTTACTCATTTTCTTTCAATTTTCCCTGTCCTTCGCCTTTTGTTTTTTCTCTCCTCTTTTCCTTGCATCTCTTTCGTCCTTTTCTTTTTCTTTCTTTCTTTCTTTCTTTCTTTCTTTCTTTCTTTCTTTCTTTCTTTCTTTCTTTCTTTCTTTCTTTCTTTCTTTCTTTCTTTCTTTCTTTCTTTCTTTCCTCTCTTCATCTATTTTATGTCAACCTCTCAGGTTTGTGATGAGAGTAATTTTACCCCTGATTCTGTCCGCCTGTCTCACAATGATGCTGTTGATCTCAGGGAGAGCCGATCCGCCGTCTGAACCAGGCCGCGACCCACTTCATCCGCAGCACGGTGTTAGACGACAGCTGGCTGGGCATCGTCACCTTCTCAACAACAGCAAACACGTATCATCCACTCTTACAGTAAGTTACATCAACTGTGTGGCATTGTGTGGTCTTGTAGTTACGGCAAATACCTCGGACTCTAGAGGTTCTGGGTTTGAATCCGATGTTGTACCCTTTACAAAACTTTCCTCACTCCACTAAGGTCATGTCATAGTTATGAGCCTGAGTTATATGAATGGTTTATTTCAAAAGACACATATCATTGTCTCAAACATAGCAGCCAAACAGGCTGAATTGCGTCAGGACATTACATTGAAATTGAAGCATATTTACAAATAAAACACGAAAGAGTAAAAACGTTCAATACAGTGTTTGCCTGTATATCAAATAAAAGGTAGAATACTTTTACGACAAGTTTATATGGATAGTTGGTTGGTTGGTTGGTTGGTTGGTTGGTTTCAGGATCACCAGTCTCGCTGACCGGACCTCGCTCATCAACAGGGTTCCCAGTACTGTCGGCGGCACCACTTGTATCGGATGTGCCCTTGAGGAGGGCGTCAAGGTATGTTATAACAACATGTTGTACCAGGGATTCAGCACCAAGGACAGGTACCATGGCTGATAACAACAATTCTTTATTGACTCGAAAAAAAGTACAGGGACTTTTGTATGGTCAACTATGACTACGAACAAAACTAAATACATGTATGGATAAAATCATTCTACATACAGAGTATATGTATGGGGGAAATTACGTACAGAATATATATCAGTGGCAACATAACAGGTTTAAATATTCTCTAACATGCAGTCTTACATACGCCATGTTACATGAAGTATGCACACTGTGATCGAGAGTAATTTGTGTTTTTCATCGATCCCATGGCAATTCCTCCTATCTGCTCTTTGTGTACAGCAAAGAGTTGACTTTGGTCATTGGTCATCGAGTGGTGTGAGAGAAACAAGACACACCAGGTCACCATACTCTCTATCATAAGTGTGTTGTGGTGTGTAACGTGCCAGGAGATGACGTCTGAGACTCCCAAGTACATGTACACGGAACCTCTCAGAAGGACGATCTGACTATACCTAAACTTAAAAACGATTCATCCTTCTCAGGAACAAATTCTTAACTGTCCCTTGCCCCGGAACTGAATGAAAACAACCTTCCGCACAACTCGGAATTCGCAGGGACATCTGTAGTGGTATGCGAACAAAAAACAGCCACATAACGCTTAGCCAAGTACGTGCAAGAGACGGCAAACTTGTCCTTTTTCACTGCACTTTGTTACGTGTTCTTTGTGTTCCTCTGCCTTGCCGTTCCCCGGCTACGTCACTTCCGGTTTGTTCGGCGTTCCAGAGCCAGCGGTGGCAGGATTGGCTTTTTGAAGACGAAGTTGCAAATAGTATGAAAACGGAGTATATTATGTGCAGATGAGTTGGTTAACCTAATTATACTACTTTTCTTGTATATAACCTGAAAATGGGGGTCTCAGGTTTCAGTACCACTTTAAAACATAAAATTTCGACTTTTATTTTCCAGGTGTTGGAAGCCCAAGGCGACCCCAGTGGTGGAATTCTGTTCCTGATGAGTGACGGGCAGGAGAACGAAGTTCCTGACATCGCCACGGTCACGCCACAGATCCTGGCCAAGGGCGTCATCATAGGTGAGAACATTTTTTTTATAATTCATTTTTATTGCATTTTCAAAAAAAAGGACAATACAGAAGACAAGACAAGCATGGCACGAAAATAAAGTAACAACATAAAGTATTCAACACAATGTCACATAAATAACCAAATTCCCAATTACCTTTCCATGTCAAAGAGAGCCCATTAGCTTCCCCCATTTCCCGACTTGTTTTTCAGTTTTACCTTTTCGTCTAGAAATAATACTTTCTAATTTGTAAAAGTAAGAAACGTATCTAGTAAATGATTCTAAGTTAAGAGACCATTGGCGATGTTTAAAAATAAATTGCTTGCCCAACAGAATAACCATGTTTAACAGAGCTGGACACCGCTCACTTAGGTAACCAAAAATAACCTTAAAACGACTGAGATGTAAATTGTAACCGGTATGTTGGAACTTTATTGACACAACAAAAGTACAGCGACTTTCGTAAGGTCTAGACATACAGACAGACACGTGATTACAATAGAATTGACCTACGTACAATGCAATATATGAATCAACTTATACTACTTGTCCTAAGTTCTAGACATTCTTTGATATAGTTACCTATTTGTACACAGTAAGGGTTACTACCTTCTAGAATGAAATTAAATTTATCTATAGCATGTAATGTGACAAATTCCATTGAGCATGCGGAAAGAAGGTTGAACAGCTTTGTACGTTTTTCATCATATAGTGAACAATCCAGGGACAGGTCTGTTCCACGTGTTTTAACAGTTTTCAGCACCAAGAACAGGTCTGTTCCCTATGTTTTAACAGCCTTCAGCACCAAGGACAGGTCTGTTCCCCATGTTTTAATAATGTGGACAATCCATAATGTTGTTCGTCTTCAATAGACACCCTGGCCTACAAGCGGAGCGCCG
The DNA here is from genome assembly GCA_013266295.2 of Branchiostoma floridae x Branchiostoma japonicum. NCBI lineage: Eukaryota > Metazoa > Chordata > Leptocardii > Amphioxiformes > Branchiostomatidae > Branchiostoma > Branchiostoma floridae x Branchiostoma japonicum. The sequence continues at coordinate 1,307,501 of CM023831.1, read as the reverse complement.
ACCCGCAGATCGAGTCCCTGGCGCTGCTGACCGGCGGGAAGTCGTACTTCTACTCGGGGGAACAGGGGGACTCCACCGCCCTGAACGACGCCTTCACCACCTCCGTGCTGTCCAGGGACGACAGAACTGGCGGAGAGGCGACGATACAGGTAACTGAAGCAGTAAACAACGATAAGAACAACAAAAAAACTTGACACCACTCGGAGATGAAAAACATCTTCAGTTTAGTCAATATAGTGTTATAATTTGTATACTTGTCTGAAAAAAAGGCAGGGGGTTGTGCTATAGTTGTTCTATATATGTTTCAACTATTAAGAATTCTTAGATCTGAATTCCGATCCTTCCTAGCTCATCTCCAACGGGAGCAAGAATCAAACTGAAAACAAAGCCCCTTTAGTGGAGGTGTTGTTTATATGGATATGATTATTTCTTTTAGATAAAGGCTATTTTAGAATGTTACGATGATTATTAATCAACCACGTTCTTCTTCTTCTTAGTGGTTGGGTGGCCACCATCAACATATTGATGTCTTTGCCACGCTTTGTTGGAGTGCCATTACTGGGGGTGGTGCGTTGATGTTCAGAAAATAATGAAGTGATGTGGTTTTGGCCAGTCTTCTCTGTAGTCTACTGTCGGTGACTCAGCTTGTCTCTGAAAGACTCCAGTGTTGGAGCAGGCACCATCTCTACAGGCAGGGAATTCCACTCTGCTACAGTTCTTGGGAAAAAAAGACATTTGCCTGTATGTCGTTCTGCTAAGGGTCATGTCATAGGACAGGGGGTGAGACCGTCTTGTTTGTCTTCTGTGTAGACTAACAGTGGGCAAGTTACAGGAGTCAACAGTAATCATACCACGATGCAGCTTTTCACGTTTTGTTGTACAGCTCGTTAGTGAAACGAAGACGTTGAACACAGGAGAGAACTACAAGAACCGAGTTTATATCGAGAAGAGCGAGGGGAGGGACGCCATCTTTACCTTCATGTGGAATGGCGGCGTCGAGCCTCGCATTGAGATCATAGCCCCGAACGGCTCTGTGATTGGTCAAGGCGACCCGTCCTATCACGTGATGTCGGACACCATTCAAGTGAAGGTTCCAGGTGTTGCACAGGTATGCTTACAGTCTTACTACTACATTTGAAACAGTACATTTGATTTTCTGAATTTAAGATACACTGCACAAAAATTTGGATTTACCAATGGTAGTAAATGCCAGTAAAGTCGGGTCATGTTTACTTTGTATTTCATTTACTACTGCATTGTTAAATCCGAAATTACCGGACTTGACTTTTATCTACTACTATTGTCAAGTCCGGTGCTGTTTACAACGTAAACATTACCCAGCTTTACTGGTATTTACTACCATTGGTAAATCCAACTTTTCGTGCAGTGATAGTGCTTTATCACAATTTACTGACTCTTTGTCATGTTTCCCTGTTTCATACACCAAGCAGTACAGATAAATTTATATTTCTAATGAACTTAGACAAACCCTCGATTATGAAACATATCTGTTCTTACCTTTTTTTTACCATTACTAAGAAGCGAGAAGAAGTCGAATTCACTTAGTTGTAGTTACTTAACAAAGTATATATGTGTAACGTTGTCTGTATACTATTCTTCTGTTGTGACCTGTACTGAACCCAGTGAGTATATGTGTACGATAAAGGTATTCATTATATTAGGCGATGTAGTGCTAGCGAGATGTTTGTCTACCACTGTACTGACACATTTGATACTAGGAGGAGGAGGAGGATTTGTTATTCTTTCTTAAAACGATTACTTTCCTCCCATAACGCAATCATCATTCGCTTTCTAAGATCTGACGCCTTTTACAGGAACTCTTTCTTACGAAGGACTTACAATTTACTGTACATCTAGGTTTGTTTTCTGTATTATTTGTATGTCTCTAGAGTTTTGTATTATTTTGATGATGTACTGTGTTTTATGTGTTTTTTTTACCTGAAATAAAGAATGAATTTCTGTATAGGTATCTGTAACGTTATCTGTATAGCCGGTATAACCGCCCTTCGGCGTAACACACCAGCTTCGCAGGCACGCGGCGCGGCGGCAGCTGGCTACATTACACCGAACGACCTGTTACACCTAACCTTTGAACGTCTAACTCTAGACATTGTTTAAAACTATGTAATTTATATTCCTTTCCCAGCCCGGTGAGTGGACATATAACATCACTATTGTGGACTACTTCTACCAACAAGTGGACATCCTGGTCAGCTGTAAGGGCGCTGCGCCGGACAGCCAGCCCATCAAGGTCACTGCGCAGGTCAGCACCATCTCTCTGAACGGCTCCTCCGCTGAATCCACGGCCCTGGTCATCCGGGCGTCCGTCACCAAGGGCTACCTGCCCGTTACCGGGGCAACCGTCATCGCCTACATCGAGAAGCCGCCGAGCGAGGATGTTGATGAACTTGTGTTGCTAGACAACGGTGCAGGTAAGGTCGATCTTCGATCACAAAACTTTCCTGTTTTTATATTCAATTCCATCATTACAAAGATGCGAGAAGAAGCCGAATCCGCATGCTAGAATGTAGCATTCACACAAGCTTGTACATGTAAATTATGTATGTGTAACTCTTTTTTGTGTGTGATCTGTAGTCAGCAATGCAGCAAATGCGTACAATAAAGATCTTAATTCATCAATACGCTCCTCCTTTCTTTCCTTTTCCTGCCCCTCCCCTCTCTCTTCTCTCTCTCTCTCTCCATTCGGTCTTACATGGTGCTGAACTAACTGCCTTCACATGATGTAAACACGGCAAAGATCGAGAAAATGGGCCGCTGATACTTTTTTTTTTATTATACACACAAAACAAAGTACAGGACCTAGTGGTGGTACACTCAAGTTAAGAACTTATTTTGATACCACCACTACATAAATAACATACAAAAAGAAAATAGACATACACTTGAAAATATGTACAAATTAAAGGTATTCAAAAGCGCAAGTCCGGTTTCCCACCCAATGATTGAATGATGACAAAGATAGGTCACTATTACAATTATCAAAGGGAAAAACGACCTTTAGAAACTTTCTGATGAAGTAATAAAGTTCTGGGTAAGTGACAATATGTTGGAGTTGACAACTGATAAGTACATAGGACTACCACGGAGAAGAAGGAATGTTTTAGCGTTGTCTGCGAGAGTTGTAAAGTCTAGGGTGATATATATACTTTGTGTTTGTGCACAGGTGCCGACGTGACCAAGAATGACGGCGTCTACTCGCGGTACTTCCTGAACTTCACGGCGGGGGGCCGCTACAGTGTGTCGGTCAAGGTCAACAACGACTATGGAGAGGCGGCTTCTATTGTGGTGACCGGAACGGGACGACGTGGAAACAGCGCCGCCTTGTCCAAGACTGCAGGTATGCAATCTAGTTATGTTTACCGAAGGAAAACATATTGTTTTTGCTACGTTTCTTCTTCCTCCTCCTCTTCTCCAAACGGTGACCTCTGACCTGGTCAATGACCTGAACCAGACTGTCTGTTACCATGGTAACTGGTGTTGGGTTACATCATGTTGCAATTTTATAGCAGGAGGGATTTAGACTCCTGTCTAACCACATATATGAATGTGTTTGAGCAGGGAGGTTAACCTCCTTGGTTTGAGTAAGAATTAACAGAGCAGACAATATGCAAAGGTAAACATTATACATTTGCTTTGCAAATGTTACCTTTCTAGTTAACGGGCTGTATTGTTATGTAGGGTTTGAAAGTATTTGATATCTTGCTATTTTTAGAGAAAGACGCTGTAACCTATGTCCTTCTGTTTTAGAGGTCTTCGCAGTTGACAAAAATGCAGTCCATGCTGAACCGCTGGAGCAGTTCCAGCGGATGACGGCAGGTGGCGTTTTTGAGCTGACAGACGTTCCCAGTGGCAGCCTTCCACGGCTGGACCTCGGCCCGCCGTCTCGGGTCATTGACCTCAAGGTGATAAGTGTGTCCCACAATAACTTCACCGTCGCTCTGTCATGGACAGCTGTTGGGGACGACTTCGACCAAGGAGGACCAGGTGGGTTATTGTCTTCTTTTGTGAATGAATGAATGAATGAATGAATACCTTTATTTCAGGTATTCCACCCATAGAAAACAACGTTACAAACATAGAAACACAAACTATACATACAGCATCTTATATACATTTTTTTAAAAAGAGTTTCTGTACTGACAATCTGACCTCAGCAGACATTGTATTATGCTGTTGTTGGTGTTGTTTAGCCTATTAATAAAGGAGTAGCATAACTTTCTGCGTCTGGCATCAAAAGTGTCTGTAGTTTGGAGAACAAACATAGTACATTGTACTTGCACTGCACCATCTTGGAAACTTAAGAAGTATCCGAAAGCAATTGTTATATGCCACCCGACATTTGGCAAACACACTCGAATTAACACGGTTCCATAGCTGGACGCCAAACAGTTTTGTCCGTAAACTGTCACAGATTCTTGCATGTTAGCGACTAAATGTAAGAAATTGTTTTATATCAGCCGCCTTGACCGATCTACGATTCGGCCGAAACTTCACGGAGCTTGACGACGACTTTGAAGCATCGAGCGTCGTCAGCGACTCGCAAGTGCTGCTGGGAGACCTGACGTCACCATCGCCACCGGGCACCCTGGAAACCGTCGTCATCCGGGTACCTGAGAGAGGAGAGAACGTGACGTATGTGTTTGCCCTTCGTGCGTGCGACTTGGCGGGAAACTGCGGAGAACCGTCCAACACAGCAGCCGCCAACCTTGAGTACATCCCAGAACCAACAACAACACCACCACTGTCACAACCAACCAACCCCGACAACAACACGCTTATCATAGCTGTATCTGTTAGTTGTGCAGTCGTTGCTGTTGTGGTCGCCATCTTGACAGTGCTATTGGCAAAGCGCTGTTGTATTAAGAGGAAGAAACGAATTTCAGTAACACCGGTTCCAGACGGTATTGGTTTGGAAAGCGGCCAACCTAAGAATGAACCTTTACCTAAAGCATAACGGCATTTGCTCTTTATGTACTGTCTCCAAATGTTCTTTTCTCCACTTTTAACGAAAGCGAACCAATGTGAATTTTTCTTTATAGCAATTTCACACAGAACGGTTTATTGAGTTGCCACATGTGAAACAGAAAAAAATCTTAATGCAAACAATTAACTTCAGTCTGTAGACGCCTTGCATTCTGCCTTTTTGTCCCTCCCAACATACTTCTATAGCTATACGCCTTACAACGCACCCATCTTGATGGGTTAGTATCATAGTTAGAACAGGCGATATGAGACGGCTTTTGGGATGTCACTTTAGAAACGCTAGCTATAATAGAGTTGAACTTGTTTGCTGAATAAATGACGTGAATGCAGATGTCCATGTATCGCGTTTCCTTTGTGAAGTGAGGGTACGATCTGTGTCTTTTTTGGCCGTTTAGATTCTTTGACCTGACTCTTTAAAGGTTTGGGTATTCCGTCATAAATCCGATGTTGACAGCGCGATTGGGTTATGTTAAAGGCATCCGGTGCAGTTTTTACGGGTTGGAAACCAGATTTTTCAAAGTCAATATTTTAGTCACTTATCTACATATCGAGTTGAAACAACACCATCCAATGTAAATCGACATTCATGGAGCAAAAATGCCCCAAATTTTGACGAAAAACAGTTACTTGAAGGACCCTAGGCTGATTTTTAGGGTACCACCCAGAAAATAAAGGACTCATCTTGGGGCTTGTTTCTGCAGTTTTAAAAGCCCAAATTATGAAATACTGATGCAAATGTGCTAATATGGGACAGTATGTGTTAATATCATACAGATTGCCTTATACAGAATATTTCCAGTTTATCTGCCCTGAAATTGCACTGGATGCCTTTCACATGTACAAAACATGAAAAATTAAATCAAAGCCATATGTTTCTGGTCATTAGTGACCATCACTAGGGCTCAAAGACAAACAAACACACGCGTTACCCACCAGCACTATAGGCGCTCGTTTATTGCCTAACACCGCTGTGTGTGTGCGTCCGGTCGTCACGTAGGGCCATTCGTGCTCAGGGCGTGCACGAGCACGGACGGTGTTCTTCTAGTCTCTACCAGACTAACTACGCGGGCTATAATAGGGAGATATTTGCCAGGGGAGTTTGGCCGCCTTGAGGTTTGACTGGCCGCGGACCGACTCTACTGGCCAGCTATTCCCTTCTTTTGCCGAATTCTACGATCCGTACCCCCGTAGGAAGGCCTGGTGGAGGCTAGTGTTCTTCTACGGTCTGCCAGAACGTGCTTTCCAGCGCGCGTGAGGAAGATGACGGCCATACGTTGTATTTTGTTGCTGTCCGCGGTTGTCTGGCATTCCCAAGCCGTCTTCAACCGACCGTTCGAGATCAAACTAGAGAACAACGGGTACTCAGACGTGCTGGTCGCCATCAACAAGGACGTCCCTGAAGATTACCGCATCGTGGACAGACTGCAGGTTAGTTTGTGTACAGTTTATTTACATGATAGTTACCATGGTAAATTGTAATCTATTTCCCATTTTGCTATCTTTTTCTCGTCAGTAAACAGACTGAATAGATAGCTTTCTTTTTAAGCGGGTTTGGCCGACACACTTTAAGTTTACGGCGGGGTCACATTCTTCCTAACTCGTTGTAAGATTTTTAAGCCGGAGAATATTTTTTTTTCAAACATTTCGAGACACGACATGGTGACGGCACACTCAAGTTTTTTCAACTTATTTTATGCCGCCACCAACACAGGACAAATACAGGACAATACTCATTTACACCTGAGTCAAGTGAGGAAAGTCGTGTAAAGTGCCTTTCCCAAGGGCACAAGGTCGGTGGCATGTCAGGACTCGAACCCGGGACCTCTTGGTTCCGAGTCGAGTACTCTGTCGCTGTGCCACACGACCGGAGAATTTTCAAGTAGAATTAGACAAAACTAACGGCCGACAAGGATCTCAGACAGCGTTTTCTGTAACAAGACATCCAAATTTTGTACGACACATTCACGACTGTCCCAAGAATGCCTTCAGTTTGCGATCGTACGACGACCGTACGATGGATTGATAAATGTGACCCGGCCCTGCGTACACACACCTTATCTGTTTACCCGGCGCCGCAAATTTCCGTCTCGTAAACGGTCGTCGCCTTTCGATGCCTGGTCGATGCCATATCCGAGTGTATCATAACTTTTTTTTAGGTCCAAAAAGTATAAAACATATAAAAAGCAACATTCTAATTGCAAATGTAAGGTAGGATCATGAAAAATAGTAAAGGTATTATTGAAAAAAGAAAAAGCACAAGCTCGGATTCGAACCCGGGTCAAAAAGCGTAGCTCTAAAACCCTAACCTACACCCTAAACCTCTACACCACTAAATATCACGGTGTGGAAGGACCGTGCTGATACACTTAAAGTTAGCCGTTCTGCGATATGGCATCGAGCCCCGGCGCCGTTAACGTTCAGTGCAATTCTGGTTAGATTTTTATTCAGTGTAGTGGAAGCCAATGTATTTTGGTGGAAGCTAACTAAAGGTACATGTATTTTTCTTTGTGGAGTGAGGGTAAGATCTGTGTCTCTTTTGATCGTTCAGTTTCTTTGGCCAGACTCTTTAAAGGCACAGTTTGTAGGTATTCCGCCATAAAATCCGACGGTGAAGGTCGCTTATTTAAGACTGGTTTCAAGTACTGTTAACTGACTCTTGAAAATGGAGACTTGTAAAGAACTAAACATGGATTTATAGTACTTTGACCTGGCTCTGTACAACTAAGAGTGAAATAAAAGTGTCGTCCTAATATCTGGGTGTGGCCTATCCTCCTGAACTGAGCAACCGAATGGCGTTACAACTATATTGCCTACTTCAAGTACTTCAGCCGTGTTGTAAGTGGAGATACAATACGGCATTAAAAAGCCGAGTGTTGACTATCACATCGCATTGTACTTGCAATTGGACCAAAAAGGAGTTACCTTTGGACTTGAAGCAGTGCATGTGCATCAATATTGACATCACGCATCACTTGTTTTTTCAATGCTCAGGCATATAGTTCTGTCACGACTCCAGAAGGAAGGTTTTTGTAACCAAGGTACAATGTACAAAGTAGGATAAATTGAATGTTATTTATATCAATGTTATTAAAAATGTGTACCCAGCCCTGTTTGTCCTCTTTTAGTGTTTGCTCAGCTTCACATACACATATATCAGGACTTTTTCTGCCAAACTGCAATGCCATACACGGCAACCGTGTGGCGAAGTTGCACACTATGTTGCAACTTTATGTTGCAAACAATTATTCTCTTGATCATGATTGCAGTCGCGGCTTCGAATTCTGGCCGAATTCTGGCCTACTCTGTCAGACTTATGAATGTCGACACACGTACATCCTAGTGGCAGAGGTTGCAGTCTTTAGGGCGTTATGAGCCAACGGCTAATTTGCACGTTAACGAGTAAAGACAGCTATAATAGTATGTACTCAAGTGTCCGAGACTAGCGGAGACGAACTTACTGATTCCGAGCTTGTTTAGAAGCGTTGTGTTACCCTATGTGACAACTTTCCAGTGATAGAATTTAGGTTCAGGTCAGAGTCAAATTGCATAGACTATCAATGCACTATCTTCCAAGAAAGCCACTGGATACGTCGCTATCTAGTAACCCAGGTATGCTATAGATAGGCATTGGCATATGCTTTCTTGTTTCTCAGCAACATCTAGGACGAAACATTATAAGAATGGTTGGTATATCACTCGCAAATACTGAGATTACTCCATATCTCATTGGAGCTAGGTTGGTGGTGACGTCAATACATGGATACCTTTGTACAGTTCAGTCATAAAACACTACACGGTATTTGATGTTCTGTCGGAAGAAGTGTTATAAAGATAAGGGTGTTGGTAACGTTAGGTGTTGTGTTCAAAATACGTGCCGGACGTGTTCCTATGGATAGGGAAGTCAGACTTGAGAGTCAATAGAAAACATTATCGGCAAGTCGTGTATAAGAGAACAAACTGTATACTATTTTAAGGTCGGATTAGCAGACATTTCCGAGCGCAAAGTTCACATTTTGAACATGACAAATAACTAGCTATAAGAGGCACATTAACTAGTCTCTACCAGACTAACTGCGCTGGCTATAACAGGGAGATATTTGCCAGGGGAGTTTGGCCGCCTTGAGGTTGACTGGCCGCGCTTCGGAGGGGGAAACTAACCCTCCCGCGGACCGACTCTACTGGCCAGCTATTCCCTTCTTTTGCCGAATTCCACGATCCGTACCCCCGTAGGAAGGCCTGGTGGAGGCTTCACCATTAATCATCGTCGTGTGTATTGCATGCAATTCATTCTGCTGCTAATTTATTAATTGGTATTGTGGAAAAGTTATCCAAAGAAGCAAAATTATTCGCTTTTCTTTGTATACAGGCTCAAAACACTGCGATGTATACATGTATGCCAAAGGAATATGAGATACGATCATTCGTACACATTTAACGAAATACACCGAAAAGGTAGTTTACAGTAAGACCCCGGTTTTACCAGACACACTGAGGTACGTGATCAGGAACGGGACCGGAGATTGACTTATTTATTTTATTCATTTATTCGGCTGAAGACACAGCCAAGGCTGCCCAACTAGCACGGGGCTATTATCAAGGGCTAACCTTGAGGCCAGTCACTGTAGAATTTGCACCATCGCAACACCGGGGCATGCCCCTACTCTTTTTCGAAGGGTGTGGTGGGTTCTTTATCGTGCGTGGGGTGTGGCTCTCCCAAACACGGGACCTCCATTTAACGTCCTATCCGAGGGACGGCCCTAACCGAAGCTAGGTACTCATTTCCACCTGAGTGGAGTGAGGAAAGTCGTGTAAAGTAACTTTCCCAAGGGCACAAGATCGGTGACATGGCAGGGTTCAAACTCGGGACCTCTTGGTTCTGAGCCGAACACTCTGCCGCTAGGCCACACGACCCCACCCTTACAACCTTAACCTACGTGCAAAACAAGCAGTAAAGATAGTACAAGATATACACCGAACTCTGTTGGCCAACAAAATGCTTGGACCAAAGGTTTGTTATTGCAGTAAACATGTCCATTATCAACTATGTTGTATTTCACTCAATAGGACAATGAAAGCTATCAAGCATATCATTGATTTTTTTTGAACGGGACCGGAGATTGACTTAGTTCATTACAACCTTAACCTAGGTGCAAAACAAGCAGTAAAGATAGTACAAGATATACACCGAACTATTTTGGCCAAACAAAATGCTTGGACTAAAGATTTGTTATTGCAGTAAACATGTCCATTATCAACTATGTTGTATTTCACTCAATAGACAATGAAAGCTATCAAGCATATCATTGATTTTTTTGTTCTAACAATCATAAAGAAGTTACACGCATCATAAATAAGCCTTTGGTTTTAAAGAAAGAAAACTTTATTGCACGACAATTGTACACGGTACAACAACTATATATTGGACGAAGTACAGAAAAGTATAGAATAAAACCTAATATAGTGTAACAATCGAGTGTGGCTAATCATGGGTTTCGGTATTTTTTCTAATAACAAAGCAATCTTTTATATATTTGCCTATTTTTGCATTGTAGGAGTTGTTGCATGTAAAGATATATTCAAATCTGTCTCTAACATCGAGTCTTTTGAAATCTACTGTACTTGATTCTAGAAATGTGAATAGCTTATTACGTAGAACATTACGTCTAAATGCTGAATCGTAATGATGTTGACTGAAGTAATCTCCACACTTTTCCTTCGCTAGGAAATTTTCACCGAGGCGTCCCAAGACTTGTACGTCGCCACAAACAACCGCGCGTTCTTCAAGGAGGTCAAGATCCTCATTCCGAACACCTGGACTAAGAAACCCGAGTACCTTCCGGCCGGGACCGAGACCTTCGAACGGGCTAACGTCAGGTGAAGGTCTTAAGAAGAAAATAGATTTTAATCAAATCTTTTATCCAATACGTCGGTGAAGGTTAGACATCCAGGTGATAAGATACGCCAAAAAACAGTTGGACTTTTGGACTTTCGCAAAATTTGTCTTTACTTATTTGCATATCAATCAATAGTTTGCGCTTATAAACCTGCAATTCTCCTGCAGTCTCTTAGTGTCACTGACGAAAGGTAGTGGACGCTACCTGAAACGTCTGACCGTTTACAAAATCATATCCAGTTGCTTGAGTAACTGTTTTTTGGCGTATCTTTATCCAATATTCTCACCTATAACCGATGGGTATACCGAGCCAATCACACAAGAAAACTAATATAGTTTGGGTCAGATTCGTCGTATGATGGTTTTGATACCGTAGAATTTTCAAGCAGGCTGTGAGAGAAACAACCTCATACAAGGATTTAACACAACCTTTTCAGGAACAAGACAGTTGAATTTTGCAGGACACATGACGACTATCCCAGCAATGCCCTCAGTTGACGATCGTACAACGATCGCGCGACGTATTTAAACACATTATGCCTACAGTCCCTCCCCATTGATTAGCGGCTGTATGAGACTGGCTGCATGCACTCTCTAACTGTTAACTATTTGAAGAATGTTTCGCATGGATGTCTAGTTGTAACCATGCGACTGTGTTCTTCCAGAGTCGACGTCCAGAACCCTCTATACGGGGACAATCCGTATGTGCAGCAGAAGGGAGGATGTGGGGAGGCGGGAGACTACATGCACCTCACCCCTAGATACGTGGTGGACAAGGGCTATGGAGTCATGTACTGGGGTCCTCACGGTACGTAAATCTCCCATATTAGAAGAACTATACGTATATTCTGGTACATATACTTTTAAGAGGTTCTTCTTTTCTGTCAACAATGTACAATACTCAAATACTACTACATGTACAGACATTTTTGTTAGTATCAAATCGTTTTTTGTAACATCTTGATCAATCCTGTCAGTATTTATATATTTGTTTCACTTATTCATTGATTAATTACTGTATTTTTATCGTGCTTTGCTTGCTTGTATTACGTATTGTCTGGTGGCGACATGAATATTAGTGTAACTTGAATGTGTCGCCACCACGTCTTGTCACTGTATGTTTCAATAAATACAAGTATACGTATAGACTTTAGATACTGATTAGGTACGGAAGGAACTAATAAGGTGCTATCTTTATGAACGAGTTTAAACTGTAATTTCCAACACGAGGAATATTGGACAAATGTTCGACTGTACAACTCCAGTCTTTGTCAAGGAATGAGAAATCCACCGCTTCCGTGACGTCATGTTATGCAGATGACACACGTGACTCCGTGAGCAGTGGATCGTAAGTTGCAGAAAGTCTATGTCGCCCCACGTCTCTGTTGAGTGATGGTTGTAGAGTCCTGTTGTATATGGCCTCTTTCACACCTCGTGCAAAGAAGTCTGGCTCGGAGTCCAAGATTCTTACTTTGTCCAATGAGACCGAATGTCCAGGCGATTCTATATGTATATAAATTATGTATATATATTATCCTTTCAAAATAAGGTGCTATCTCTATTAGCACAATGCTATTTGCCAATTACACATCTCTGACTTGTAGGAAACATGTCGTGCCTACATGTCTACGGTATATGAAATAGGGGACTGAATGGAAAATTAATCTATATTTTTAAGGCAAAACGTTCGTGCACGAGTGGGGCCATCTCCGCTGGGGTCTGTTCGACGAGTACGGGTTCGACGATGGCGCCGGAGAGTCCTACCCGCACTTCTACCGCGCGCCGGTAGGGGGCGTCGAACCCACCCGATGTTCCGCCAAAGTTGCCGGGGAGAGCCGACACATGGTTACCGGAGCGCCCTGTCAGCTCGTGCCCGCTACCGGAGTCTACGAGCCGGAGTGCCGTTTCTATCCGGATTTTTCCGGCAACCAAGCGACTGCGTCTTACATGTTCATGCATTTCCTTAGCCAAGTGAGTTTTTCACCAGTTTTGTTGACTAATAAATCAATCAGAAAACCATGAAAGATTCAGATGTATTTGATTTTCAGACGTTAGTAACTAATTTCTACTTAACTGTGCTGTTCAACCAGCTTACCCATCTTTTCAACACCATGAATTAGTCAACGTTACTATTCCTTTGTACGCGTATCAAATACAATACCACAAACGGGTAGGCTCTACCACACTCAACAATAAGATCATTAAATCGTTATGTTTAAGTGTTACCAGAATTGAGAAACAAACTGCGTTTACACCTGTGTCAAATACAATACCACAAATGGGTAGGCTGTACCAGACTCAAAGAAACCTAAGGAGGGTGAATGGTTTGTACAACAATAAGAAGGAAGAATAAAGGGTTATGTTTAAGAGTTACCGGAATAGAACCATGTACATGCACGAAAAGAAGGGTTGGACGTCCTAACCTAACACTTAAGAAACTTATAGAAACTGAAACAGGCTTGGAGGGCCTGGAACTTATTTCAGCAATGAACGACAAGCAGTTCTGGAGATCAAACTTTGTATGCTCCACCTCTTCGGAGGATGTATGATGATGATGATGATGATGATGATGATGATGATGACATGCACGTGTTATGTTTGCAGGTGACCGGTTTCTGTCACAGTGACCCGGAAGGTGACCAGCTGTCCTACCACAACCGCGAGGCGCCCAACAAACACAACTCCGTGTGCGGAGGTCAGAGCGCCTGGGACGTCATGAACAACCACCTTGTAGGCCCCATTCTTGACTTGCAAAATCTGTCTGAACAAGCTTGTACCTACTTATTACTTAAGGGCTCACGAGAGCAGAAACCAACAGACATATTTTGACCTTAACCCAAACTTACATTGTTCACACAAAACGGTTCTGCCTACGGTAAACTATTCATTCTTAAGCCTTTATGATCGTTTTTATATGTTATCGTTTATATAGCCCTCTTGCTGTTTTGTTATTTGCTGTTATGTCACTTGTTGCTGTTCTGTTATCATGATTTGCTATCGTATATGTATTTACCTTCTTTGTCAGTAGTGGGGCTGATATTAGCAACCAGCTAGAGTTGCCCACCACTGTGTCCTTTATGTTCTTTTTATGTTGTTCAATGAAAAAACACCAGGACTTCGCGAACGGAGCCAACCCCCCCAGGGCAGTCGAGACTACGGAACCCGACTTCGTCCTGCTGCAGGAGAGCGACTCGTACAGGGTAGTCCTGGTGTTGGACGTGTCGGGAAGCATGCAGGTGACTAGAATCCTTTTTTTACCTTCGTCAAGAAGGGTATGTTTTCGGAGGCGTTCGTGTGTGTGTGTGTGTCTGTAAACAGTATAACTCGAGAAGGCTTAAATGGATTGTTTTCATATTTGGTAGGTAGGTAGGTCTTGATGAGACCTCGGAATGATAGGATTTTGGGCCCCCTGGCGGCTCGTTATGGTACTGCAGCGGAACTTCAGCGGCTTTTCGAATATCTTGCTGTGCGTACTGGCAAATGGTCAAGTTTTTTGTTCTATCTTGTTTCCCTCCCACTGATCTCTCCCCGCAGTCGAGGAAACCAGTGACTGTACTGTTCAGACTTGTGCAGCTTCTGGGCAAACAAAAGATTAGTTTGTAGACGGTTTGAATTAGCTAATGGGTGGATGAAACATGTTACTGACTGCGCTTTTCAGGGGGAGCCGATCCGCCGTCTGCATCAGGTGTCCAGGAGGTTCATCCGCACGACAGTCACCTTCGGCACCAAAGTGGGCGTGGTCACCTTTTCGGAGGACGCTTCCATAGAACACTCGGTAGTGAGGTACGGCCTGGCTTCTTCGAAATAGCCTCCTGTGCAGGGATCCGAGCGGGTGGGAGTTTTGATACTGCGTTTTGTAGAATTTTTTTACGCGTTCTTTTGGCGGTCATCGTACAACCAGCCGGCCACGTCCGTTGTTCTACAAAACGCAGTATCAAAACTCTCACCCGCTCGGAGGCCTGCACAGGAGGCTACTTCGAAAGGCAATTCGGATGTTGCTGGTTCATAAATTTGTAGTGCACTCTTCACATAGCTCCTGTGCTAGCCATTGACGTGACATAGGGGCCCTTCCCGGTGTGAGTGGTTCAAACCTTACAGTCTTATGGCCGCACCTGGGGTCGTATTGAGGTCACCTGAGTTAGCGCCGAATGGCAGCCGCTCCAGACCCTTGCGATTCAGCCCCGCCAATTGTAAGCTCCTTACAATTCAGCCGTTGGCTGCAACGAGAGAGTAAGCCGGCCCAACCAACAACAATAACATGACAAAATGTGTCTACTTGTTTTTCAGTGTCACCTCGCAGGCTGACCGCAGGGACTTGATTGATGCTCTCCCTAGAACGACTGGCGGCGCCACGTGCATCGGCTGTGGGCTTCTCAAAGGCGTCGAGGTAGGAGTCAGAAAAGAGATTCAAAATTCACAAATTGCAAAAGGAGACAAAAATGGCAACAGGAATACAATTACATCCAATGAGTATCTTTATCACAAAAGCTGAATTCACAATATTGAAAAGGGTAGAAGAATAGGATTATTGGCAATAAAAGTAAATGCAGTACAAGCCCTTCATCTGAATTCGCTGACACGTTATTTTCTGAAAATACCAATACATAATTAGATACACGATTTTGATGTGCTTTAATGATAAGTAGCTGTTGAAGATGAAGAGTTGGGTGAGTCAATGCTCATGTTCACTTCTAACGAATATATATTTTCTGTTTGTTCATCTTTAAGGCCCTGGAGGCTGTTGGACCGCCGCAAGGAGGCATCCTTCTCCTCGTCACTGATGGCGAGGAAAACCGAGACCCGCGAATCAGCGACGTGATACCGGAGCTTCTTAGGAAGCGAGTCATCGTGGCTACCATCGCCTACAGCAGAGACGCCGACGCCATGCTGCAGACCCTGGCGCTGCAGACGGGAGGCTTGTCGTTCTTCTCCGCGATTCGCGACTCCACAGCTTTGCACAACGCTTTCACCGCCACGTTCGCAGCCACAGCTGGAGGCAAGGGGGTGAAGGTGAGTGCTGAGGGAATAAACTACACAGTTGCATGACGTCATGTGTCCATACTCACCCCGACCAATCGAAGCTGGACATTCCTCTAGGAAAGCGGACATTCCTCCACTTTCAAGCGTACAATCCCCCAGGAAAACGGATCCGGACGTTTCTCCAGTTATAAGCGTACATTCCTCCGGAATTGGAAAGTGGAGGAATGTCCGCTTTCATACAGGAATGTACCAATTCTAGAGGAATGTCCAGCTTCGATTCGTCGGGGTGATACTGTCACGTGATTGGTCATTTGAACCTAATGAAGACTGTAGCACGGCGCCCGAAACTACGTGAGACTTCGCATTCCTTCTGGTGTTGGAACACAGTTCAGCTTTTTACTATACTCTACAATCACTACATTAGACATTACCAATAGTTTCCCAATATATTCACTACGATTGAAACAATACGCCAAAAAACAGTTACTCTAGTTTGTGCTTATAAACCTGCAATTCTCCTGCAGTCTCTTAGTGTCACTGACGAAAGGTAGTGGATGCTACCTGAAACGTCTGACCGTTTCCAAAATCATATCCAGTTGCTTGAGTAACTGTTTTTGGCGTATCACCTGGATGTCTAACCTTCACCAACGGATTGAAGCAATAGTTTTCGTGATTCCACAGCTCCTTAGTGAAGACACGACCATCCGCGGTCGGCAGACCTACGCCAACCATGTGTACGTGGACAACAGTGTGGGGGAGAACACCACGTTTTCCTTCTCCTGGCTAGACGGACGCGCTCCCAGGGTAACGCTGGAGACTCCACTTGGCTTTGTGATCACCGAAGGAGACCCGCTGTATGACGTCACATCGGACACCATTACCATTGAGATACCGGGCACAGCAACGGTATGGATATATCCTCAATCTGCACTGTAAACTTGTGAGACTGTTAATGAATGTCTATTTGCCTCGAATACATTTTCACTAACGACTTTATCTATATGACATGGAAACTAAACTTTAACTGCCAACACTACAAAGAATATTGGGACTTACCCCAAATTTTCGGTTAACTCCATCAACCTTGTTCACGGACTATTCTTTGTAATATTGGTAGTTAAAGTTTAGCTTCCATGTCATAATGATTTGTACCAACACAGATGAACTTTCATGCAACTTTATCTATAGTTTTCAACAGCAATGCATGCTTACCTCCTGTATTTGAATTCTAGCCGGGAAAGTGGGCCTTTAACATCACCAACAATGGCCCCGATGATCAGAACATCACCACCATCGTAACGTCCAACTCCGTCAACGACAACGAGCCCATCAAGGTAGTACCAGAAACAGCGAGATGCTAGATAGGCCGAGAGCAAGAACAAACAGATACAAGAACTCGCCTATACCTTTCATGGTTCAACTGCTTAACAACTATTGACCTGCCTGCGGTCTTGTTAGTGCAAGGTGTTGCATGAATTGTAGTCCAAGGAAATTATATTTGTCTGAAAACTGTATTTTTATTGGTTTGTCAATATTGCGCCTATGTAACTGATTTTAGAATGTATACTTGAATGTACCGACGTTTTGTAAATTGGTTTTCAATTCAGTTTTTTTTTTAAACTGCGAAGAATCAATAAAAAAACACCTTGAATCTTGAATCCTGAAGGTGACCGCACAGGTCAGTGCCGTGTCCCTGGACTACTCCTCCTCTCGGCCGACGGCCCTGAGGATCTTCGCGTCGGTACGGAGGGGTTACCTGCCTGTCGTTGGGGCTGTCGTGAAGGTCCTCATTGAGAAGCCACCCAGTGGGCAGGCAGACGAGATCACTCTCCTGGACAACGGGGCAGGTAAACCGCTTCCACAATTGTTTACGCTTGGGACTGCATTGTTACAGTAACACCTAGCTCCAGTACACAGTAAACCAGTCATATTAGCCTGATGAAGATGACAGATGGTCATCGAAACGTCGGCTCATGTAAAACAAATGGTTGTGAATAAAAGAACGTTACTATTCAATCATTCACCAACCTGGTGAAATTATTTACGGATGCTTCGAGAAGGCTTTTTAGTTCTTAGATTGAATTGGGTTCTATTTGTTAGCTAACTTTAGTTAATGGTGCATGAAGTTCTTCCATCAGTAGAAAGGTCAGGAGTAAACCCATGAGATATAACAAATGTATGATGAGTCAAGGCAATCTTGCAGCACATCAGTTTAAATCTAACTACTACTTTTGCAATGGCTTAAACTGTAAATGGGTAGCAAAGATGTCTGTATTTACAGGGTGATAATATGTTTCTCATAAGGGGACGATTCAGTGCCACGATACAAAATAGTGAACATCAATGTCGTCTCCTTCCCTCTGTTGACGGGCCAATTCCACCATCTTTGTGCTATAATGATGGTTTATTTGTTTATTTTGATTTTTCACAAAGTGAAAGGGAGGGCAAAACAGGTGCTTACGCACCTTTACAAGTTGCCCTCCCCCAAACAAAAACACATATTATACAACATCAAAATTACATAGTCAATGACAAGTATAGAAATACATGTACACAGAATGGGCAATCAATATAGAAGGTTAAGCATAATTCAAATACCGTATATCTAATTCAAATACCATATATCTAATAAGTAGTATGAATATAGTTGAAAACAAGACTTAGTGTGTTAAGCCATTTATGGTCACATTTTCTTCTCTCAGGTGCTGACGTAACGAGGAATGACGGTGTCTACTCCCGATACTTCTTCCGCTTCTCCACGAATGGTCGTTACGGCGTCTCCGTCAGGGTGGACAACAGCCAGGGGGATGCTGGGTACATCGTCATCAACCAAGGGCGTGGAGCACCGCCTCTGGACCCAGGTATGAAACTCGTAATCTCCAAGCAGATCCTACGGTGGCAAAAAACAGTATCCAATTGGCCAGAGGAGATCTATACCCAGAGTAGTGTCTGAAATGACATACTCTGGGTATAGATCTCCTCTGGCCAATTGGATACTGTTTTTGCCACCGTAGGATCTGCTTGGAGATTATGGAACTCGGTCTCTTCAGCATCAAACATCGACTATGGTTGGCTAATTTGTCAGTGGGTCAATATACAGAAATTTACAATGGACACTACACAAATACATGTCCTCTTTGTTACGTTATTAAATCAAATATTACATATGGATGGCATTCTCATGAACTTAAAAAGAAACTCATGCTGAACCCAGGTATTGAATATGGTCTCTTCAGGATCAAACATCGACTATGGTTGACTAATTTGTCAATTGGCTAGTATATAGAAGTTTACAATGGACATCACACAAATACATGTTCTCCTTGTTACATCATTATATGGATGGTATTCTCATTAAAAAAAGAGAATCGTATGCTGATATAGCTGTAATCAACACCACATATTACCATGAAGAAACAGACAACTATATAGAACGATCTTATAGGTTAGGTGTAACAGGTCGTTCGGTGTACTGTAGCCAGCTGCCGCCGCGCCGCGTGCCTGCGAAGCTGGTGTGTTACGCCAAAGGGCGGTTATACCGGCTATACAGATACAGAAGCTGGTGTGTTACGCCAAAGGGCGGTTATACCGGCTATACAGATACAGATACAGATTATCTTACTAATTTTTGGTTATCATTATTATAGATACTGGATATATCGGCGGGGACAACGTTCAGCAAGAACCATTGGAGCAGTTTCAACGGATGACAACAGGTGGCGTTTTTGAAGTACAGGGGGTCCCCAGCGGTGGCGTCTCTTCACGGGACATGCTGCCGCCGTCCAGGGTGGACGATCTTGCGGTCGTGGAAGTTTCGTACGCTGAAGCCACGGTGACGCTGAGTTGGACAGCGCTAGGAGACGACTTCGACCAGGGAGGTCCAGGTGTGTTTAAACGTCTCTTTGTGGATGTTTTTGGCGACGTCTCAGGGAGGAGCCTAATGGTACAGTATTGTGTGCAATTCGCAAGAATTCTAGGAATCGTACAGGCATTTTGTCCACAGGAATGGAATGTCCACAGGCATGTCTCTGACCCACATCTATGCCCACATTCCTGGAAACCTTTGGGACCCTGCCAAAGACCTCTCTGCCCCGGATGCCCTACTTTCTGTGACCCCGGGGCCTGTTCACTATACACTCAGTGGAGGAGTGCACTGTATCTGTATAGGTACCAAGTCTTCCTCAAAATCATGAAATGATGGCAGGGCCGCAGTGCCATGCAAACAATAACCCTAACAGCAACCACCGTCGCCATGGCAATGTATGTTTTCATTGCCAGTCTTGTTATTTCTTGCCTACCATCTGTTTAATATATATACATATATATATATATATACGGTGGCAAGGCAGTATCCATTGGCCAGAGGGGTGTACACTAGCCACCGAAGCTAATGGACACTCCTCTGGCCAATGGATGCTGCCTCGCCACCGTAGGATCTGCTTGGAGATAACTGTTTATACAAAGTCGGCAATTCTTCAATATTTACTCCTTATTGCTTGCCATAGAACTAGAAGAAAAGGGGAGGAAGTAATTAATTGATTGATGGATGGATGGGTGGATGGAATGTTTAAGATCTTTAAGATCTGCTTGGAGATTATCAATCTTATGCGTTTGCCTCTTTTCCTCTTTTCCAGCCCACTACGTTGAGGTCCGTTACAGTCGTCATTTTGGTCAGCTCGCAGACGACTTTCACGGCTCAGCTTCGGTCAACCACTCGCAAGTGCTGCAGGGAAGCCTGACGTCACCACCGGAGCCCGGCTCGGCGCAGACCATCGTCATCCTGGTGCCAGACCGAGGCCACAACGTCACGTTCGTCTTCGCCGTGCGCATGTGCGACGAAGCGGACAACTGCGCTGACCCCTCCAACATCGTGACGGCAAACCTCGAGTACATCCCTGAGCCTGTCTACAACAACGATACGATCACCTGGGCCATTATTGGCTCAGTGCTTGGTGTGGCTGTTTTGGCCGCTATCTTGGCTTTGGTCTATCGCAAAGTCTGGCGTGCCAAGGTTAACGTTAACCCGGCCAAATCTACCAAGCTAGCTTCCGCTAACGACAATCCTTCGTTTGTTCCCACTGTGTAGCTATAGTTCAGGTTTTGTATCTTGTGTGTTTTGACTTTTTGTAGACTGCTTTTGCTTGTGTCGCTTTAATTTGTAATGTGCATATGACCTTAAGGTTGGTGGTATAGAATAGCATGCTGTTTTCTTGAAGTTCAAGACACGTTTGTTTGTTTGTTTGTTTGTTTGTTTGTTGGTAGAAAATTGAGTCGAAGAGATTTCAGCAACAGAGATTTATGGAATGAAAAAAAATTGCTGGGTGCTGAGGACGGGACTGTCTTGTTTTCAATCAGAATGATGATGAGCATCGCACTAAGAATAAAGCAAGAAATGTAAATGCCTTACAGTCAACATTGGCAGCTATCGTTTGAAACGATAGACTGAAAAGAGGATATGCTATCACAACATTATCAAATTAATATCAAACTTGTCATGGATCATATTCGATGCAAGGAAAATTTTCACGGAATCTACTAATACCTACAATATTAGAATTTTTGTCAGAAAACTCGAATATTCTGAACACATAATGCAAAGTTTTGCTAATTTTGCTAATTTCAATAACAGATGTGTTACTGTTGTTCTGCTTTCTGCTTTGCTGTTTAGAATAAGAGAGAGAGAGAGAGAGAATGGTTTATTCACTAATAAAAACCTTTGCAGCACCAGGGCTGAATTGCGGTTTCTTCACACAATACATAGTCCAAATCTTAGCAGAACATGACCGCATCATACATAACAAATAAGACTTAAAACAAATAACACCTCATAAAAATAAATTTTCAATGAAAAGTATACTGACAAATAAAGTAGCTGATTGGAACTATTAAAGCACGACTTTTGAGCTACTCAGTGTCCTGCAGCATTGTTGGTTTATGGTCTCCCTCCGTATTTGGACGTTCTGTAGAGTGAGTTCACAGAGTAGGGCAGTGAGGGATCGGTCGGGGTTAGAAACATAATGCAGTAAGCATGATCGTGAGAAGATTTAGTGGGTGGGATTAAGGAAAATGAAGGTCAAGTTCGATAATGGGCCTCTTAGCAGCTATGTACGGTACTGCAGGGGGATTCAAGTTGTGCCCGGAATCACCTTGGTGGATGGGTCGCAAGAAGTTGCGCAATGTCTATCCGCACGCTACGCAATGCCAAGCCAGGCCTCGAAATTAACATTGTCAAATGTCAATGTCAAAATGACGCTAAATTTCAGGCTCGGGACTATTCAAATTACGTTTCGGCAATTTCGGGGCAATTGGACAATTCTGACGTCCACGTTATTTAGGAACGCGATCCATCCGTGGGAAGCAAAGGGAAACAACACTGTCTATTTATCAGGTCTTTCAATTCACTAGTACTCTAGATCTTTTTAGCATTGCTGCAATTCGAGCAAGGTGAGCAAGTCATAATAGTGCACACCCATGCCACCCGGCCAACCAGCTATTCCTATTTTGGCCTATGGCCAGCTTTTTTAAAAAGCTTTCTTGTTATTTCAAGTTCTGGAAATGTTGTGGTGTTGATTTTAAGTGGTGGATAGGTTTTAGGGCATAGATGACCTTGAAGCTATTTGTAATTAGAAAAAAAGTACACCAATGAAGACAAACACATTCTTTTCCAAGGTCACACAGAACATGTATTGGACACTCAATCTCCGGCACATATATCCTGATAATATATTATTTCTGACTACAGTGGTTAAAATATATACACTCTTTTTAAAAATATCATCTATACAATTTACACAATATATACAGTACAATATGCATACATGTTTAACATAGTAAATATTTTGTTCATATGGTAGGCAAAACAATTTCCGCATTTTCTTACACTTCAAATAAGAATCTATACAATTTACACAATATACAGTATAATGCTTGACATGCTAATACATGTTTTACATATTGAATATGTTAGTTCATATGGTAGGCAAAACAATTTCTGCATTTTCTTACACTTCAAGTAAGAATCTATACAATTTACAGTTATGCTTGGCATGCATACATGTTTTACATAAAAATGTGTGGTGCATATCGTAGGCAAAACAATTTCTGCATTTTCTTACACTTCAAATAAGAATCTATACAGTTTACACAATATACAGTACAATACTTGACATGCATATACATGTTTTACATATCAAATATTCATATGGTAGGCAAAACAATTTCTGCATTTTCTTACACTTCAAATAAGAATCTATACAGTTTACACAATATACAATACTTGACATGCTAATACATGTTTTACATATTGAATATGTTAGTTCATATGGTAGGCAAAACAATTTCTGCATTTTCTTACACTTCAAGTAAGAATCTATACAATTTACACAATATACAGTTATGCTTGGCATGCATACATGTTTTACATAAAATGTGTGGTGCATATCGTAGGCAAAACAATTTCTGCATTTTCGTACACTTCAAATAAGAATCTATACAATTTACACAATATACAGTATAATGCTTGACATGCATAGTACATGTTTTACATAATATGTCGTTCGTATAGTAGGCAAAACAATGTCAGACTCTGCATTTTCTTACACCTCAAATAACCTTCCTCTTTTCAATCTGAACTTCCCGAGTTTAGTCCTAAAAACTCCCAAACTGGCTCTATGAGTGACAAACTGGTAAGGTATGTAATTTTGTGGGGGTCTCTTTTTAAAATCACAAACTCGTGTGGGCCGTTTGCTCGTATTGGTTAAATAAGGGATTCTAATTCATTGAGTGATTTCAAATATGCTTTCTACAGTTTCCTGTAAAGATTTGGGTAACAGGTCCATCTTAAAAGTTGGCCTGCTTCTTTTGATTTTAAGTTCATAAAAAATACACAATTCTGAAATGAAAATTGTTGAATAGCACACAGTACTAAACAAAAGTTCATTTTTACCAGGATGTAAGCGTTCTAAGAAACACAGGGATAAAAATGAAATGAAATTAAAATCCAGAAAGTCAAAGCTTGCATCCATCCACCAAGGGTATCTCGTCTTTCCTTTATAGCAAATAGCTAACTAATCAGCCAACCAAAGCCCGGCAGCAGCATTGCACAATATGTCCAACACCTCCATTTTTTTGGGGTTTTCTGACTTTTGTGGGAGTAGTTGGCGTAGGCTGAGCCAGTGAACACTGCTGCCGGGCACTTTCGAGCTGTACCACACCTGAGTGAGAACCCTTGGGGACCAAACGCAAGCATCAGGGACATAAGAGAGAGAAAATATCTTGAAGGAAAAAAAAATTGTACAGTTACCAGGCAACAGAGGTCGTGGTAGACCAAAGAAGACATGGATGGAGTGCATCCAAAATGAAATTAGAATGTGCGGACTGTCCAACATTGACCCACAGGACAGGGTCGCATGGAGACATGGAGTCCAGTCTACCAACTGCTGCCCACCCCTGAGACAGGGAAGCCGACAGCAGAATAATCAAAGCCCGGATATGTATGTATGTACAGTATAATCCCAGGACCAAAACTTCAGGACTCCACAAAATAGTTTGGACTTATTTAGAAGCCCCCATTAACATACCTCATCCAGAATGTACTAGCCACCCTTTTTTAGGACCAAATAATATCACCTTTCCAAAGCATTCTTATGATATACTCAGACTTTGCCTCTATATTTTTACGACTTAATATGGCAGGTTTGTGAAATTCAACGTTATTCATTGACAGTATCAGGCACCTTTGGTTTCACAGTACAAGACTATCCAGCTTTGGTTTCACATTATACAAGACATGCGTTATGTATACATACATGTATGTTGACATTATCCAGGTTTGCTTTCACTGTATGAGACATGTGTAGACACTCTGGTGACCTTGTTTTTTTCCTTTTTTATGTGTAGTGAACCACTGTAACGTCGCGGTCAGAGGTCACCGTGAAGGTGGTGGTTCCACCGCTGACCGCGGCTGTGCATTCGTACCTCAGACCAGCCGGGAGATGGGTCTCCAGCTTATACCCTGGAGGGAAGTATGAGCCCTCAGCATTTAGTGGGCGGATCGTGCTAGCTGAGGGAGCCTCATCTGAACTGAACAGCTCTGTTGCCGCTGTTTCATCGTAGCAAAGTGATGTCGGTGCTAGCATTTGTGTACCAGTGCTCTTGGTTGCCTTGTCGTGTGAGACCGCAGCATTTGGTGGGCGGATGGTGAGACCTGCAGGAGCCTCATCTGAACTGAACAGCTCTGTTGCCGCTGTTTCATCATAGCAAAGTGATGTCGGTGCTAGCATTTGTGTACCAGTGCTCTTCGTTGCCTTGTCGTGTGAGACCTCAGCTTTTGGTGGGCGAATCGTGCTAGCTGAAGGAGCCTCATCTGAACTGAACAGCTCTGTTGCCGCTGTGATTCCTGTTTCATCGTAGCAAAGCGATGTCGACGCTGGCGTTTGTGTACCAGTGCTCTTGGTTGTTTTGATGTTGTCTGTTTTGTTGCCCCCTGTAGCGGTCTTCCTGGCCGCTGTTTCATCGTAGCAAAGCGATGTCGGTGCTAGCATTTGTGTACCAGTGCTCTTGGTTGCCTTGTCGTGTGAGATCTCAGCATTTGGTGGGCGGATCGTGAGAGCTGAAGGAGCCTCATCTGAACTGAACAGCTCTGTTGCCGCTGTTTCATCGTAGCAAAGTGATGTCGGTGCTAGCATTTGTGTACCAGTGCTCTTGGTAACCTTGTCGTTGTCTGGTTTGTTGCCCCCTGTAGCGGTCTTCCCGGTTCTTCTGTCGTTGTCTGGTTTGTTGGCCCTGGATGGAGAGGCGTTGTCTGAGCTGTAATGAACATGAATAATGAACATGACCACAACACAGATAAGGGTTGGGCAGTTGGACAGTGCTAGCTGCATGTAAGTCAAACCAATCAATGATTTATAAAATAAAGATATGAACTTACGAGTTGCACCAGAAGCCGCCTGACTCAAGGATTGCCAAACGGCGATTGAGGTCTTCTATCTCAAGCTCTCTTCTTGTTCTTGCCAGTCTGTGGAAGGGGAGGGAGAAAAGTTTAAGGTTTTGAGTACCTCATTATGGTACACAAGGTTTCAGATAATGAGTCATATTCAATCTTTCAATCCAGTACTTAATGCTTTGATCTTGACAACTTGATAATTTTTAAGAAATGTCAGAGGACCACAGAAATGAACTGGCCTTATCAAACAGTTTGCCATAAAAAAAAACTAGAACTGTTAGCAATGAAACCTTCGAAAGTTTGTAACAATGGCTCTTACTTCTTGTTGGCATCCTCTAGTTCCTCAAGCATGCTACAGGGAGAGAAAGAAGTTCATATAGAGTCACCCGGACACTTTGTTTCACTTGACACTGTAAGGATTTTAGACTCTGAACAAGACTTATTTCTTGAGAGGGGTGAAGGAAGCCATTTACATCAGGGCCCATCACCCTACATTGAACCGCGACGGGGCCGTCTACCAGATACCTTTCACCCAGTGTTGACGTCACACTTCAAAGAAGCCACGTGACAAGCTTCACTGGGTCAGTCTACTGAGGTCAAGGCCAGAGTGACTGGTCGAAAGCTCTAGGTGAGAGAATTTTTTGTGTTGGATCAAAAGTCTTAACTTTACACATGTAACTACCAACACAGATGAACTTTCATGATAGAGAAAGAAGTTGTTGAGATCGCTTGGAGGAAGGTCATAAGATAAGATTGAAGTATGGGGCCTTGAAGACAATCTTAAGAAGGTTGAAGTAGGAGCAGCTCAGGAAGTAACTCAAAATCTTTCTGACATCTCAAGAATTGGTATAAGCAGTTTGAAAAACCAGGATACTCATGCAGCATGTAGATTAGACTGAAATAATTCTTAGGTAATAGTAATATATATATACACCCTAGATCTAATGTTAGCCATTTATACTTGTTTCTAGTACATTGTATTTCCATTGATCTCCTGCATTTATCCCCCCGGGGAATGAACATGCAATAAAGATTCATTATATAGTAAACAAGTTTGAATTGTCTTTGAAAACTATGACAGGTGTACTGAATGATAACTGAAGTAGACTGAACACTTACAATTTCCAATCAATGTCAGACTGCTTCAACTCTCTGTGGGTCAATAAGGGAGAAGTGTAATATGTTAGGAGCAATATTTCAGCAGTACAGAGATGGTCAGTGTTACATCACTGTTAGTAGTATAAAAGTCCCCGCAGCATTCTTTCAAATTCCTCTTAAGCAGCATGATATACACTGACTACATCTAAGTGTACAAAAACACAATAAAATACAGCAAACATAAACATATTAAGTAAAAACATAAACACCTTTAGAGTGACCATAGAGAGTAAAAAGATTGTACCGACTTGAGAACATCATTTTAGTGTCGACAGTGAGGTTGAAAAGTAATGGGTAGTAGCACAGTACGGGTACAGACAGAAACGTACTGGAGCTGAAGTACAACTTAACAACAGCTAAATACCTTTTCAATCGAGCCTCCTCCTTGTCCTTGCATTCCACTAAACTGTAACAAATTGGCACAAATGTCATCCATAGGTCTCTGTGCAAGTGTCCTATAAAAGTATATATAACAGTTAAAAAACATGTCCCCAATCAAGAATCAAGAAAAAAGATCAAGACAGTTCACAAACCTCTTTAGCTCTTTCTCCAGGTTTTCCACTTTCCTGTAAATAGTAAAAATGAAACACTTTTAGAGCGCATGGAGAGAAAAAAACATTGTTTATTATAACTTTTTTTAACCTTGGTTGTTACGTCATGGTTCCAAATTAATCTATGGTGACTCCCATATTGGCCTCTAGTTGATCTTTTAAATAATGTTTCCCTCTAGTCTTCTTAACTTACATGGTTCACAGAAACTAAAAAACTTCTTTCCTAATTCTTTAGTCATCCTGTTAAGAAATGGTCCACAAACCAAGAAATGACAAGGCTTGAGTTGTAGGAATAAAATCTCTAATGCAAAGGTCCATTTGAATATCTAGTTAAGTCTGAGATATGACTGTCACAGAGGTCTGAGTTGTCTTGAGTTCCCAACTGACAGATATTTACCTTATGAGCATGGTTTCTTGTTCAACACGGAGTTGAATCTCCTCATTGTGTTGCCTGTAAAAAAAAAAACCAGTTCTATGACCTGAAACAATACCCACCGGATCAAATGAATAAGGGTCCAAATAGCACAAAGGCAACAAGTTTCTCTGTGCTTAGATCTGCTAAAAATATAATTAGGCCTTTCTCATTTAGAGGTACTTACAAACAAGATTGCTCAACAACCGTTGAGCAAAAGCAAAATGAAAGCATCTCACTCTTTCTGGTCAGCAATCCTTTGCTCCAACTCTTCCAACTCTTCTGGGTCTGCAATGGCACTACTGGAGCTGTAATGAACATGAATAATGAAGTTACATAACCACAACACAGATAAGGGTAAGTTGGGCAGCGTTGGCTGCATGTTAGTCAAACCTATCAAATCTAAGTAAAGATATGAACTTACAAGTGGCACCAGAAGCCGCCTGACTCAAGGATTGCCAAACGGCACTTGAGGTCTTCTATCTCAAGCACTCTTCTTGCCAGTCTGTGGAAGGAGGGAGAAAAGTTAGGTTTTGAGTACCTCAATATGGTCACAAGGTTTCAGATATACAGTCAAATTCAATCTCCAGTTCTCTACTTTGATCTTGACCACTTACTAATTTTTTTAAATGTCATAGAACCATGGAAATGAACTGCAATGGCCTTGTCAAACAGTTTGCCACCCAGAAAAAATATAACTGTTGGCAATAAATTAATGAAGCCTTCCAATTGAAAGTAACAATGGTTCTTACTTCTTGTTGGCATCCTCTAGTTCCTCGAGCAGGCTACAGGGAGAGAAAGAAGTTGTTAAAGATCACTTGAAGGAGGGTCATGAGAAAGGTAAGAAAGATAAGCATGGGGCCATGAAGGTTGAAGTAGGAGCAAATCAGAAAGCAACTGAAAATCTTTCTGACATCTCAAGAATTGGTACTAAGCAGGTGTGCTAAATGATTACTAAAGTAAACTGAACACTTACAATTTCCAGTCAATGCCAGACTGCTTCAACTCTCTGTGGGTTGAAGGGAGAAGTGGTATGTTATATATTGCTGAGCAGTACAGTGGTGGTCAGATTTACATCATCACTGTAGCATAAAAATCCCCTCACCTTTGTTTCAAATCCCTGTAAGCCGGTAAGCAACATGATATACACTGACTACATCTAAGCGTACAAAAGCACAATAACATACAGCAAACATACCTTAATCAATAAGTAAAAATGATTGTACCTGAGAACATCATTTAGTGTCTACAGACTGAGCTTGAAAAGTAATGAACAACCACAGTACGGGTACAGACAGAAACGTACTGGAGCTGAAGTACAACTATACGAACAACAGCTTACCTTTTCAGTCGAGCCTCCTCCTTGTCCTTGCATTCCACTAAACTGTAACAAATTGGCACAAATGTCATCCATAGGTCTCTGTGCAAGTGTCCCATAAAAGTATATATAATAACAATTTAAAAACACCCAATAAAGAATCAAGAAAAAAAGATTTAAGACAGTTTACAAACCTCTTTAGCTCTTTCTCCAGGTTTTCCACTTTCCTGTAAATAGGAAAAAAGAAACACTTTTAGAGTGCATGGAGATAGAATCAGAGAAACCTTGTTTCACCTTTTAACCTTGGTTGTTACATCATAGTTCCAAATTAATCTGTTCTCTTTAGTGAATTTCTATGCTGGCCTCTAGTTGGTCTTTTAAATTATGTTTCCCCTCGTCTTCTTAACCGACATGGTCAACACAAAACTAAAAAAAAAAAAAAAACTTCCCTAATTCTTTTGTCATGACCTGTTAAGAAACAGTCTACAAGCTATTATTTACATGACAAGGATCAGCCGTAGGAATATAATCTCCATGCAAAGGTCCATTTGAAAATCTAGTTAAGTCTGAGATATGACTGTCACAGAGGTCTTGAGTTCCCAACTGAGTGATATTTACCTCATGAGCATAGCTTCTTGTTCAACACGGAGTTGAATCTCCTCACTGTGCTGCCTGTAAAAAAAATAACCAGTTCTATAACCTGAGACAATATCCACCAGATCAATTAAATGAGGAAGAAATGAAGCTGGTTCTGGGTCCACAATAGCACTACTAGAGTAGTAATGAACATGTCAGAAGACATTACCACAGCACAGCAAAGGCAACAACATGTCTCTCTGCTAGATCTGCTATAAATATAAAAGGCATATAAGGACCTCATTTCTCTTTTAGGGGTACTTACAAACAAGATTGATTAACAACAGCAAAAACAAAAGAATCTCACTGGTTCTGCTCAGCAATCCTTTGCACCAACTCTTCCATGTCATTTCTCAGGTCTGATAGCAGCTCAATGTCATCAGGAACTCTCTCATCTCCATGGCTGTGCTCAGTTGCAGCCTGGGGAGTCATGTCCATGGTCTCTACACCTATGTCTCCCTCCTCTTCACAGCTGTCTCCAGGGTTGGATTGGTTTTCAGCCAAGTCCTCAGTAAAAAATTTACCATGGTTGAAGCTTTCTTCCAGGAACATCTGGCAACCCTTTATGGCCTCCAGCTGTTGGGCAACTCTGTTGGTGGAAAGTTTAAACGATGAACCCAGTACACTCATTTGTAACAGCAGGAGTAAACCCTGCTGTTGAATGGTGTCATGTCAGGTCTGGATTTACTGGATATACAACAGTATGATAATTATTGTATGATATGTGTACATCCTTATAACAAAGGAAAACAGATTCTTAGGAAGATGACTGTACATGTGGATCTCAATGAATATCAAATACCTCATAGTGTCAGCAATGAATAGATAAACTACCTGTACAATCATGACTCAGTATCTTAATCTTACCTCAGAAATGTCTTGGCACTTAATATCATTAAGGATAATTATGGAAGGGCTCATGTACTAATATGTAAGATCAAACAAACACAATCAATGGCAATATATAGGATACAGACCATTAATCAAGCAATACAACCCTTTCCCTGAGATCCATCCCTGCTCACACAGTTGCTTTTGTACAACAGAACTCAGCAGTAGATTTAAGTACAGCAGACAGGCTGTGAGCAACAAACTCACAAAATAACTGACAGTGGTCGCACTTACTTGTCACGCTCTTGATCCAGTTCTTTTGTCATCCTGAAGAGAAAAATAGAAAATATGTCAAAAAGTGAAGCTAAGGAAACAAAGGAGTCTGAGAAACACGAAGCCAGTATTTTCTGAAGAAAAATAATCACTAATACTGTCATTTCATAGTTTGAAATTGTTTTCAAATTAGACCTCTGGTCAAAACACTACAGGCCATTGAAGATCAAGTTGAAGAGAGGAAAGCAGAAAGAACCATGATGATGATTGTAGACCTACTTGAGGATCTTTGAGTTCATCTCCTCAATTGTACGATCCTTAGCAGACATCATCTCTGTGCACTTGAGGATCTTTGATGTCAGCTCTTCTATTGTACCATCCTTAGCAGACATCATCTCAGTGCAAGCAACATGTGACCTACAGGGAATTAAAACAAAATGCATCTTTAATGTAATAATGCATGAGTTGGACAAAGGGACTTTTTTATTGAGGAAAATCTTGGAGTCTTACAGAAATCTGCCAATCATTTGTCCAGGTATTTCCTGTGTTCAAATTTGCTGAGTACTTACAGCCTTGCTGCTGTCAACTCTGCCTCCAGTTCTATCAAGAAGAATGCTTTATTTGTGTGAGGATTGTGTTCAGCACCAAGGACAGGTATGCTTACATATGTGTGGATGGTGTTCAGCACCAAAGACAAGTGTGTTTATTTGTGTGAGGATGGTGTTCAGCACCAAGGACAGGCATGCTTACTTGTGTGTGGACGGTGTTCAGCACCAAGGACAGGTATGTTTACTTGTGTGTGAACGGTGTTCAGCACTAAGGACAGGTATGCTTACTTGTGTGTGGATGGTGTTCAGCACCAAGGACAGGTATGCTTACTTGTGTGTGGACGGTGTTCAGCACCAAGGACAGGTATGCTTACTTGTGTGTGGACGGTGTTCAGCACCAAGGACAGGTATGCTTACTTGTGTGTGGACGGTGTTCAGCACCAAGGACAGGTATGCTTACTTGTGTGTGGATGGTGTTCAGTGCCAAGAATAGCTGTGTGCCAAGTATTTCCTGTGTTTAAATTTGCTGAGTACTTACAGCCTCACTGCTGTCAACTCCGCTTCTAGTTCTATCAGGTAGAAGGGGTCTGCCAGGGGGTTGTCACCTCCATCACAGTCATTGGAGCACCTGGGGGAGGGGAAAATGGAGTTTATTTGTTTATTTGAGTTTACCACAAGTACACTTGTATATTAACTACAAGTGGAAGGGAGGACATAGAGCACGTCAGCAGAACGAACTGTGCCAGTGTGCAAAACCCTGATGTTTGGTCAACGTTGCATCAAAATTTTGCCTGTTGCAGACGATATCTTTTCCTATACAACATCTGAAAACTACAGACAGGCTGTCAACCTTATATGCTCTAATACAACCTTATATGAGACGTTCTGCCAAAGTGCTATGCACAATACATTACGGGTTTCGCGCAGGTGCAGTACGTTCTGCCGACGTGCTGGTGCATAGACACCTTTACAAAGTTGTCCTCCCAAACACTACTGTATATATAAATACAGATTATAAATACAAAACATTAAGCATCATAACATGAGATACAAATTTCTCCAAAATATCATACATTAAACATGAACATAATACAGGGCAGTGTAAAGGAAGACACTGTGTAAATCTACTTAGCATGCTGAAGGGAGACATGAAGCACAGAGGGCTAGGCCCTCCTACAACAGCAAAGAAACTCTGAGAGCTAAGGGAGCTTGCGGGGAAAAAGGAACAGTGGAAGAAGATGAAGAAAGACTGAATGCAGCTGTAGGACGTTCTTACGACTGCAGATGCAGAACACAGTGGATGATGATGATGATAATACAATGTCATGAAATATCATACATATATACAAAAATAACAAAGATTAAAAACAAGTAAAAAAATACGAAGTGCAACACTTCTCGACAGGCTTTTCTTTTTTTTTAAAATCTTAGAACGTGTTTTCAAGCATATGTTCAGAGGTAACATTATTATGAAAGGCCTTAACAAATACTGAATTATTAAGATTACAGCAAAGAAGGTTTACTGGCATAAGACAGTCTTTTTACTGTCAACTAAAGATGTATCCTTAAAAAATACAGATAAGATGTTTTTCACATTAAAAACTTGTGTCAAGTGGTCATTAAGGGACTTCAGCTCATCAGCAAAATGCAAATGAAATGTATTTAGTGTTAACGATTGTCTGAATAAGTAGCAAAATCTATAGAATAACAAACTGAGTCATGCAAGACAAAGTTGGAGTGAGAGCAGAAAGAGCCATCATGGCTGACATACTTATCTAACTCTGTTGACAGGTGGTCTTTCACTGGTTCGATGACTTCAAGGTGCGGCTTGCTGGCAGCAAGATGCCCAGTTTTGGAGGCTGGTGGTTGTGGCTCGATCCATTCCAAGTGTGGCTTGCTGGCAGCAAGATGCCCAGTTTTGGAGGCTGGTGGTTGTGGCTCGATCCATTCCAAGTGCGGCTTGCTGGCAGCAAGATGCCCAGTTTTGGAGGCTGGTGGTTGTGGCTCGATCCATTCCAAGTGCGGCTTGCTGGCAGCAAGATGCCCAGTTTTGGAGGCTGGTGGTTGTGGCTCGATCCATTCCAAGTGCGGCTTGCTGGCAGCAAGGTGTCCAGTTTTGGAGGCTGGTGGTTGTGGCTCGATCCATTCCAAGTGTGGCTTGCTGATAACCAGATTTCTGGTTTTTGAGGTTGCTGGTTCTGGTTGGATCGATTCCAGGTGGGGCTTGCTGATAACCAGATTTCTGGTTTTTGAGGTTGCTGGTTCTGGTTGGATCGATTCCAGGTGGGGCTTGCTGATAACCAGATTTCTGGTTTTTGAGGTTGCTGGTTCTGGTTGGATCGATTCCAGGTGGGGCTTGCTGATAACCAGATTTCTGGTTTTTGAGGCTGATGCTTCTGGTTCGGAATGCAGCTGGTGGGCTTTTGAGACAGTTTGGGTGTTCGGGTCTCCATGACATCTATAAAGGATGTTTCAAAATGTCAGATATAAACATTCACATCATACAGGACAAGTCAGGAAAGGCACTAAAGGTGAAAATCAAAGCTGACTTCATGTCAGACTTTTACAAAGCACTTATATATAATATATCTTACTCAGAACAGCATAAAAGTACAAGTATGCAAACATACCAATAGAACTCAAACAGCACAAGAGTTGAGAACTATAACAACAACTTTATGATATTTTGTGAACCTATATGCCTGGGTAATAAAAGAACTGCTACAAAAGCTGCAACTTACAAGCTTATAAAACTGTTATTCAAAACTTGGTACCTTCTAGCTACGCACATACGCAGCAGAAAAATAGCACACAAACAGCACATAGATATAGATATGTTGCAAAACGTGTTTACCTCTTTGTCATCTGACGCCACTCATCAGTCAAGATGTTGATGCCCTGACGCATGCTGTAAGGTTGTCAAACAGTGTTGGTGACATGGCAACGTCTTTTATCAACTGCTTCACACAAAATCAGTTACTGTTACTGTAACACTGAAATCACTTATGATAACTTTCTATGCCCATATGCCTGAGTAGAAAAGGTTCTACAGAAAACTTGGATTTCAGAACCCGTTGTGGCAACGTCTTTTATCAACTTCTTCACACAAAATCAGTTAATTTCAATGAAGTTACAATGGCTAGGGAGTAGACCTGTACAAAGGTAGCCCAGCTCTCAACCATATAGCAAGAAAGTTTTGTACAAAAATCAGTATTTACAAGACTGAAAGAAGTGTTACCGTAACACTGAAATCACTTACGATAACTTTCTAGGCCCACATATGCCTGAGTAGGAAAGGTTCTACAGAAAAATTAGATTTCAGACCCCAGATACAGAAAAACAGGTCCCACTGATATCTAATGTCTGAAGTACTTTGTGCCATACAGTGATATAGAAATATAGCTTTACACCATACAGGAAGAAAGGTTGTACAGAAACTTACCTCGCGCAAATTGCCTGTGCTTCAAGGATCTCCCTATTGGAGTTTCAAGAAACAAAAAGGTAATGATGGAATGGTCTTCAATCAAACAGAGGAAAGTGATACAAAAATCATGTAATATTAGATTATAATTTACACAAGAAGATCTTTGGTCTCATTTTGTATCTTACCTGTCAAACTCATCATTTTCATCGAGCTCAAGACAATCAGTATCCATTTGTGGCCCATCAGTGTCCAGGTGCAAGTCAGGGGTAGGCTGGGCATTCTCACAACCATGGAAGCTGTAAATGATATACAATTTATAAAACAGACACATGCAGCGAAGGTTGGTCTAGAGAGGGGAGAGGCAAAGCGCTGCAAGCAGCTGGAAACAAAGCGCCAGAAGCGTAAAGAGAAATCACAAAATAGCTCATCCTTCTTGTGTCCCAACTGTGGCCGGGACTGCTATGCTAAGATAGGGCTGATAAGCCACACTAGACGCTGCACATGGCCATAACACCAGACTTAGAGTGCTACCATCATCTCTTGAGATGGAAAGATGCCTACTACATAGGTACAAGCATGAAAAAAGCAGTTAAAATTTCATCTATTATGTGTGGATGGTGTTCAGCACCAAGGACAGGCACATTTACTTGTGTGGATAGTGTTCAGAACCAAGGACAGGTGTGTTTACTTGTGTGTGGATGGTGTTCAGCACCAAGGACAGGCATGTTTACTTGTGTGGATAGTGTTCAGCACTAAGGACAGGTATGCTAACGTGTTTGTACATGTGTAGATGGCGTTCAGAACCAAGGACAGGTATGCTTACTTGTGTGTGTGGATGGTGTTACGCACTAAAGACAGGTATGCTTACTTGTGTGTGTGTGGATGGTGTTTAGCACTAAGGACAGGCATGTTTACTTGTGTGTGGATAGTGTTCAGCACCAAGGACAGGTATGCTTACTTGTGTGTGTGGATGGTGTTCAGCACCAAGGACAGGTATGCTTAATTGTGTATGTGGATGGTGTTTAGCACTAAGGACAGGTATGCTTACTTGTGTGTGGATGGTGTTCAGCCCCAAGGACAGGTATGCTTACTTGTGTGTGTGGGTGGTGTTCAGCACCAAGGAGAGGTATGTTTACTTGTGTGTGTGGATGGTGTTCAGCACCAAGGACATGTATGCTTACTTGTGTGTGGATGGTGTTCAGCACCAAGGACAGGTGTGTTTATTTGTGTGTGGATGGTGTTTAGCACCAAGGACAGGCATATTTAATTGTGTGTGGATGGTGTTCAGCCTACCTTGTGACTGGTTCAACGTCGTAGGGCTCAAACCAAACAAGCTTTGGTTCGGTGATGGCCAGGTGGGATCTGGAGGTTGCTGGGTCAGGATCAAAAGATACGACCTTGGGTTGCGTGGCAACAAGGTGTTCTGAGGTGGGTGGTGTGTTCAGGTCATCCTGCAAGCTGCAAATGATAAATGTTTCAAAGTGTCAGATATACAACATACACATCTGGAAGTCTAGTTAACTTATTATGTTAAGTTTCATGATTTATACTCTCTGGAGTTAAGTTAAGTTAATTTATTATGTTAAGTTTTATATGGAGGAGGATTTTAGACAAGTCATTAAGGCTTCTTTCCTCCTCCTGCACGCTGTTTTTTTTTCCTTTGTTCTCATATTTGTTACTTAATGTCTTTACTCGTGCAAATAAATAAATGAAAAAATGAAGTCTGGACATGTCTGGAAGGGCATTACAAGACAAAACTGCATGATGTTTTTTTTTCTCAACTCATGTCCGACTTTTGCAAATCACTTAATCTGTCACGCGGAACAGCATAATCAGTCTGAACTAAAACAACATAAGGGTAAAGTTACAACTGTTACAGCATAAGAGTAGAACTAAAGCTAAGAGCAAACTGAAGTGTATAAGACCTTCTTTGTACTCAAGCTCTGTACGGAGAAGTTTGAAGGAAGGAAGGAAGGAAGGCAGGAAGGAAGGAAGGAAGGAAGGAAGGAGAGAAGGAAGGAACAGGGAAGGAAGGAAGTTCATAGAAATTCTGCTCACCTGTCAATCTTCCTCTGCAGCTCCTTGTTGATTCTGTAGGGAAGGGACGGGAATAGGTTAGGAACAGGAAGGAGTGTGTGTGTGTATGTGTGTGTGTGTGTGTGTGTGTGTGTGTGTGTGTGTGTGTGTGTGTGTGTGTGTGTGTGTGTGTGTGTGTGTGTATGTGTATGCATCTGAGGTATGTGTATCTGTGTGTGTGTGTGTGTGTATGCATCTGAGGTATGTGTATCTGTGTGTGTGTGTGTGTGTGTATGCATCTGAGGTATGTGTATCTGTGTGTATGTGTGTGTGTATGTGTATGCATCTGAGGTATGTGTATCTGTGTGTGTGTGTGTGTATGTGTATGCATCTGAGGTATATGTATCTCTGTGTGTGTGTGTGTGTGTGTTTAAGTTTAAATACTTCAGAGTCTGTGATCTTAACCCTCTTAACCTTCATAAGAAATGACTGTAGATTTACTGTCTTTTCTGTTTAATTGTTCTGGATGCTGATTGATGCTGCAGACTTGAAGGCAACAGAACAAACTTGAAGATGAAAGACAGACCATCCCAACAGCTGTGTATCAGTCCCCTTCACTGCATGGCTTGAATTTCTGATTGTCTTCATTTTCTTCAGACCACTAACATTGTACATAATGTAGACTGCAGAACTTTTGCTATAATAGTTCAGAAGAGGAAACTTACTCTTTTTCCTCCAAGAGATTGGCCTCCGCCTCATCTTTGATGAAGTTCAGCAGCTCCAGTTCTTCCTCAAGACGGTTGACCTTGTCTTGGTGATGACTCGGAAAGAAGTCGCCCTGACCTGCGGTTCTTAACTTCTCCTCCATCTCCTGTCTGAGGGTCTGCTCTGCCTGAAGTTTACTGTAACACAACGTACAGAAGGGATGTCTTTACTGGATACTTAACTGGATAGTTCATAAAGAATCACAGTGGAGTTAACTGTAACACAAGGAACAGAAGGGACATCTTTACTGGATAGTTTTAAAACTGGTTAGTTCACAAAGAACCGCAGTGGAGTTTAATGTAACACATTAGGTACAGAAGGGAATCTTTATTGGATAGTTTTAAACTGGTTAGTTCACAAAGAATCACAGTGGAGTTTACTGTAACACAAGGAACAGAAGAGATGTCTTTACTGGTTAGTTCACAAAGAACCACAGAGTGGAGTTAACTGTAACACAAGGAACAGAAGGGACATCTTTACTGGACAGTTTTAAAACTGGTTAGTTCACAAAGAATCACAGTGGAGTTTACTGTAACACAAGGGACAGAAGGGACAACTTTACTGGATACTTAACTGGTTAGTTCATAAAGAATCACAGTGGAGTTTACTGTAACACAAGGGATAGAAGGGATGTCTTTGCTGCATAGTTTATAAAGAATCACAGTCTGTGTAGTTTACACAAGGTATGGATCAAGTCCTCTCTGTACCTTATGTTACAGTAAACTCCACAGGGGTTCTTTGTAAACTATCCAGTAAAGACATTCCTTCTCTATCTGTATCACAGTATTAGGTTAAAAAAAAAGACTCATTAGTTCAATGTACTCACACTCTCATGTCTGCAAGTTCTGCACACAGTTGTGCCAGGCTAGTCTGTGTGGACTCTTTTTCCCTTATGTATTCCTCTATCTGGGCCTTCAGGTTTTCAGATAGGCTGCAAGAAAAAAACCCCTCTCAGTCAGGAACTAAATTAAATTTGGATATATATCTAATTCAATATTCCATATCCCTTTTGTATGTGAATAACATCATCTTTCCTAGAAATCACGTTAACTTGTAACTTCTAGTCTTTGACCAGCAGGTGCAGCCAGCACTTAGAGTGAACTTAGAGTTTCCCAAGTATTATACTTACAGTCGTTCAGCGGTCATTTCCGCCTCCAGCTGGACAATAGCAGACAGCATGTCCGAGTCCTCTCCGCTGTCATGGGGCCTGTTGGGGGACGGAACATTTCAGCTATATCCCGAGGAACGGGGGGAGGGTCTTCCTTTCTTTAACAATAATCTTTTCTTAATATGTCGGTGAAGGTTAGACATCCAGGTGATAAGATACGCCAAAAACAGTTACTCAAGCAACTGGATATGATTTTGGAAACGTCTTAGTGTCACTGACGAAAGGTAGTAGATGCTACCTGAAACGTCTGACCGTTTCCAAAATCATATCCAGTTGCTTGAGTAACTGTTTTTTGGCGAATCTTTTCTTAAATTTCAGGAAAAAAATGGTGCATCTTCAAGTATGTTTGTATGAAAACAGACCAGTATTTATATGTGCTGATGAAGTACTGTAATTACAAACAGAAAAGCATCTACTGGGGGATTGGGAGAGATGGAGGGAAAGAGTCAAGAACATCCGAGAAACATGTTCATCAGGATGATGATGGAAGGGTTGGCAGATATCAGAAACCAGCTTTTCTACAGGTGTAGCAGTCAAGTCAATTAAAATCTGATATGAGAAGTAATAAAAACAGCAGAGGGGTATGATTGAAGGATTGTCTGTTTATAACTTACAGGCTCTTGTCGTTTTTCTGCGCTGCCAACTTGGTCTTCAGCTTCTTGTTTTGTTTCTTGAGACGAGCACATTTCCTGTGGTTTACAAAAGAACAATAGCATTGGTTTGTTAAGTTACCTACATGTAGTAGGCTCTCTCAAGATTGTCTTGACCACCAGGATATCTGTGCATAACTGAGGCTGCATAAGCAGAGAGCTTCACAATTTTTTTTAACATGGTGATCTTAGGGCACCCTTTGGAATTATGAGTGACGTTACTAAAATTGATTTCTTGTATGCCTAGGAACTGTGCATGCTGTACTTACTCTTTGTACTTTGAGGTCGTTTGGTCAGTTAATCGTGCACATGTAGTCAACTCAGTGAAGCTGAAAGAAAAAACAAGAAGAAAATCTAAGGAAAATTTTCACACAAAAATGAGCTTAAAACAGCATTTATCTAGTTTGTAGAAGCTGAATAAAATTCATACCTAGGCTAAGTTTACATTTGATTTCATCTGGCTTAACTGCTAACTACACAGTTTATTTCTATCTAGCTAACCTAATGCCTATCATATCATGTCCATCTAGCTGAACTATCATATTGGTAATGGCATATTCTAGCTCAAAAAATCCTATAGAGCTGCCTAAGAAGTTTAGTTTCATCTAGCTTAGCTGATCTCTAAGCTGACTAAATCTGACGATGACTGTCTTGCTAACTGATCCCTGAGCTAACTGGACATTTACCTCCATCTAGGTAAACTGTTATTTGATCACACATATTTAGTTCTAGCTAGCTAAACTGAGTCCTTACTGGCTGCTAAGGCTGTTCTCATCTGTGTAACTGTCCTGATCGACCTGAAGATGTACAAAAACAAACTTAAGCAACAGAAATCATGAAATAAATTCAACTAGCAATCTAGATCTGATACTGGATTTGTATGCAGAAATATTGATTCAGCAATAAGACTGAAACTGCAAAAGGATGAAATTATAGCAAAACTATGATTGTCTTAAGCAGAAATATAAAAAAAAACAATGTTAATGTTCGAATAAGTATTCAACAAAGACTGCTACACTAGCTACAGGCAACTTATATTCAACAGTTACAGAGAGTGTGAACAAACTATACTTAAAGTTTCTCACTGAGAAAGCAGCTGCTAATGTTGTTTGTATACACAAGGAAAAGGGCTACTACATGTTGGCTACTTCCTACTGTGATATACGTTAGCATGGAAAAGGGTTAAAAAGGGGTTAAACTGCTCTAGCCAGCAGTGCAGCTGGCTGATTAGCACCTTGGACAGGAGAGTGACTTTTCACTGAGAGTTGTCAGACGGTTTTCTGTCAGATGTAAAACGGAGTGTGGTCTACATCCGTGAATAGTTTCATCAGGTTGCTAAGTCACTGAATAAAGAGACTCTTTCTACACAACCAAGTGTTTTATTCAGCCAACGTTTCGGTGACCGTCTGTCACCTTCCTCAGGGCAATTCTGACTGGTTCACATTGCACTGCAGCATAGGTGTCGCTGCTATAGATGCGGTCACCGAAATGTTGGCTGAATAAAACACTTGGTTGTGTAGAAAGAGTCTCTTTATTCGGAGTGTGGTCTAATTTCTGGGGAATGTTACCTACCGGGAGGTCAGATAGGTCCGACAGTGATGACAGGCTAAACTCAGATAGGGCGTGTTGGGATGTATCTGAGCTTGTCAGGTCCATGTCGTCGGTTGCGTCTCTGGTTGGTGAGACGACGTTTTTGTTGACGTTGATGGGCGGCTGGGGGAAAACATGGCAACCATCAGTACATGTGAAACAGATACGATCTGACTCTGATGAAAGCTCAAACTCAACTGACTTTATTTAACTTACAACCGGCCGGTTCTAGAGTCCCTTCCTTCGAACAGGTATAGATCACCTGTTCGAACACGACGCAAACACGTGCGCTCGCACGTGTTCGAACAGGTGACCAGCCCTGTTTGAAGGAGGGACTAGAACTGGCAAAATACAGCACATATTCAAATGTATTCTGTTACGTTAAGGAGGGTCAGGAAATCTGCACCATTCTTGAACCAAGAGGAGGGGGATACAGACTCATAGAGTCGTGTTTGGTACAGCATTGACCTGTGGCAGCACCACATTGTGCCAAGTTTTAGCTATGACAGAGCACTTGAGCAGCTGTCACTTACTCCATTGTACCTGAGACGCCGTAGCCTGACTGTATGAACTTTGCAACGTCTATAGCTAAATCCCCCACATTCTCTAGTTGGCTGCCTCCTAAACGTGGAAGCCTACATGGCAGAGAACTAAGAACAAAGGACAACTTCACGCAGTTCAGCTGCAGGACTTCTAGGTTTAAGAATAGTGTTTTACCTTTTATTGTCGACTTGTTGAACCAATCATGATGAATTTTAATGTGTCTCATGCCCCAAATCAGCCATGTAAGGCTGCACTGGTATGTGTTGTAAATAAACCAGTTTACATACATACGATACAAGTTCATTTCAACCTCACTGATGAAGCTCGAAGAGAAGAAACCGGGTGATGTACTCACAGTGGTGTTCTCCCCCTCTCCATCGTCATTCTTCCTTCTCCTCTCCCTGGTCTCTTCTAGCTTGGACATTCTGCTTCACTCTGACACACGAGCTTAGACTGAAAAAGTTTCACCAAAGGTTTAACTACACGTACAGTCAAGCCTGTCCATTGAATTGAATGTCTTTATTTCAGGTTATACCCATAGTTGTACAGACATAAAACCACAAAACACTACATATACAACAATTTATACACATTTTTAAAATAAGAATTCCTAAATTGGCAATCAGACCTCAATATACAGTGTATTATACTGTTATCGGTGGTGTAAAGTCTATTGATGAAGGAATAGCACAATTTCCTGCGTCTGGCGTCAAATGTATCCGTGGTAGGGTGTACAAACATAGATCATTCTTGATAGAAAATAACTTTTGTTGACAATCCAACCCCAAGAAAAAATTGGGCATAGGTTCCCCGCTCTGGCCCCTAACCTGGGGGCCACGGGCTATACAGCACCTCTGTTGCAAAATTGGGCATAGGTTCCACGCTCTAAGACCCCTAACCAGGGGGCCACGGGCCATGCGGCGCTTCTGTTGCAAAATTGGGCATAGGTTCCCCACTCTGGCCCCTAACCAGGGGGCCACGGGCCATACGGCACTTCTGTTGCTAAAATTGGGCATCAAGGTTCCACGCTCTGGCCCCTAACCAGGGGGCCACGGGCCATACGGCACTTCTGTTACTAAAATTGGGCATCAAGATTCCACGCTCTGGCCCCTAACCTGGGGGACACGGGCCATACGGCACTTCTGTTGCAAAAATTGGGCATAGGTTCCACGCTCTGGCCCCTAACCAGGGGGCCACGGGCCATACGGCACTTCTGTTACTGAAAATTGGGCATAGGTTCCACGCTCTGGCCCCTAACCAGGGGGCCACGGGCCATACGGCACTTCTGTTGCAAAATTGGGCATAGGTTCCCTGCTCCAGGGGGCTACCAGCATTTATTGACAGAACTTCAACAAGATCAAAAATTGCAAGACCACATCCATTATATAAGGTGTGCTGTTTCTATCTACATCATGTTGACTGTGACATTCTATCTTTCTCACATAGCAAATAATTTCTTGATCTTATTTAGGATCTAGAAAATCAAACAGCCCACAAAAGAGACCATAAAAAAGGTAATTCTCCTGTCTGGACTTAGACTGGACTTAACAACAATCCACATGATAAACTGCAATAATATCAGGATTTGAAAAAAAAAGAAATCAAAAGAGAAAAAAGGATATTCACGGAACAACAGCAGTTTTGTACAAAGCACTATGGACCACTGATCAGAATAATTAGAACCTAACAAGTTAAATTGTAATAATCCAGTTTACTATCAAATGAATACAAACTAGACATGGAACGCCAATGGCACTACAGATTAACTTAGGGAAACTTGTGTACGTCAATGTGGATACATAAAATCCTTTCCAAACGCTACCTGCTCTCATCTACTCAATACAAGGCTGATTTATTCATACTACAATCCCCACAATACAGAAAACAGAGGGAGAGAATCATAATTTTACCGGACAGAACATTAGCAACAGAACAGACCTACCTTTGCTCAGCTCCAACATTACTTAACATTGGTAACAAATCGACACAAATTAGGAATATTTATACCCAATCGTATATCTGAAATATTACATGGCAGAAACAACAAGGTCTATAGAATTCTGTAAATGTGAAATCTGACTGTTTACTTCGTAAAAAGGTGACAATTGAGGTTAAAAAATACATTGTTTTGCTCCACGGCTACGCCCCCTCCCCACCCTACATCAAAACACGTACAAAAGAACACAAACACACACACAAATTATGTCGTTTCTAACGGTCCAAAATATAACCAGAATTTCATAACAGGGATTTGCCTCCTCACTCAACAATTACACTTTAGTTTATACATTTCCCTGTAACTGAAATAACTCAGACAAACTTGTGCAGTGAAGTTGAAACATGTTATTTTAGGAGACGGGTCAACCATATTCCATCATCTTTCGTGTACATTTTGTTACATCAACAAAACAATAAAAACATTATTTTCACTTAAACTTAAACATTTACACGGTGTTAAGTCAATAAGTGGTTAATTTCGCCATGAATCCTGATATTTTGTACTTATTTCTGAACGTTTGAATGTTAAAAACGGCACGATAAAACACGAGAACCGCGCAGCAAATTGGAGAGATTCCCACCATATAATGTTACAAACGGGAAACCTCCATATTTGGCCCAGTCGTGCACAGCTCGCAAATTTCCGTCAAATTTTCAAAATA
Organism: Branchiostoma floridae x Branchiostoma japonicum; assembly: GCA_013266295.2. Lineage (NCBI taxonomy): Eukaryota > Metazoa > Chordata > Leptocardii > Amphioxiformes > Branchiostomatidae > Branchiostoma > Branchiostoma floridae x Branchiostoma japonicum. The sequence continues at coordinate 1,263,117 of CM023831.1, read as the reverse complement.
AACGTTTGCAAACACCATGACACTCCCGGTGTTATTTCTACAACTGTTCATCAAGAAATCTGTGTGGTTGTTTCCCGTTTATCACAAACTATTCACAGAAAAAATGTAAAAAATCGAGCTCACCTTTCAAAGGCAGCCGCTTTCTGGTCGACTCAAAAGTCTTCTGTGGTGCTGCATCGAACGCCGTCTCCATAGTAACGCAGCTGAGGACCGGTAGATCGTGGGAGGAATGATCTTGACGTTGTGTCGCTAGATTTGACAATAACACCGCAGATTTCTTTGTTCATTATGCAAAAACTGACAGAAATTCACTCTTCAGCAATGCACAATATCTTTAAGGTGACTACAGTTTCAAAGTTGTCGCTGTTCGAAATAATAATCACATTATTTGCTTTTTTTGCCAAGGTCAATGACCTCAACATTCCTGCACACCGCTTGCGGATGAATACAAAAAAGGCAACCAAGTTGCGCGGTGTTCCCTATTGTTGAACATGTAGTCTTCGCAACTCTTTTGTCAGATCTTAAAGCAATTTTAATGGGCCTCATCATTTCAAATTGAGCTTGATCTTCAGTGCTTCAATCCGCCTATGTTTCTGTCTGATATTCACCTTTCTGGTAACTTGTTTTTCTTGGGCCTACTTTGCAAGTGGATGAATACGAAGCCAGAGGCTGAGAATAGAACTGCCTTGTCTTCAATCAATTAAGATAATGATATACCGTATAACTGTCACTAATAGAGCAATAAATGTCAATAGTAAGCCTTAAAATCCCCACATTTCATATCTACAATCACGACCATGGTTTGGAAAGATAGGCAGAAAAGAGGATTGGAGTTGTTTATATTGTCAATATTCAACAATACATTTGTATCATGTTTGCCATAGATCATATTAAAGTTAACGTTAGATGCACAAAACCCGATCTTCTTCACTTAATCTACAATAACAATACCAGTGAAAATTCTAGTCAGACAGGGAACTGAAATATTCTGAAGGCATCATGGAAAGTCCTGCTAGCTGAAGGCTCTCCTTTCTTACTCTTGTTCATCTGTTCATGAAATACATTTCTGATATCTGGTTTAATGATTAGTTGTGTCATATAGCTATTTTGCCTGCGTGCTATTAAAGCTGTTTCGACAAATAAAGTAGCTGGCGACTTCCTCAGTCTGTCTACTGAGCGTCCTGCAGCATGGTTGGTTTAGGTTCTCCCTCCGTATTTGGACGTTCTGTAAAGTCAGTCCACAGAGTAGGGAAGTGCCCCAGCCAGATCTTGTCCAGGTAGTCCTCCAAATCCGCGGGCACCAAGTAGCGATGGGAGGGGTCGGTTAGGGTGACGGCGTCCGCCATGGCCTAGAGACATTGCAGTTGATGAATATCAGTCGATTAGGCATATACAAGTGGGTAGAGTGTTCGCCTTGCATTCGGCAGGTCGTGAGTTCGATCCCCGGCCGAGCCATACCAAAGACTTTAAATAAATGGTACATACTGCTTTCTCTGCTTAGCACTCAGCATTTGGGAAAGAGTAACACACACCACTACCAGAGAACTAGCCCCCTGTAATAGGTGCGGGAAGGAACATTGACTTTGACACAATATATTATACAAAATGTCTACAGGTCCAACCATGTATGCATGCATGCATGCATTCATCCGTACCCATCCATTCATGCACTTTATCATCCATACTCTTCAGCTGGATATACACTGCGATGATACATTATCTGCTTGTTTGCTTGCTGATCTTTTACCACGTGATGTACCCTGAAGAGAGGCGATGGATTTGAAAAGAATGCAAACAAATAAGAAGACGTGAACACATACATAGAAATGACTTATTTACAATGCTAACCTCTGACCTCTCCTGCTCACTTCTATAAGTTTATATCATTTTGTTTATCTTCTGTCTACTACTGATCAATTGTAAAAGTTTTGTTCTTTTATTTTATTTTATTTTCGTTATTGTGTTGTAGGGACTCCAGGAAGAATAGTGTTAGATTAACACTAATGGAGATTCAAATAAAACAAACAAACAAACAAACAAACAAACAAACAAACAAACGCAAGTGTCATAAGAACGTACGTCTATAACAGGTGTGTTGTCCTTGCGTTCTCCCTGGGTGCAGGCCCTGAGTCGCTCGATATGATAGTCGAAGTACTCCTTTCCGTAGTCCTTCTTCACATTCTCTTCCATATTGGCCCACAGGTCCTGTAAACAACAACACAGGTTACCAGGTACACGACTTTCCTCACTTCACTCAGGTGGAAATGAGTACCTAGCTTTGGTTAGGGACGTCCCTCGGATAGGACGTTAAATGGAGGTCCCGTGTTTGGGGAGAGCCACACCCCACGCACGATAAAGAACCCACCACACCCTTCGAAAAAGAGTAGGGGCATGCCCCGGTGTGCGATGGTGCAAATTCTACAGTGACTGGCCTCAGGGTTAGCCCTTAATAATAGCCCCGTGCTAGTTGGGCAGCCTTGGCTGTGTCTTCAGCCGAATAAATAAATAAGTAAACAAATGGCTCAACCTGACTTGCCTCAATTCCTGCCTAAAATGGCGCATGCATTTTGATCAACCTGGTTCAAAACACGTCTTATATATACACTACATTAAAAAAATATTTTGTGTATTAACTGTATCTAGATCAATAAGTTGCTCCATAATTCTAAATTATCACTTAACGTGCATCTACATTCTTTTTGAATGATAGACCACTGAATTCTTTGTTTGGTGTGTGTTAATGTCAATTAAGCTAAAAGACATGGTGCTTAATGTATGCCGAGACTGTATAGTCTGATGGAAGTAGTATTGAAAGTGAAAGTGATCTCGAACCAGTTTAGCTCTTCAGTGATCACTGAAGAGCTATTCTTACACTGGTCGTGACAGAGAAGACAGACGCTATGTACAGTATTTACAGGTTCATTGTACCGGGGAAATTCTCCTAGCTCTTTTCGACAAGCACAATGCACAGTGGACCATGGCTTAACGTCCCGTCCTAAGGATTGCGACCCTCTCCAGTAGCGTGCATGTCGGGTGAGCGACAACAGCCGGGATTCGAACTCCCAACCTCTTAGTCCAGAGGCAGGGACTACTCTGCTAACCACTGGACTACGCACGCTACGTACTACTGTATTAAAACAGACGTAGCTTTATACGTACTGAAGCCAGCTTGTTGAAGACAGCGGGCACGGTGATACCAGTGGACGGCCCGAAACTAGCAGGTTCCACGATGACGACTTTCACGCCCCATTTGTGCATCTCATGCCTGCACTCCGTCCATGATAAAGGGAACAAAAAGAAGAGGCAACATCTGAGGAAGAATCCATTATACACACCTATAAATATGATAACTAACTATCAAAAAGTATCTATTACATCTTATATTTATCATTTTTCCTTATTCTATTGCAACCTTTTCAGTAATGATCCAACCTGCTATGATTTGAATTAACATGATTATTATGATCAACGATTTGTTGTGATTTAATATAATTGTTATGATTATTTATCAATGATTTGTTATGATTTGAATTATTGTTATGATTATTGTTATGATCAACGGTTGTTGTTTTTACTTGAATTATGATTAGTGAAATGATCGAGGATTTACTATGATCTGTTATGATTTAAATGATTGTTATGATTATTTATCAATGATTTGATTTAGATTATTATTATGATTATTATGATCAATGATTTGTTGTGATTTAATTAATTGTTACGATTATTGTTATGATCAATGATCTATTATTAGTTGAATTATTGTGTAAGGGATGGTTCACTGTATGATATATGAATAAATAATTTAAAAAAAATGATCCAACCTTAAAGCGTCGGAGAAGAATTCCACCGTGGCTTTGGTCATGCTGTACGGGGAAACTCTCGGGGACGAGTGAAGGCCCGCCTCGCTGGTGATGTTCACAACTCGGCCTAGTTTGCAGGGTAACAATAACATCATGTTTGAGTAATTATCCAATCAGCAACGTCCCTTACGAAAGGGAAGGGAAGGTCTCCCGTGCCCTTATGCAGAGCGTAGGGTGGTGCCCATATCCATTTCTGTAGCCCTTGGGCGACACAGTTGTGCAATCACTACAGCAGGGGGCTAATCCACTGGTAGTGGTGTGTGTTTAACTCCCATACTCTTTCCCAAATGCTGAGTGCTAAGCAGAGAAAGCAGTATGTACCATCTTTAAAGTCTTTGGTATGACCCGGCCGGGGATCGAACTCACGACCTACCGAATGCAAGGCGAGCACTCTACCCACTTGGCCATTGCACCGGTTTCATCAACAATAACATCATGTTTGAGTAATTATCCAATCAGCAACGCCCCTTAGGCGTCTAGAAAAAAAAATGACAGAGGTGGTTCTGAAATCAAGGTAACGTTGGCCATTTTGGTCACTGAGTGACGGGAGAGAAGGCATGTGCCTAGAATGTCTCCAGTTTGGCACGCCAGGTCACCAATGCTCTTCTCAATAAGTGTGTTGGGTTCTTTTATGTGAAGGTTTTTGACGCCCGAGTCTCCCACATACATGTACTTACTGTTGATAAAAAACTGTTTTCAAGACATACATGAGTCTTGAAAGAACAAGAAATAGTCATGCCTTCAAGTACCAGAGCCATCAAGCAAGGATTGAGGTGTTCAAAAACTCTTTTTTTCCTAGAACAATCGTAGAGTGGAACTCGCTGCCACCAAGTACAGTAGGGGCATCGTCATTAGATAGTTTTAAACAATGTCTAGAGTTAGACGTTCAAAGGTTAGGTGTAACAGGTCGTTCGGTGTTATGTAGCCAGCTGCCGCCGCGCCGCGTGCCTGCGAAGCTGGTGTGTTACGCTGAAGGGCGGTTATACCGGCTATACAGATACAGATACAGAAGCTGGTGTGTTACGCCGAAGGGCGGTTATACCGGCTAGACAGATACAGAAGCTGGTGTGTTACTCCGAAGGGCGGTTATACCGGCTAGACAGATACAGATACAGAAGCTGGTGTGTTACGACGAAGGGCGGTTATACCGGCTAGACAGATACAGAAGCTGGTGTGTTATGCCGAAGGGCGGTTATACCGGCTATACAGATACAGATGAGAAAGGCATAACATAGCGCAACATTGACCTTTTTCTCGACGAATCAGAGGCAAGAACGCCTTGGTGACCCGCACGGGACCGAATGCGTTCACTTCCATCACACGTCGGTAGGCGGCGATGCTGGCCCACTCCACTTCCCCTGGCTGCCAGACTCCTGCATTGTTCACCAATGCGTAGAGCCCTGGCGGCAAACACCAAACAAATCTTTGTCATGAGTGCGAGGAATTTATCATGAAAACAAAAAATCGGAAAACTGTTTTGTTAACAAGCGAAGACTCACCCTTTGACCCCTTGGGTAGATTGTCTTTGACTTGTTGTACAGCGGCCTGCACCTGTCCATCATCAGTCACGTCTATCTGAACAGTACTCAGCCTGCTCGAGCACTCCGCCCGGAGTTTCTTCGACCCATCCCCACCACTGTCTGCCAGCAGGCAGCCGGCAAACACCGTGAAACCCAGCGAGTCCAGGCGTTTGGCCAGCCGAAATCCAAACCCACTGTCACAGCCTGTTGTAATAAAATCAAGCATTCAAGCAGGTCAATCATTTGGCTATACCTTACAAGCTACACTTTGCAAAATTGAGTTTTGAAAGATGACCAAAGGTTGGGTCGTGTGGCGCAACGACAGAGTACTCGACTCGGAACCAAGAGGTCCCAGGTTCGAGTCCCGATATGCCACCGACCTTGTGCCCTTGGGAAAGGCACTTTACACGACTTTCCTCACTTGACTCAGGTGTAAATGAGTATCATGTGTTAGGTGTGCACGCTACCAGCATACTTGCTGCCTAGTGCACACTTTGTACTGTCATGTTACAATTTCTGAACAAAACAAGACCAAAGGTGAACATGCTCATGACTGCAGGTGTTGGAATCAAAGTCCTACCTGTGATGAAGACAGCATTGCCCTCCCCGTTCATTCGGCTCTTCGGCGCCAAGTACAGAACCAGACAGTACCCCACTGAACCCAGTAGTATCCCCGTGCACAGGTAGTACAGGACAGGTGCACAGTGGTACAACAGCAACAACAAGCCGGAAATGGTGAAAACACCAACCAGGCTTGCACAGTAGAACAGGTGTAATGCCTTCAACATTGTTCCACAGATCTTTCCCGTGCTGCGTGTGGATTTTGAACTTTGACCTGCCTCCTACACAAGAGTGTAAATATTTGTAATGTATCATGGGGCAAGCACGGAATAACAAATATGAAATAGAGAATGAGTTCCATTTCATATTTCATTGTCCATTTTACGATAACCTGCGTCAAACACTTTTTGATAAAATGTACAGAAAGAGCCCTAATATTATCTGGGAAAGAGATGAAACAAAACTCAATTGGCTGTTTAATGAGGGTGTATTTGAAATTGCTTTATACATACAACAAGCTTGGAAAAACGTAAACACTACATTTATTCATTAAAAAAACGATAGATACAATAAGTGGGTTTTGTTTCTTCTATGGTTTTGTACTTTTGAGTTGGCGTTATGTGCCTTTGAGTTGAAATTTTTGAGATGACTTTGTGTACTTTTGAGTTGACTTTATGTACTTTTGTGTTGACTTTGTGTACTTTTGAGTTGACTTTATGTACCTTTTGAGTTGACTTTGTGTATTTTCGATTTGACGTTTATGTACCAACTACGTTGTCCACCACTTTAATGTTGTATTTAGTTATTTATTTGATGCCTCCAGCATGACCTTTTCATTTGACATGGATTTATGTTTACTTTCTATTTATGTTACAATTATATAATTTCTGTTTTGGTGTCTTATAAGCCCATATGGGCTGGGCGACAATGTCGCATGACACGATAATAAAATTCATTCATTCATTCATTCATTCATTCATTCATAAGTCAATAAACTTTTGCGTGATAATCAAATAAAGCAACAAGTAGTCATAGGCGACAACTCTCCGTGAAGTTTTATATTTTGCAGATTGGGAACAGTATAGCGAAGTAAACAGTCTTCGGCGGAACACCGAACGACCTGTTACACCTAACCTTTGCACGTCTAACTCTAGACATTGTTTAAAGCTATCTAGTGACGATGCCCCTACTGTACTTGGTGGCAGCGAGTTCCACTCTACGATTGTTCTAGGAAAAAAAGAGTTTTTGAACACCTCAATCCTTGGTTGCTACTAGTAGCTCTGGTACTTGAAGGCATGGCTATTTCTTGTTCTTTTCTGAGCTGGTATTAGGTACTTGGTAGTGCACTACCTAACAACCGTAAAATAAACATCTTGCACAGACAATTAAAACAACCTGACACAACAACAAAAGACCCGAGCCTCCCGATGCAACTACTACAGCTACGCTTGCCAGCCTACATGTAAGCCCCCAATCAGTAATTTCCGAGACCTCTTGCGGTTGTGCTAAGTACTGCCGTGCCCCTCAGGCGTTGGTGCTAGCCACATCATATCCCAGCAAGCATTGCGGCGAAATCAGAGCCTGGCGTCCATTTTCTTTCTCGGGCTGTGCGCTGAAGAAACTCAAGACGATTCCTGAAGACTTGTGGACTAGTGACGGTGGTTAGACGTAGGGTAAGTATGCAGATCTCTTCCTCATAGACTCAAGACAATTTTCTGTGCGAAAATTATGGTTTTTTTGTTTGATTTGGTGCGGAAATGTGCGTTGACTTTCTAGGGCAAAGCGGCGCTTTGTTGTCCGTCCACGCGCTTGGGTTAGGAAAATTCGAAAGGGGGGTGTTTCTGGATTTTGCGACGAAAATCGGCTGCTTTTTACACCGTTTTATTAAGTTTGTTAGGTTTATCCCGTTTCTAAATCAGTATCTTTGCTGATCACCCGGTATGATCGCCCATAAAGGTTTCGGACTAGCTTTGCAGGCAGGCAAATTGTTTTGACTGACTTGTCACACGTCTCAACCGATTCATATCAGTGAGTATCACGTGGGACCCCAGGGTACAACGCCGGGGTCGCCAGATGCGCACGATGCGCTCGATGAAAAAGGTTGAAACCAGGAAAACAAACGGTTCAGAACCTTCAGACTGGATCAAATAAATAAATAAATAAGGAAGTTTGACTCCAGGGAATTTTGTAAAGAGCTAAAGCCAGGGAGGGCTCTGATAGAGATCCACCATGTGTGAGTAGAGAAGAGTAGAGTAGAGTGTTTGGAGTTGGGGTGAAATGTACAAAAGGTACTACAGAGCTTACCTGATCTCTTCCTCATTTTGTGTTGAAACAAGTCCTTTACATTGACCAAAATACTGAGTCTGTAAATGCATTTACTGTGAATTTTATTTCACAGTATGAGAGAAAATGGGGTTCTTCTTTTTCTTTGTGTTTGAACTCCACGCTTGAAACAATAATTCTGTAGTACGATAGTAACACAAAACATGATTTCGAGGACACAATGAGAACTGTGAAAATAAAACCACTGCCAGCATTTCATGATTTACTCACTGAAGGCAACCATCTTCCCTTGTCAGGTTGTTCTTCATAATGCCAGAGGCAGACACACCAGGCAAGATTTTTGTAGCTGGACTGAACCTGGAAACAAACGAAACAACTTTGGAGAAGCTCTTCAACAAGTACGGCAAGATCGTTGAAGGTAATTTTGTTCGCTTCTGAATGTCAGTTGGGGTGGCTCTGTCAGTCTCAGTGACAAATTCACTGCTTTACAAAGAAGCCCTGGAAAAGTAGTGCTTTGCAATAGATTCTTCCCAGGTGTTACATTTAGGGAGCAGTATTATAAGTTGATTCACGGTTTGAACAGTGCATGCGCGAAGTCAAAGGTGAAGGCCCCTAACTTGTAAATAGTTGTTGTCTACACCATTCTTGACACAATGTCCGTTTTTACACTAAATATATTTTCTGAAAAGAAGATACATGACTCAAATACCTTCTTTTCAGAAAATCTATTTTAAGTGTCTAGTCTATTGCTTTAGGTTGGCCTGTGCAGAGCTGCAACCTCATTTTCCAACAGGCAACAAACAACACAAATCATCATCATCATCATCTATCCTAACAACTCACAGCTTTAAGCAAGTTTGTTATTCACAACATCTAACTATTCTAACTTAAGGAAATTTCTAAAGGTTTAAGGTGTATCAGAATGTAAAGCAATACAAACAAACTTAACTTGAAACTGTGTCCCCAATAGCAGCTTTTCGCTTACATCAAAAGTATCTGAACACTGACATCAAAAGTATAAAAAAACACTGACCAGTCCATATCAATTCAAAAAGGCCATCCACCAGTTGTACATAAGTTACGTTGTATATATTAAGTTAAGTCATGATCGTTTTGTTCAACCTGTATATAATTTGTGATGATTATGTATGTTCATTCTCGTTTAATTTTGCTGTCAGTATGTTTGTATGTTTATATATTTTGAACCCTGGAAGATTAGTCATTGACTAAAGGGTATCGAAATAAACGAAACGAAATCAAAAGTATCTTAATCCCCTCGATGACCATGTTGGAATACAGCAGCTGAGCAGCTGTTGGCATTTGTAACAAAATAATGAAGTGTCCAAGATGAAATAAATAAATAAATAAATAAACAAATAAATAAAAATGTACTTCATTGTGGCACAAATGTTGCCACATGAAAAGCCCCCATAGTCCTGAATATAGTGGCTGGTGGAAGGCCGATCAATATCTCAATGATTGGCCTCATCTAATCCTAAGATAGCTTAACATCAGCTAAGTTAAGAGGCTACTGTTTCCTGTTTTATTTTGGCAGTTTGTAATTTTTCTTTCTGTTTCCTTCCAGTTCTGTTGATGAAAGATAAGATCACTGCGAGGTCCAGAGGATTCGGTTTTATCACATTCGAGAACCCCAGAGACGCAGAAGTAGCAGTTAAAGAGATGAACGGGCAGGTATGTTTGAAGTTGAAATATTTGTTTGGAAGAAAATAGAACGTGAGTGAGTGTACGAGTAAGATGGAAGGTAACAAGAACTCATTAGTTATTTACTTATAGTCGACTCATGTTATCAGCTAAGCAGTCTAAAACTGTGGTACATAGAGTAAAGAAAGTACATGTATAGCTTTACATGGATCAATTGAAGAAACAACACCTTGTAACTGAAGAAGAATTGTGATCAATGGTATTTTCATTTGATGATGTGTAATGTTCCTACTCCCAAGAATTGTCTCCAAACTACTGACACTTTTGATGCCAGACGCAGAAAGTTATGCTACTCCTTTATTAATAGGCTAAACAACACCAACAATAGCATAATACAATGTCTGCTGAGGTCAGAGTGTCAGTACAGAAACTCTTTAGAAAAATGTATATAAGATGCTGTATGTATAGTTTGTGTTTCTATGTTTGTACCGATGTTTTCTTTGGGTGAAATACCTGAAATAAAGACATTCATTCATTCATTTATTGTTGTGTGAATAATGGTTCTGTTGTTGTCATACAGGACGTTGCCGGTAAAGTCATCAAAGTTGACCACGCCACTAAGCCGGCCCACGCACCAGGGGAGAAAGGACCCAGCCGCGGCCCGCCAGGTAGGGGCCCCCCGAGTCGAGGACCCCCAGGACGGGGCCCTCCTCTCAGAGGACCCCCCGGGCGAGGTCCACCCCCATCCCGAGGGGGCAGGGGAGGGAAAGGTTCGTTTATTTGCTTATTTAAGTTTACCACCAGTACATTGATACTATACAAGTGGAAGGGAGGACAAAACAGGTGCATAAACACCTTCGCAAAGTTGTCCTCCCAAACACTACAATATGAATACAGATTACAATATTAAACATCATAACATCTACATCATAACATACATTAAACACAAAAATACTATACAATACAATGTCATGAAATATCATACATATATACAAAAATGGCAAAGATTAAAAACAAGTAATAATACTAATGTAGTACTAATGAGGTCGTAAAGCCGTACAGGGGGCGCACCCACACGACATGGACCATGTGCAAGGAAGGTCAGAGCTATAATAAGCAATAAATCTACCGAGTGTAGCTCTTACAAGAGATCGCTTAAATGCCTGCCAGGTGCTCGTGACTCCCGTGGTGGGCGCGGAGGACCTCCATCTCGTGGTGGGCGCGGAGGAATGTCCAGAGGCGGCAGAGGAGGCTCTCGATTGGACCGTGGTGGTCGGTCAGATTACGGCGGCGCAGACTACAACGGAAGCCGATCTGGGGGGTACGACCGGCTTGATGGAGGTATGGTTGTGTTCTTTGACTGCCAAATCTTCAGTCACTACTATTGGGAAGTGTGAAGAGATGCTATGGCTCCCCAGTGTTCCAATTTCAGAACTAGAGAAACTGCACTAGCACAATGGGAACATAGGAGATGTTTTAGATGGCATTTGCTATAAATTGTTAGTGCTATGCAATTGAGTGAAGCTTGTATAGCAGACACTGAAGCATTGTTTCATATATTATCGTGTGGAGATATTCTGTGTTCAGTACTTATTGTTCAATGTATTTGCTTGCTAACCCATCACTGCTTCTTTGTGCTCTTATCTAAGGCTTTGGAGGCGGGAGAGGAGGACGTGGTGCAAAACGTGGGCCGCCCGACCGCATGGGAGGCCCTCCTCCGAAATCTGGCAGGTTTGACTCCGACCGAGGCCCTCCCCCGTCGCGAGGACCACCCCCACTCTCCAGAGGACCCGACCGTGGCCCGCCGCCAACCAGCCGCGGCCCACCGCCACGCAGCAGCTACGATGACTACCCGTCGCGTGACTACCCGCCTCCCCGCGACAGGTGACCAACTCTTCACGTCCATCCGCAGTGTACGAAATACTTTTTTGAGCCAGGTTGCCCAGTGGCAACCTAGGATAAAAGCCAAGTTTCCCATCAAAATTCCAGGTTGCCCCGAATTTAAACTCTTCTACATTATGATTAAGTGATGAGCTCTTCCATGGGAACAGTTCCCAATGAAAGAAAGGGGCATCCTTACCACAAAATGTAGGTAGTGCACTGGGCTACCTGGGTGTAGAAATAGGTTGCACCAAGCAAAATATTGTTGCACGGGGCAACTGGGCAACCTAGTATTTCGCACGCTGCTCCGCATTATGTAGTCGTTAGCATTTTAGGTTGCCATTCTCTAACGCTGCAATATTTCTGCATATAGCAGGGACTATGACCGTGACTTCTTGAGGGATCCTCCGGTGAGGGAGAGGTTACCGCCACAGCGAGACTATCCTCCGCTCCGTGAGCGAGGTCCATCTCGGGCGTGAGTAGTCCCGTTGGGTGTTGTTCTTCTTGGTCTCTTTTCTTGTAAACTGTTTCACAGTCAGTCGCTGCCCGCCCCGCATCCTTCCATGCCTTCCAGAGAAAGGATTGATGGCAGGAGTGCGTGCACCTCTTCAGGCACCCAGCGACGGGAAATTTATCTTAATTGTTCTCTAGTTAAGTTGTACACTAAAGCATAATGGTGCTGTTTGTCTGTGTCTGATCTCCTTGTGTGTTGTGTTCTTCTCTTGACTGAATGATAAGCCAGTCCATATTGTATTTTGAATCTTTAAAAGTTTGAGACTTTAATGCAAAGCTTTTAGGAAGGTCCAGATGAAAGTTTATCCTGCTGTTTGGGGGAGCATTGTGTAACGGCTTGGGTTGTAGTGATTAGATGTTGGTGTTTTACTCAACAGGGACTACGGTGCTCCCAGAGAGAGAGAAGTACCGCCAAGAGATTCTGGGTAAGTTGTGGTGGTCTGAGATGCTTGTCTAACATAGCACGTCGGCAGAACGTACTGCGCCTGCGCAAAACCCTGATTTTTCACGTTTTTCGTTGGATGTTTGGACAACGTTGCATCAAAATTTTGCCTGTTGCAGACAACATCTTTTCCTTTACAACATCTGAAAACTACAGACAGGCTGTCAACCTTATATGTTCTAATACAACCTTATATGAGACGTTCTGCCAAAGTGCTATGCACAATACATTACGGGTTTCGCACAGGTGCAGTACGTTCTGCCGACGTGCTGTCTAACATAAGGTGTTTGATTTCAGCTGGTGGGCAAGGGTGAAGCAAGCTATCCCAGCTTTGACTGCAGGAAGAATACAATAGTGTTCACTGAATAAAGAGACTCTTTCTACTCAACTAAGTGTTTTATTCAGCAGATGTTTCGGTGACCGCCTGTCACCTTCATCTATAGCAGCAGCACCTATGCTGCAGTGCAATGTGAACCAGTCAGAATTGCCCTGAGGAAGGTGACAGACGGTCACCAAAACGTCGGCTGAATAAAACACTTGGTTGTGTCTCTTTATTCAGTGACTTACCAACCTGATGAAACTATTCACGAATAGTGTTCACTGCATGTAAAACGTTTATAATTTAAAAGAAATCTGAATAAAACAAACTGCAAAGTGACCATTTTGTGGTATGAAATCTTTGCCAAGTGTAGCCTGTCATGTCGTAATGCTGTTAAACTCTACCAACATGCCTCTGAATACTGGCTTTTGCAAATGTTGTGAGCTAGATGTCTCGACTAAAATTGTGCCTCATTTATTTCTGCATATTGTTCCTAATCTTTCCTTATGCTTTCATGACTTTCTACAGGTATGGTGGCAGAGACTACGGTAGCACACGGGACACCTACGGCGCCTCCCGCGCTCCAGAATACGGGGGACGCGACAGTTACAGCACCGCCCGTGACAGCTACAGCAGCACAAGCCGCGACTATCCCCCACGTGACTACGGACCGCCTTCTTCCCGTGACTACCCCCCAACGACCGGGCGAGACTATGGCGACAGCAGCCGAGGCTACTCCTCACGAGATTCCTACGCAGGGGGCCGTGACTACCCTCCCCCCGAGAGGGAGCCTGGTTATGGGCGCGACTCGTATTCTGACAGTTACCCTGGTAAGTATGCCACCATTCCTGACACTTCAGTGTACGAAATACTTTTTTGAGCCGGGTTGCTCAGTGGCAACCTAGGTTGAAAGCTAGGTTGCCTATCAAAATTCCATGTTGCCCCAAATTTAAACTCTTCCACATTACGATTAACTTTGTTAGAATGCAATCTGCATTTATACATTTCTGACACAGAGTTGTTTCCCTTTACCTGAAGTGATGAGCTCTTCCATGGGAACTTCTCAATAAACAAATCCCAATGGAAGAAAGGGGCATCCTTACCACAAAATTTAGGTCGTGCACTGGGCTACCTGGGTGTAGAAATAGGTTGCACCAAGCAAAACATGGTTGCTCAGTGCAACTGGGCAACCTAGTATTTCGCACGCTGCACTTTGTTGGTTACAAAGTGTTTTCTGTTTGAAGATCTCTTGACGAAGTCAGTTGTTACACTGCCACCTGTTTCCATCCAGGTTTAACAGTCCTCCACAATTCAAGTTGTGGCTGTCCCTTTAAGTAACATGCAGCTTCTCATAATGTCCTCTACATGTACTACAGTCCTAAAAACTTAATACTACTACTGAAGACTTAACACCTTAAGAAGTATTCCTTAAGGAAACTACTAACTGCTTCTCTCATGACAGCATGAGTAGACTATCTTGTCTTTGAGTTGTAGGCCTGTGCCTCCATGGCAGGTATTGTGTGTGTCTGTGGCTCATACACTACCCTCTCTTTGTTACAGACAGTGCCCGTTATGACAGCTACTCTGGTGGTAAATAGCATTTTTTTGTTCTCTTTAACCCTGATTAACCCTCTTCCACTTCTCGTCTTTTGGGGTGCGTTTCTTCATTTGCTCCAACTCTTCTGCTTAGAGCATCCTTTATGCTACTGTCTTAACATTTTCTTCACTTTTATTCATTAACTAATGCATGACATGATGTGTGGTGTTCCTTTTGTACTTCATTTATTGTATGTTGTTTATGTCTTGCGGTGTATCACTCGTTAAGACTGTAAAATCTCAGAGACTTCTCATACGTGCTTGGTGTGGGATAACAAATTGCTAATGTCACTGCCGTGTACACATATGCCGGGTACACGAAGTCCTGTTTTTAGGACTTGCCCCAAGACTGGCCTACAGACTTTCTTGGTGATAACTTCACAAAGTCTTGTAGTTCTCAGACAAAAAGCTTGTGTGAAATCGTTGCTTCAAGGAAAGTCAAGTCAGGATCGTGCAAAGCTTCAATTCTTGGCAAATCTGTCACCCCCCCTTATCGTGTTCTCAGAGGAAAAAGCTGAAGCTCTCAAAGCACACTATTTTCTGTCACATAAACTGAAACATCAAAACCTCACTCTGGGGGAAAGAAGACCTACATATCTCTGGGTCTACAAGGAGTGCCTGAAACAACTTCAATCTGATAGTAATAATTCAAACTTTAAAAAAAGGGGGCTGTTGATAGTAATAGACAATCATGTTGACTCAGCTTTGAAAGCGGAAGATTGTCCCCCCTCTCATGTTCATGGATTGCAGAAGACTCGGACAAAGAGGCTATGCTGACAATTGCTGATAATACTGGTCCATAAGCTGTCATAAGCAGACCTGCATTAATGATGCCCATAGCAGTTTGCTGGCATTCATCGGAATACTAGCCTGGTACTGTGGCCTATGACTCTTTGCTTGCCAAGGGTATCGTACCTTGCTACACAATATGGTGACCTGGCTATCAGAATACTCGATCATCACTTTCAAATAACCCAAGTCTATGCTGCACACTGTCTCCGGCTGATACAATACCCCCTCTTGGAAAGTCTCATGGATTTTCCTTTAATCCAAGGAAACCTTTCCTTGAAGATTCAATGGCAATGCTTCACCTCAATCTCCTTGGAGACTGTCACAAAGCAGTCTTTGTCCAATGTGGTCTGGTAGACCTGCAAGCAGGATCCATTATAGATTTTGTGACTTCAATTCAATGCAAACTTCAAGGTGAACTAGCTGTCTCAAAGTGACATAGAGGCCTATCCCACATATTCAACCCATGTCCTCCTTCCCAACCAGGGGCCTTTTGCACAGTGGAACCATATGGGCATTTGCAGTAAGACAGTGGAACAGGCAGAAATCGGTGATATCTGCATTCAAGCCAATGGCAAAAATGTGTCAGTTATTGAAGGACCATTAAGATGTTTCAATCGGTGAAATTATGAAACTTCAGTATTCAAGCTGTATTCAAGGTTTTCACTTGTATCAGAAAATATACAGGAGCAAACCAAGGAAGCAAGCTTCATAGAATCTTGTATTAGAGTTCTTTGTACGCAACCAACGTCAATTACCTGCCAATATTTTAATACTTGTTCTACATGTACTACCTTCTTCAGGGTAATACCCATGGCCATTTATCGACCAAACTGATGAAAATATTTACGGATTTGCAGGATCTTTCTGCAATGATGTGTTCTAAATAGAAAGGAAAGGACGATATCAATCAATATAATACAACAGGTATTTAAAATTCAACATGAAGATACCAAAAGTTTCTATCCCAGCTCTGAAGAACACAGCAACATAAGAATGTGATGTGTTTGGGGACAAGGGAAGTATGACAAACATTTGGGACAACAAAGATCAATAAGCAGAAGAGAAAGAGAAATATTGAAGCAGAAGGAATCTCTTCCACACTCACACACTCATTGCCTTCTCTTGGAATCCTAACCACTCCAAAGTACTTGCTAATGGACAACAAGCTTGCCTGAAACTACCAAATCAGTTATCAAACTGCTTTGAAGCTCACTGAAAGAGGTCTTGAACCACGACGGAGCTTGTGCTGTTACAATGTCTAAACAATGACTTTCAACCTTGTACTCCTTTTAGATGAAGACACTGGTAGTCTCTGTGAGACTGCCTTTGTTTTTGGTGGTACCGTCATCTACAGGACCTCAAAATATACGAGTCAAAAGCAACAATGCAACAAGGTCCTGTTGCCACAACTACTAACTATTGAAGTTCCCTTTTAGCATCTTTCTAGGAGAATCGATGCCGCCTGGACAACTGAAGGTGCAATCGAAAGATGCAGAAATCTGGACACGAGTCAAGCAAAATGATGTTATGGATCACATGTACTACAAGGTGTAGAGTTGCACACTCCGCTGGCTAACAATTAGCATCTCTTCCACATATCAAATGAACATCCTCTGTCCTCACAAAAGTCCTCCGCCCTCTTTGCTCTGCATGTTTTCATCATGTTTATCCCCTTTCTGTGCAGTCCATTGAGTTCAAATCACACCACAGATATACAAGGTACATGTACAAGGTTTTACCTTGCTTTAGCCGTCCTCTTGATCGTACTCTCAATTGTCTGTAAATCAAGAATGCTGCCATACTCCTGGTTCAACCAGTCATCCCTCATTAAAAAGTGGAAGTCTCTAACTGCGGGTGAAGAAAATTAACTGCAAAACAACAAAACCCGACTTTCTTCTTTCTCCAAAGACGCCTAACTCTTTATTAACAAACATATAGAGCGGAAGCCTGCATTTGTGCAATATTCTGAAGTCCTGAACTTATCTTCCTGCAAAAAAAAACAACAACTTTGAGTGAGTACCAAACCTACAGCTCAAACTTGCATTGTTGTAAGGTTCTCACGTTTGTACATGAGGGATGCAGGTTTAACCTTCCGTAACACAGATATCTCTGTGGGTGCCCTTCCTTGCACAGATCGCCTCAAAGCAGACAGAATCACACCTTGGAGCTGGCGAGGTATGCAGTATCAGTCAAGTCCATTGTCTTTATAATTCGAAGGGATTCATTCCTCAGCTAACTGACATCTCGCACACGTACACAGTCGTCCCTCAGTAAGACATCTGGAGCCGCAAAGTTCCCGTTTAGAACTTTATTTCAGCCAAGTCCATTGTCTTTGCCCTTCACGTTAACCCAAATGAATGTAAACTTGTTAAAACCTACAGGCAGCGCACGCGGACCGCCCTCACGTGCCCCACCGCCAAGCTATTCAAGCACCAGTGCCCGTGGATACGGGGATAGTTACGATACGTACGGGAGTTCCCGCTCCGCCGGCCCCGGATACGAAGAACGCCGCAGCGCGGGCAGACCGGAGCGGGCCGGAGGACGAGATGCGTACCCATCGAGCTACGGAGGCCGTGGAGGCGGGCGGCCAGAACGCGGCGGATATGGGGGTGGTGGTAGTCGTGGATACGACCGTCGTTGAAACCCACAGGCAGTTTTTCTCGAAACCAGGAAAAGTCGAAGAACAAAAGATCTTGTTCTCCAAGCCAGATGAATACAGTACTTTTCCCTTTTATAGCTGAAGTCGTGATGATCAGTGGCAACTGCAATCTATTTTAGATCAATGTGAAACTATAGTGAACATCTTTCCTACTCCTAAAACATCATGTAATCTGGGCAAAGACACGCAATGACTGCAAGTGGGGAACCATCAGAAAAAAGAAATGATCGACATTGCCTTTAACAATGAAGACTTAAGCCAAGAAATTTATCGCAACTTTTCCACATTACAACTATTTCTGTTATGAAGTGGTGTTCAACTACAGGATATATGGGCGCTTCCTGAAAAGTACATTCACGTTTTATAAACAATGGAGACTAAAGGAAAATCCATCTCAACTGTTTCATACTGTGTATACTGCCATTTTCAATGTGGTCCAACTACAAGATATGCCAATCGTACAACCAATGAGAAGGAACGAAAAATTAGGACAGACAAAAAGTTTCACTAAATACTTAGCAAGCTCAGTTGCCAGTTGCCCTACTGTATGTGGGTGCTTTATTGTTTTAGGCTTTCCTTTTATTATCAGCTAAATGTTGTAGAAAACATGTAGTTTTGTTAAAATCTGTGTATCCAAATAATAAACCATACTTCTGAAAATTGAGGCTTTTGACAAAACATTTTTGTTGTCAACTTTGGAGGAGCTGCCCACAGTACCTAGTAATGTATTGCGGGTCAGGACACTTGCCACCAAGCAAAGACTGATACCGCTTATGTTTACGTACAATGTACACGTGCCTACGTGCATCATACCAATGAAAAGCAATTTGGAGGAACTATCCAAGCAGAAATGGCAACATGCAACAGTCCTGAGGTAATGGTGATACATAACCAGATCTGATAAAATTGAAATCCGGCATATTGCTCTCTGTATACTAGCTACTTTGAAGAGGGATCTCGAAACTGCAATTGCCAACACAAAAAAATTGGTCTTGACCAAACTTTCTTCTGTACAACACCAGTGTTTGTCAAGGAATTAACCCACCACTTCTATGACTGTATGATTGTATTTCTGCAGACATGTGACTCAGTAAGTAGTGGATCAAATGAATTCTACCATCACAGAAGACCTTTCAAGCTAAAATCTATGCCTCTCTTGACAACAAAGAAAAAATTCCTGGAGGGATTTAACGAATTTTCCCTATTGGTGGATGACACACAAAATCTTTGTCACCATGCAATTAAGTTGATTTATGTCAAGACTGCAAACAAAACTCCGACTTTCCTGAACTAAGTAAGAAGCTTGACATTGTTGTATCAAGAAATAACATACCATAAGAGAAGCCGCCTAAGGTCACACACCTAGATCTCCAGTTTTGTACCAAAGTGTACACTACATAAGGAATGCTGCGGTCTATCTCAACCTGGAATAAACTATGCATTCAATCATTTACAGGACTTAGTAACAGAAGAATTTACGACTGTGACATGACCACTGTGACATTAACAGAAGTATTTGGCTTTTGTTTAACACTGATTATTGAATACTGCATTGACAAAAGAATCAAATTATGTTTTCTCAAATATTTTAACCAAAACACCAAGTCTTTAAAAATACAAAATTAACTCTTGAGCAGTATGGCTGGAGTGTGGGTGCAGCATACCACAGACAACTCATATGTCATCTTGATATGCTAGTCAGCTCTGCACAACCATCATTGACAGAACAGATGGATGGCACTTTAAAGTTTACATGATCGTACAAATGACTCAGCCTGTGCAGCATTCACCACCTGATATCAAGTCATGCTTTTGTATCTATAGTATCAGGTTGGTATGATCTGTTCAAAGAGCATGATTTGTATGAATGGGTACTGACTTGACAAGGCCACAATATGTGGTGAAGAAAACCTCATCATTGACTGTCAACTATATACTAATATCAAGCACAAGAAGAATCATCGTTGGAAATGAACAAGGCCTGGACACAACACAACATGGCATTGGCCTTCAGAATTGCTGGAAATGTCAGCCCAAGTCTAAGAGGTCAAGACCAACTCAACACAACACTGGATCAGGTATACATCAGGTTTGATATTCCCGACTAGACCTCTAGGCTATTTAGGAAAGAGAACGTGATGGTAAACAAAGAATGAAGTTGCTGCAAACCTATCACTATTTAAGTTCCTCTTCCAAGAATCAATACCCCACCAGACAACTGAACATGTTCAAGGGTGCATATGAGTTCACCGGAACATGGAACAGAATTCTATTTGGGGGTATCTGGGGCCATTGGAACAGAATGTGTGTACTAGTAGACCTGGAACAGGTCTGATCTCCAGAGTGGAAAGGGAATGTGAGGGCAAACAAGCAACACATTTGGTGCAAACTTAGCACCAGGTCCTCAGTGTCGTGTTCAGTAAAAACTCAAACCCAGACAAGGAAGACCACGTGAAGGTCTCCTCAGCAGCCTAGTCGACGACTGCAAACTGTACCTAAGTCATGACATCAGTCTTATGTACTAAAATATCTCAGAGACTTAGCAAGAGACAAACGAAGATGGATTGAACTGTACAGAGCAGAGATATACACTGATTTGGTCTGTCAATTGTAGTTTAAACTGCTAATTTACAGCCAAGAACAGTTATATTATATTATAGCACCAAGTAGCTCTGACATCTTCCAAGAATCAACTCCCCTCCTCCCCACTGATGGAAGATTCGGTCATGATTTCAGCTTAACCTTCAATCAATCTCCATGGATACCCAATCATCTAGAGTGGAAAACTAAATGAAGTTCTATTCAAAAGTTTTGAGTTATCCAGTATCAAACTCAGAAGTTGTCTGCAAAACACCCTGCAGTTCTAATAAAGAAAGCACCTCAGGGGACCTGAGCCTTTATCACTTCTTCCCAAGTGAAGGCTATCTACCACCTGACAATTGTGGTCATAGACTGTCCAGAACACAAGATGCCAGAATCGGAAGTTCAGCTGCAGTACCAAGGAAAGGCACTAGGGGGTCCAAAATCTAACCAATTCTCATATAGGTCAAGACTTCACCACATGCAAAATTTCACAACAATCCATCCTCAGCTTCTTACATTATGTTGTTCTATTGCAAACAAACGCTCTGATAAACAAATGCTCGCACAAATGTTCCTGAAAACATAACCTTATTAGCAAGGGCAGCAAAAATGCATTGTGCTGCTTTTCAGTGAAGATGTGTTCATTGACATACCTCACATGAATAGAGGTCCAATGTAAAGAAGCGTCAAATCCCCATTCAAAAATCCAAGGAAAGGGCCTGCTAAGAGCTGTGCAAAGAAAATGTGCATAGGCACAGGCTGATTCTAGAATACACCCTGAACTGACCTGTCAAACTCAAAGGCCATGGAAATGTCCCTCACCTGAGGAAGTCATTGCTAAACATTCCAAACAAACACTCATAGCCAAATACAGATACAGACAGCTTCAAATGTTCTTTTGTCTGTATACAATGACAGAATGGAGCTCCCTGCCTGCCCCAGTAGTGGAAGGTCTTACATGTAAGTCTGCTATGCAAGGAACATGCCTGCCCTAGCCCCCACCTAGACTTTGGTAAGGATACATTCCTCACATGAATAGAGGTCCACTGTAAATAAGCATCAAACCTCATTCCAAGGAAAAGGCCTGAAATTGTGCAAAGAAAATGTAATGCATATATATAGGCACAGGCTGATTCTAGAATACACCCTGAGCTGACCTATCAAAGGCCATGGAAATGTCCCTCACCTGAGGAAGTCATTGCTTAACATTCCAAACAAACACTCATAGCCAAATACAGATACAGACAGCTTCAAATGTTCTTTTGTCTGTATACAATCACAAAATGGCCCAGTAGTGGAAGCTCTTACATGTAAGTCTGCCATGCAAGGAACATGCCTGCCCCCACCCACCCATCCACTCAGTGAGTGATATCCTACATCTATACATCTACATCTATAAAGTACTGGGCAAAGCCCTGCGTGGGGCATTGGCATGAGCGGCCGGTGGGGTACAGGTGCTCCGTAGTACAAAAAGGAACCAAGAAACAAAAAGAAAGAAAAGTGCTAGTGGTGCTTGTGTCTACAAAAACAATAAGTGTTCTGTACATGGCCGCAACATATCAGTGAAAAAATCCTGTAAGGTTTGGGGGAGAGATGATTACTGCAAACATGAAAGGGAACATGTACAAGTATAAGCTGGATTCTACATTCATTGGATAGCAATATCAACCAAGGTTGTACAGTGTTATTACAGACAAAACATGGAGGACCTGAGAAAGACATCTGAATCTGATGTGGCAAACTGCAACAAATTTATGACATCCACTGAAAATAGGTCACCGGCTACCAATAAGTACAGAGATACATACATTTATTTACCTTGTAATGTATTGACAGTATATGGCAAAAAAAAAGCTTTTAACTCAATTGCAAGAAGGCCACATCAAGGTTTACTGTTTCATGAATAGGACTGAAACAGCATCTCTTCTCCCCATGAAAGAAATATCAATGCTTGACACAAGCTTGATTCACTGGGAGTCAGGACTACATGTACCTGATACAGTACAAGATGCTACGAAGGATTGCAAACAGT
Source organism: Branchiostoma floridae x Branchiostoma japonicum (assembly GCA_013266295.2). Classification (NCBI taxonomy): domain Eukaryota; kingdom Metazoa; phylum Chordata; class Leptocardii; order Amphioxiformes; family Branchiostomatidae; genus Branchiostoma; species Branchiostoma floridae x Branchiostoma japonicum. Next base: position 1,240,411 of record CM023831.1, on the reverse strand, counting down.
CCCTACCCTAGGCCTAGCCCACTCTTTCAATTATCAATGTTTCTTTCGCCTTGCCCAAGTGTCCAGTCATACTTAATTGGACCAAACAATGACTTTGATGAAGCCATTATATGTGTTCTCATTGACAGCACTTCCCTGGCATATTATTCCATTGGTGCAGTCCAATGGCAATTTACAGGTAAGTTATTTTATTGGTTTGGCTGTGAAAGATAGCCTCTACCAGGCTTCGGAAAGCGGCTGGAAAGAGTAGAAATTGGCCAAATAGACAGATAACATGTCAGGGGAGTTGGTCCACGAGAGAGTACAGTTTGCCGCGTCCGAAAAACTGTACTCTCTTGTGGACCAACTCCTCTGACATGTTATCTGTCTATTTGGCCAATTTCTACTCTTTCCAGCCGCTTCTGAAGCCTGGTACTGTAGAGGCTAGTGAAAGACACTGCCAGGGCTGCCCAACTAGCCAGTGGCTGTAACAAAGGGTAAGTTTTGAATTGTTTTATTTTTGTAGGGACATAATAATGCACCAGTTCATACTTCCTAACATTATAAACAGGCAGTAATGTGTGATCAGGTCAAGAAATATGAAATTGCTGCTTATCCTTTGTTTTATTTTCCATTGGTTCAGGTAAGATATATGTTGATGATTGCCAGGTACATGTAATAATATACAGGCGTAACAAAAGTAAGACATTGTAATACTGTGTTAGTAGTTGTTAAGGTAGGTTAAAACATCCTATATTCAGATGGTATTACATTACATTACATTTACATTACATTTAAAACGATTGCTTTTGGGCATATTTGGTTGTCTTCTGTTACTATGAAGACATGGCTTGCCTGCACTTCTGATGAAATTAATGTTTTTCAGAATTCCTTTTATCAGATGATTTTGAATTAAAGGTGACACATGTTGATGGATTTGTCTTGCTTATCATTCATCCTGTTTCTGTCATATATTTGGTTAATATTTAGAAAATTAGAGTGTGTTGTGTTAACTACAGTCACCTGTGCTAGTGACTATTTCTAGACTATTTTTATTATAAATTTCTTCGCTCACAACGTTTGGGTCGGCGGCAACAGAAGACTGAGTGTAATACAGGAAGTCAGCAGATACAGGGAAACCAGCTGGAGATAGGTCCGTGGCATAACTCGCCTGTGCTTGGTAAAGGCCGGGGCCGAAAAATTACCGCCAAGCCGACCAAAGGTTTGGTACCCAGGCTATATTTTACAATGTACAGCTCTGAAAATGCCATGGTCTGCCACATCTAAATGTAGATTGGAAAGTCTGCATTTACACGTACATAATTCTTGATTTCAAAGTGTCCTATACGCATAGGTTAATAGTTCACATTTCACGTTGAAAAGCTGTGTTAGTTTGGCCTTCAGTAGTAACAGTATCGACAGGTAGTTGTTTAGCTTGAAGTGCGATCACCCCGTCACACTCGTCATATGGGACGTCAGGGGCGGGCTTGCCGGAATTTGTCGCCCAACTTTTCCCCTTCTTCGGGACTAGAAGGAGGAGAACGACCACAGAGACAAAGATGAAGGTCGCGGCTGCGTAGAAGGACATGTCGTAGTTCCCAGTTGCGTCAAACAGCCAACCTGTAGGAAAATATTGTGTAAAATGTAACATTTTGTAGTCTACCAGACACCTTGGGCATTTAGTGAAATTTAAGACTAGTCAAATCTGTAGTAGTCACCATCTCTGCATAAGGACCACTTGGCCACTGTAGTCTTTTTGTGGGCCCTTAGATTACTTTCTCGTTGACCCAAGCTTTAAGAATCCTGTCTGTATTAGTGTCTACTTTGAAAATTTCTCCTAGTCCTTTCAGTGGTTACTATGGACATGTTTGACGATTATTTATCAGCTACCATTTTAGTTTTACAAGTTACGTTACTTTAAGCCCCTGTCACACATTCACGACCTTCCCCCGAATCTGTTCCCGAACGCCAGCCGACCAGGTTCGGCTGGCGTTCGGGAGCACTCTGACCAGATTTAGGCCACACCTACCTTTCTATATGAATCGAAACGAATTTGGGTTCAACTGGAGTCAAATTTGATCCCTGAACACTGCTCACTTACTCCCGGATGGCTGGCTGGCGTTTTGCTGACTTGTTTTGTCGACAACCAGCCAGATATGATCGAACCTCCCGAACGACTCACGAATGTTTTAAAGATGCGAACCGTAGCCAACCCAGCCGAACGCCAGCCGACTCACTCCTGACCATGGTTGGCGGGCGTTCGGCCAGCGTTCGGGAGGCCAAATTCGTGACTGTGTGACAGGGGCTTTACATAACGCTGACGACGCTTACCAGCAATGGGTTGTCCCAGTAGAAAGGCGGCGCCCTGGAAGACGAACGCCCATCCGAGCCCGCCAGAAATCCTGGAAACTCCGCTGTATTTCCGCACCAGGACCGCAATCAGCGGGTAGAAGGTGCCGGAAGAAAGCCCATAGAACACCATGCACGCCACCAGCCCCGCGTATGTCCTCGAGTGTGGTATGGCGATATTGCATATGCCCATACCGACACAACCCACCATGTAATAGTACAGTTTTCTGACGGGTACTCTGTCCGATAACCAGCCGTTTACTGGCCGCGCAATGGCTTCTACGATTCCGAAAATAGACGGGAGGAAAGCGGCTTGCGTTTTCTCTACTCCAAGTTCTTGGGCGTGGGCTACCAGGTGCACGAAAATCATCGAATTTCCCAACATTAAGCAGAACAAGGACAGACTGTAGACAAGGAAAGGTTTGCTTTTCAGTAGAGCCACGTCAAACATTTCCAAAATTTTTAGACAGAATGAAATGACGGGTTTGCACGTTTTTGATGAATCTGCTGCAGCTTCCTCGTTTTGAGTTTCTGCAGCTTCTTCGACTTTACCAGCATCTTTAAGATGTAAGGGTCTCAACAAGGCGCCACAGACGCAGCCGTGCAGTGTCATGGCGGAGAAAATCAGGAGAGCGCCGTTCCACCTGAACTCGTCGATGAGGAACTGGAAGAGCGGCGACAGGGCGAACATGCTGACCCCGGTCCCACTGATGGCGATCCCGTTGGCTGTGGCGTGCCGCTTGTGGAAGTATTGCCCGATCATGGCCAGACTGGGGGAGTACATCAGGGAGAACCCAAATCCTACAAGAAACGCACAGAAAGCAATGAATACATGGTTAATGGCCAAGTACCGTGGCCGATAGGGACAAGTCTACTCAACACACTAACTTTTGTCTTCTCCCCACTGACTTTTGTCTTCCATACACTGAAGTCAGTGGTGAAGACAAAAGTCGGTGTAGGGAAGACAAAAGTCGGTGTACGGAAAACAAAAGTTAGTGTGTTGAGCAGACTTGTCCCTATCGGCCACGGTAGCCAAGACTTACACAGCTTGTTCCTCAACCGATCAAATCGTAACCTACGAAAGAGTAAATATAGAACAGACTCTACCAGACAGCATGAGGTGTTTAAGGCCAACTCCTCTGACAAATTCCCAACAAGTAGTCTGAAATTAGCCTGGTTACCAAACCGATTTTAGCTGCCGAGTCTCTTTGAGAGGACAAAAGAGACTCGGCAGCTGAAATAGGTTTGGTAACCAGGCTAGTCTGATATAGACTAGAACATACTTTGTCGTTATGAAATGGAAACTAAACTTTAACTGCCAACACTATCTACAAAGAATTGGGACTTTTCGGTTGACTCCATCAACCTTGTTGACGGAATGGACCCGTCTACTCTTGGAACGTGACGTCAGAGATACGTGACCGTAGTAGCGGGTCATACGTGCCAGATAACTTGTGTCTCCCCCCGTCTCTGTTCAGGGTAGGTCTGTGAGCTCGTATGTATTTTGTCGTGTTGATCCCTCTATAGTTGTATATATGCTCGCAATGTGCATGCTATAGTCTAGAGTAGTGCTGTGTACCGGTTCGCTGGACTCAGTTCCGGACTTGTAAAATCGTTTAGGCTCAAGTCCAAAAAAACCTGAATTGCAGGAACCAGTTCCGGACTTGGTTGGAAAAAAAACGTGTCACATACCCCTTTTCGTTCCAAACCACATAAAACCTTCCATAGATCGCAAAATCTGTGCTGCAAAATGAAGAAAACATTAGCATCGGGCATTGTCAAGTGTTGGCCTCCATGTTATATGGCCACAGTTTCGCCCAGACAATATTGCAAGGTTGCCACACATGCAATTTTGTATATACCGTGGGTTTAGGTCCAGACGTTTAAGTCCGGAACTGAACCTAAACCTCTGGACTTGAATCCGGACCTGAACCTAAACGTGGGTTTAGGTACACAGCACTAGTTGTAGTTATAGTCTAGAGACAGCACCCACCTGTTACCAGGCCAATGGTGATGATCAGGTGTACAATGCTCTGTGCGAAGAAGCTAACCCCGAGTCCCACGGCAGAAATGACGCCTCCGGCCATGACCACGGCACGACAGCTGGTCAGGTTACTCAGGGCACTGGCAATGGGAGCTGAAATGTTCACGAGTAAAGGTTTTTATGGCCAGGGTGATTACAACTTGTGTACGTCCTAAGACACAGTACACCTGCACAAAAAGCCCTGGAATTCTCAATCTTAGGCTCCAGCAAATACAGGGCACGCAAAGGAAGACACTGTGTAACTCTACTTAGCATGCTGAAGGGAGACATGAAGCACAGAGGGATAGGCCCTCCTACTACAGCAAAGAAACTCCGAGGGCTAAGGGAGCTCGCGGGAAAAAAAGGAACAGTGGCAGAAGATGAAGAAAGACTGAATGCAGCTGCAGGACGTTCTTACGACTGCAGATGCAGAATACAGTAGATGATGATGATGATGATATGTCCTAATCTTCAAGCAGATGTTGGGGTAAAAAGTCGCAACGTCAACAAGACTGGCAATGAAAACATACATTGCCATGGCGACGGTGGTTGCTGTTAGGGTTATTGTTTGCATGGCACTGCGGCCCTGCCATCATTTCATGATTTTGAGGAAGACTTGGTACCTATACAGATACAGTGCACTCCCCCCCCCTGAGTATATAGTGAACAAGCCCCGGGGTCACAGAAAGTAGGGCATCCGGGAGAGGCAGGGTCCCAAGGGTTTCTAGGAATGTGGGTATAGATGTGGGTCACATGGGAGACATGCCTCTGGACATTCCATGCCTGTGGACAAAATGCCTGTACAATTCCTAGAATTCTTGCAAATCACACACAATACTGTACCATTTGGCTCGCCCATGAGGCGTCGCCAAAAATATGTTATACTCACAGCACATCAGTGTCATAGCCACGAAGACGGAACTTATGAATGACGTATTTCCCGCGCTTTCGTGGAAAACCTCTCGGAACTCGGCGTAGAACACACCCAGGGACTTCACCCCTCCTAGAGCTATGACGTGTACGAGGAACGTGCTCAACACCACCATCCACCCCCAGCCGCCATCTGGCGGTTTATCCACGTACTGCATCTGTCTTGCTGTAGAACGATAGCAGAAAATATTTTTGTTAGACCAGGAAAAAAAGGGGACGTGGAATTCGGAAGGGTTTGTTTTCTGTATGCACGTGGCAGTCGTGGATATTTCTCTAATCAAAAATATTATGAATAGCAAAGTTCTTTCATCACAACCATTTATTTTTCACGAGCCGACGTTTCGATGACCGTCGACTGTCATCTTCATCAGGGCAATTCTGACTGGTTTACTGTGCACTGACGCTAAATGTTACTTGGTGCACAGTGCAGAAACGTCGGCTCGTGAAAAATAAATGGTTGTGATGAAAGAACTTTGCTATTCATTCGATTACCAACCTGATGAAATTATTTACAAAAATATTATGTATGGAAGTACCATGCAGTCACAAGTCAGGATCTAGGAAATAAATGGTGCACATGAACTTGATGAAGCAATACGCGAAGTCATAGCACGAACCGTTTGTTGGATCCTTGGCATCCTGCCAACACTACTATGTCAGGCATGACACGTTTCCTAAAGCAGTTCATAAATCTTTCTAGTGTTAGTTATATTTAAAGTTACATGTACGCACATTATATCAGTTGTTGCATTGTGTCACAACATAAGAGCAAAAGCAGGGGCAGTATACATAAGCATTTCGAACACCTGCCGTGTTTGCCATACAATTGGCAAACCATTGCAGATTGTCTTTGACACCTGATCCTCACTGAGTCATTCACCTGTACTGTAAACAGACGTCTGTGAACCCTGACCTTGCTGACTGGTTCTGCCTGGTACCGTCTGTTGTTGTTTTGGATTTGTCGACCACTCTAAATTCATAACATTTTTAAAACATTACAGGCAAGGTTTGGAAGTTTCCCAATTCTCCAACTCATCTTGATAAATGTGGTGCCTACTGAAGGCCATATGGTACGACTTCTTAGTACATTTGAATTTCGTGCTTACAATCTACATGATTTGTGTACTTGCGACTAAATCTGTCCTTAACGACTACATCTGTCAAACGACACAAATGCCAGACGCCTATGATGTACTATAAATATGTCAGACAAGTATTGAAGAGTTTTCCACCTGACTGACGATGTTGCTTTCCCCGGGGCTTTCTGTTACCTTTTCACCCTAACTGTCCGACAGTCGTACTTCATTAATCTCCAAGCAGATCTTGGGGTTGGGAAGCAAAAGAAAATAGGCAAAAATACAGTATCAAATTGGCCAAGCTGTAACCATGAGCCAGACACAGTATCCACTTGGGTTGGGAAATGGATACTGTCTGGCTAATGGTTATAGCTTGGCCAATTTGATACTGTATTTTTGCCTATTTTCTTTTGCTTCCCAACCCCAAGATCTGCTTGGAGATTAGTACTTCATGACCCACCAAGACATGTACAAACAAAAGAATGACCCCAAAACGTTTGGTGTTTTGGTTTCATGTTGTACAGTTTGGTAGTTGATGCAAACTATGTCGTTTGTGTTTGCATTTAGTGATCATTCCAAATTATTTGACGTAAAGTCACAGCCATGGAGGTCATTAAAACATCTACAATAACATTGTGACAAAAGGTGAGATGCCATACTCATAACAGAAGAGTTATCGTTCATTTATGTACATGTCTGTCTGATTTCTCTTATATATATAAGGACTGAAATATGTTACCTGCCCATAGGTGACTTTAGTCCTTCCATGTAGTACTATTAGGGCTTATCAAAACACGGATGTCAGAACACTTTTTGAGTTTACCAAACAACCTCAATGAGTCAGATCTTCATAACAGACCTATGCATTTAGAATCACACACAGTACTACTGTGAACCTCTGGGACTGTCGTGTGTTTAAATCTAGGTGTTGAGGCAGTGGTATTCGTAGTGAGACAAAATAGGCTCACCTTTTATATATAAAGGCACCGCACCTGCAAGGCGTATGTTTCCGAGATGTTCTGCTCCAGAGGTTGTGTACTTTGCCCCAAATCTCGGACCTGCTGCAACATGTAGCCTCCACCAGGCCTTCCTACGGGGGTACGGATCGTGGAATTCGGCAAAAGAAGGGAATAGCTGGCCAGTAGAGTCAGTCCGCGGGAGGGTTAGTTTCCCCCTCCGAAGGCCAGTCAAACCACAAGGCGGCCAAACTCCCCTGGCAAATATCTCCCTATTATAGCCAGCGCAGTTAGTCTGGTAGAGACTAGACCTGCTGTAACATGTACCACTTTGCCTGACAAATGTCACGTGATGCCATTGTACCTGCTTTTCCGCATCGCCAGACACGGGGGATCAGTTACCTTACATGTCTAGCCTTGCCATACCAAGGACATTACACACAAGGACTGAGCACAGAATCACTTTGTTTGGAGCAAGTTTGGAGTGATTTTGAGTATGATTTTGAAGAATTGGAGCTGGACATGTCCATAATTTACACGTTCCTTGAATCAAGGATATTTGCTTGAATGTACACATTGGCGCGGGTGTTCGATAATTTGTGTTTTAAACTGAAGTCCTCAAAAAGAAAAAGAAAAAACGTCCCAAGCTTAAATTATTTTCATGTGCTAAAAATCCAAACAAACAGACCAGGACTGGATAAGATCGGGAACCTACATGTATATCAAGCATGAAATTATGTGTGTAATGTCCTTGGCCATGCCAAGGAGAGCATACACGTACCACGTGTCCTTGGCAGAATTCGAATGTTAAGAAAAGACTTTGTGTCATGAGCGCCTCTAAATGGCAGAGCGAGGTTCTTCAGTTATCATTTTCCTTCCTTATGGGAACTGAAGGCGAATGCCCTTCATAAGGTTTCCAAAACGTATGTTCTCTTGTCTCAATTGTCGCTCTGAGTGTACATGTATGTAAGGAATGTAATGAACGCGTGTTGGGACGTGCTTGTGGCACACAGTGACAGAATGTTTTTATTTTGTACATTTTGGTGTCAGCACAGATGGCACATATCAGACAATTTACTGGTGGATTTCTTTTTTAAGCCGTATTGACATTCTATTCACACTGTATAATTATACCAACAGCACACAGATATTCTTATGTTGATTTTAGGTCAAGTTTATTTTTAGAAGCATCATATCAACCACTGCTGGTATAATGGTATGGCTGAAATATAAATATATACTAACTTAGTACTACATACTTCACATGAAAGTCTAGAAGGCATACATATAACGTTACGTCCTTTTCTCACTTGCTGAAAATGCTTCGAATCTACCGTTATATATAAGTTAACGGTTTAATACAGCATGTAAAAAAATACACACAGTTGTTTGCAGTTAAAATTTCTTATACACATGAAGACAGAGGAGGTCCTACATTTCTCAAGAACTCGGGTTAGTCTGGCCGTCTTTACTACTGGTATCCCGCGGCATGTGGCTAAGAACAACTACTCCGTCGCACAGGTCTGGAAGTTGACCGGTACCAGCGCCAAGTGCCCTTCTGGTGGTTGAACACGGGTTGAGGAGAAGCACGAACACTGACAGGAAAATAAAGATGGCCGCCGCGAAGAAAGACATGTCGTAGTTTCCAGTTGCATCATACAGCCAACCTGGGCAATAGAAAGCATGGACATGTGTTATGACATATCTCAGGCGGCATGATGTACGTATGTCAGGTTCGAATAACTGACTAACTACACACCGTAGATACAATACAGCCTCCATCGCAGGCTTCTGGGCTTGATTTTAGTTCATCATTTCATCATTTATCTATTTTACCAGATGACTACACAGTTTTTCAGGCATCTCTGGGAAATAAAATAATTCAATAAATAGGAAAAGAAAAATATCACACAATAATAACAATATACATAAGTCTATAACATTTGCCACTCAGTCCAATGGTTAATAGATGCCAGTTCCAGTCACAGTGAGTTTTTGAAAGCTGTTAGAGTTGTGAGCTTTCTTTGCTCCCTTGTAAGTTGGTTCCACAGTACTGGACCCTGGTACTGCAGACTCCCTTTGTACGATTTTATGTTTGCTTGTGAAACTTTCAGCATGTGAGGATCCCAATTCTCTGGTTGGCTTATAGCCGTCCGTTTTTATTTTATTTTATTTTATCGCCTATTGTGTGCCTTTTCTGTCAGAATCCGGGTACAAGCAGAAAGCTAGCTGATATACTAGAAAACAGCACATACGAGAAAACCACAAAGCTTAGGATTCCTGCTAGATGTGATATTTAATGGAACTTTCTAGTTTTTATGTTTACCGAAGGAAAACATATTGTTTTTGCTACGTTTCTTCTTCCTCCTCTTCTCCAGTGACCTCTGACCTGGTCAATGACCTGAACCAGACTGTCTGTTACCATGGTAACTGGTGTTGTGTTACATCATGTTGCAATTTTATAGCAGGAGGGATAACCCCTGTCTGACCACATATATGAATGTGTTTGAGTAAGAATTATCAGAGCAGACCATATGCAAAGGTAAACATTATGCATTTGCTTTGCAAATGTTACCTTTCTAGTTTAACTGCTTACCTGCAATGGGAGGTCCAAGCAGGAAGGCGGCGCCCTGGAAGACAAAGTTCCACCCAAGTCCGCTGGAAACCCGGGAAGCTCCGCTATATCTACACACCAGCACAGCGACTAGCGGGTAGATGATACCCGAGGAAAATCCGTACAACACCATGCACGCCCCAAGACCCGTGTAGTTATGTGCGAATGGTATGACGAGGTTAGCTATGGCCATTCCGGTAACGCCGATCATGTAATAGTACACCTTCCCAATCTTTCCTTTGTCTGACAACCAACCATTTATCGGTCTTGAGAGAGTCTCGGACACTCCCATGATAGATAACAAGAAAGCAGCTCGCGTCTTCTCCACGCCTAGGTTTTGAGCGTGGGCAACAAGGTGAATAATCGCAGAGTTGCCCAGAACCATTCCAAACATGGATATACTGAAGACCAGAAAGTGACGGTTCTTCAATAAAGCGACATCAAACGTTTCCATGATCTTCCGATGGAACGGAACGTGGACTATTGGCAGTTCTTGATCAGTACTACTCTGTGCATTTGTGTAGATTTGTGCTTTGCTGCGGTCTTCTTCGAGATGTATTGGTCTCATCAGGGCACCACAGACGCAGTTATTCAACATTAGACCCGCGACAATTAGTAGAGCCCCCCTCCATCCAAACTCGTCGATGAGAAACTGGAAGAGTGGTGGGAGGGCGAATTGGCCGACCCCAAATCCACAACTTGCGATCCCATTGGCTGTGGCGTGCCGCTTGTCAAAGTAGCGTCCAACCATAGCAAGGCTTGGGGCGAACATCAGAGAAAGACCAAATCCTGAAACGAATAACAATGATCAAATAAGAAACTTTCAAATTGTAATGGGCAGTCACCCCACTGGGACTAACTGAAAAACACTTGGACTCTTGCTCATTGAACTATAGTACTCATTTATTTATTCAGAAATTGTAACATGACAATACAAAAAAGTGTGCACTAGGCAGCAAGAATGCTGATAGCGTGCACACCTACCACATGATACTCATTTACACCTGAGTGAAGTGAGGAAAGTCGTGTAAAGTGCCTTTCCCAGGGGACAAGGTCGATGGCATGTCAGGACTCGAACCCAGGACCTCTTGGTTCCGAGTCGAGTACTCTGTCGTTGCACCACACGACCCCACTCATGCTATAGTACTCATGCTATTTCACATTCCAAAGGCATTGAAAAACTGAGACAGACAAACACTAACTAACCTGTGAGGATCCCCACGCTAAAAAACAGGTGTATCATCGTCTGTGCGAAGAAGCTGACGACAAGTCCCGCGGCAGAAATGACGCCCCCTGCGATGACCACAGCACGACAGGTGGTCAGGTTGCTCAGAGCACCGGCAAAGGGAGCTGGAAGATAATTTTTATTGAAAAGTCACTCTCATGTAAAGATTTATCTTGAACCATAGCATAAACGCAATTGTCTTGGCTGTGATTAGCCGGCATTGTCTTCAATGCGAAGCTGGTGTGTTACGCCGAAGGACGGTTATACTGGCTATACAGATACAGATACAGAATTTCAATACTGCTATTTAACTTCATATCACTGTCGGTCAAATACTAATTCAAGTACAACAGTCAAGTTTTAAACCGTGAGAAATCAGAAACCATTTCAGCTGACCGCATGCTACCTATTCATGTATTATGCCACTGATATATATTCTGTGCGTAATTTCCCCCATATATATACTCTGTGCGTAGAATGATTTTATTCATACATATATTTAATTTTGTTCGTAGTCATAGTTGACCATACAAAAGTCCCTGTACTTTTTGTCGAGTCAATAAAGAATTGTATACTCACAGCACATCAGCAGAACAGCTCCTAGGATGGAACTGATGAGGGACGTTTTTCCGGCACTCTGTTGGAAAACTTCCCGAAACTCTGCGAAGAACACTCCGAAAGACAGAGTTGACGCGGGAACCAGGACATGTATGAAGAACGTGCCTGCCACAACCACCCAACCCCAACCGCCATCTGGCGGCTTTTTAACGAAGCGCACCTTTGGCATGCCCTCTTGTTTTGGACCTCGCCACTGACAAAGAAAAGAAACAACAGAGCGCGTTGAAAGTAAACAATCGCTACTCGAAGTTGTAAGCTTTACCCTCACATGGTTACGCTTGCCGTGCTTGCGAGGCAAGAGATTATGCACGGTTTTCTTACCACCTTGGCAGCAATCTGTCAATTAAATTTGGGTACGACTGCTACCCGGAAGTGCCCTCCAATATGTTGATAGATCAGACGAATAATATTAAAGGCATTAGATAGAGCAGTACGTGGGCTAGCCGTGGCGAATCAAGAGTCGCCACGGCTATACGTGGGCATGGAACGCTGAACAGCCAGGACCAACTGCTGACATACACAAGAAAACTGGATAGATTTTGAACTGCTGACATGCAGATTTTCACATGTAACGCATTCGGCTCAGTTGCTAAACACGAGTGAGCCAATCCAAGCGTACCGCCGTACCGAAGTGGCGACCTTGACTTAAATTAAAACGATCAACGTCTGTTGAAGAGTTAACAAAATAGGAGAAGACGCTACCGTAAGTGTCGATGCTCACCACCACTCCCTAGATAAGCAGTTCTCCTTGACCTCTCTGTGACCCTTCCAGTCCGCTTTTCCTGCATACATGTACATGTAACCAAGGACATTACACACAGTAGGTGTCATACGAGACACCGACGCCATTGCATGAACTTTGAACCTGACTTCGATGTTGTCGGTCAGAGGTCATCGGTTGGATTTCAAAGATGGCTACGAAATAGTAGAGACCTGGTGGCCCGGATCTTGAGACAGTTTCGCACGTCACAGGACTAGGACGACTCAGGGAATAGTCCATCGGAATAAGACACAGGACATTGACCTTGAAGAGTTACCACAAGAGATTAAGACGATCGTAAGTCCGTTGTGCGAGAGAAGAGTTCTGTACGTAAACGAGCGAGGAAGGTAAGGGCTTAGGATACTGTGGAATGTAAGTACT